>CM067219.1:139122898-139722898 GCA_034190945.1 Octodonta nipae
AACTAGTGGTCAAGATGGCCCAGTTAGGATTTCACACTAACATCACCAGCTAGTAGGCTCCTTTTTGAGAGATCGAAGAGTAAGATTACTAGTAGGCCAGGAGCATTCAGGATACCGAACCACCGAGGCAGGGATTCCCCAAGGAGCTGTCCTGTCCCCGATGCTATTTTCAATCTACACTGCAGACATCCAAGTCCAGCCGACGCTAGAATTGCCCAGTTCGCAAACGACACCGCCATAGAATGCCAGTGTTTTAGATTCGAGCCACCCTTGAGGCGGCTCTAGCAAGCCACTGACGATGTAGCCGAATGGTGTCTTCAGTGTCAACGAGGACAAAACTCAAGCTCTGTTTGTCAACGGGAGAAGCTTCAATAGTACACACCAGCAAGAGCAACAGGCAAACCATCCAAAGGCAGGAGAACCTATGCCTACGCCCCTGGTTCGTCGTCAACACTGTGTTTTCAACGATTTACGACACCAAACAGTGCTTACGCCAAACTGGAGCAGCACCGAAACTAGTAGTATCCGAGGCAAATCCTGCCATAGTCCACACTGCAACCTAAAACCGTGTTTAACATGGTCGGTAAAGCAGGTCCGCTAGCAGACCGGGAACATCATCCGCACATTAGAGAAATGGTCTTCGGGTTGAGTCGGCCGAGAGGCGAGGTGTACGCTATACCAGGCGCCTGCAGCCACTGCGTAAGCTTTAGTGCTGTAGGTTTAGAAAATGTTGTAACAGTGGCTAACACTGTGGTGTGTACACTCGAGCTTTGAGGACAAACCCGTCGGGCGACCGAGCCAAACACAGCGGTGCCAGGTTCTAAGGGCATCGTTTGAGGTGTCGGACCAGCTGCTTAAACTAAGTTAAAGCTGGCACTAGTATCCAAGTCGCTTGCGGCCCGACGAGTCGTTGGGGAAGACTCTTTCAAGGTAAAGCAACGAAAACAAACCAAAGTCAAGATATCCCAAACAAGAAGTCAGCGATTAGGCAGAAGAAAAACTGCGTTAGAGTGAGCACCTGAGTTAATTCTCAGGGGGCGGGTGGCAAGGGAGCTGGAAGTGTCCATCAGTAAATTTTCTGAAGGGCAAATCCTGTTCGTGGTCTGGCGCAATCCTCTAGTAGTATTCTAGGGAGGCTTGAAGAGTAGGCAGATTGAGGCCCGAAATTCGATCTAGACTTTGAAATGCCTCTTTTACTAATATTCTAGTAAGTGTTATTTATATATTGAGGGCCCGAGTTTCTGTTTTTATTTTTTAATGTTCCTTGATAATGGAGCTAGAACAGAAGTCGAAACGTCGAGTCGAGTTTCCATTCTCTTGTTGGCTTTGAACAACCAAAGCTCGGGCCTTTTGATGAGTTATGGGACAGCTCATTGTTGTGCTATCATTTGGTTACTGAAGAAAAGAGAATAACTAATTATGTTATAAAAGAAAAGATTTAATTTTTTCTAATAATAACCATTCGCTGCATTTGTTACAATCTTTGTTATGCTAGTTGTAACTTAAGTGCTCTGAGGTTTATTTCTTAGAGTTTTACAGGGCAGTTTTCATTTTTATAGCCCATTCTCGAAACACTCTTCCTGAAAGTTTTGCATATTAAATAAAAGTTTCGTATCAGTCATTTTTATTACTACTCGGGAACGCGCTGCTCCCTTAAGACAAATAGAATTTAGTGCACAGGAAAAAATCTACAAAATTACTTACTTCCTTTATTTATTGGTCATAAATTTTTAAAATTGTTTTCCCGAACATTCAGTATGAGTGGAATGTAATTAATATTGTATCATTGCATGCTTTTGTCTGCAGACGTTCTACGAGTAAAGGAAACGTGATAAATTTCACGTTTGCAGCTCATTCGAACAAAAACGAGATAAATTATCATTAGGATGGCAAGGATGACATGCAAAGACATAACTTGTTGAAATACGATATTCTGTAATGTTTATGCCACGGTATGGGGTTGACATATTCCGGGAAAATATGTCTTTCTTAATAAATTGCAAAGAGGAATGTTGTGTTCAAACCAGACATATTAAGTTACAAAGTAAAAAATTAAATTTTAGGCTTCAACTTCTTTCTTTTCGTGAGCTTAGTTTAATTAACAACGAATTTGTGAAGGGTGGGCCAAGTGAAAACTCTGGCTATACTGAAGTATAATTTAAACTGGTGTTACGAGACATATAAAAAGAGAGCTCAAAAACCAGCGACGGCCAGGCCAAACAACATGGATCACAATACACTAAAATAAAGCCTATATTCCATAAGTATAAGTCACGGACAAAAATAGGGAAGATTCTGATGAACCACAACTAACAAGAGTATACTAATCGACAAAAATCATTCAACAATTCCTAAGAATGGTCAAGGATGCTCGAGACCACCTAACAGCTACGGGAATATACCGAATACCCTGCAGTTGTGTGAAGAAATATCAACACAAGTTTCTCGGAATACATAAGTAGTTGCAGTGTGGAACAAACCGATAAGTCAGTGGTCACCGAATTTACACTAAGTCAAGCTGGAAGTTTTAGAATCAATTAGCCATTTATAACCCAGGATTTATAGAGAAGCAATTGAGATATAGAATCGTCCTCATAATCTCAACAGAGAAGAAAAAATAATGAATCTCAACAGCGTCTGGTGGGTGGCACTGAAAAACACACAATGCAAAGAGCAAAGCGAGCATCGAGTAGAAACATTAAGTCCTTTTCGGGAGTAGTAAAGACCGGTGGACGAAGACTATAAGGCAATGAAGATAAAGTACGAGAAGAACAAACCGAAAATCTAAAGCTGAAACAAATGATGGATCAGCAGGTGAACAAATTTAGTGAAGAAATGATAGAACAACGTGGGATGATCAAAATATGATACAAGAGGAGAGTTTTCTCCCCAGAAGCCAGGCAGCGAACGAAACATCCCCGGTCACGGTGACCGACCGAAATTCACAAAAGAAAGACAACGCCATACGTCCCGAATCCAAAATAGCCCCGATAGTACATATCCAACCCGAGCAGTGGAAGCAGACAAGAGCGAGAATGTTTACCTCAAAAAAAAGACTTCACTGCCAATTGTAGAGGCAATGAAATAAGAATATTTGTCCGTGGAGGGATAAACACCTTAACTACCATAAAAGAAATAGAAGACGACATTAAGTCCATGGGATATAACCCATGTGGGGTGTACGCCATGTACTCCCGACAAAACAAAATCCAGCAGCCGCCTCTTTTTCTGGTAAAACTACCAGAAAGTGAGAACATCATCATGGAGCTGAAGACCTGCCTCTACACGTGCGTGACCATTACGAAGCAACGCCAGAAAACAACGCCACGGCAATGCTTCAAGTGTCAGAGATTTGGGCACGGACAAGGCACATGCCACCAAGATGTCAGATGCGTCAAATGCTCTGGGCCACACAGCGCATCAAACTGTTCAATAAAAGAAACAGACCCAGCCAAATGCGCAAACTGCCAGGAAGCCCACTTAGCCAGCTACAGGAGATGCAAGAAGGTACCGAGGTCAAGAAAACCCGCTGAAGAATCATTCCCTGTCACAGCAGCTGTTAAACCGGGAACGCCATACGCGTATGAATCAGAAAACACGTAAGTATGCATAAATGTTTGGAGCTAGAGAGAGAAACGACCCCTCTGTCTAAACCGACACGATGACAGCTCCCGCCTACCTACAGCGTAAAACTCCATAATAGCCAGATTTAGCAAACCAGACTCGCTCACCAACACCCAACCAATCACTCAACAGTACCATTAAGGAAGCAGAGCAGATTTACATTGAGTTAAATTACCTAGTGACTCTTGGGGGAGCAGGTAGATTGAGACCCCTAGTTCGATCTAGACTCTGAAACTCTCTTTCATTTTTGTTTCTCGACAAAGACTCCAAAACAGGGGTCGAAATATCGAGTATTTAATTATTTCTCCACCTGTCCCCCATAAGATATTTCAATTTTTGCAACATGAATAAACTCGTTTTTCATTTATTTATGGTGATATGCACCAATTTCTACTTGTATCACTTTTTGTTTCCAAGATATTAAAGTTAAGTAAAAACAATAGCCCCCCTCTTATCGCGTAATCAAACATTTTGTTAAAATAAAATATAATACGCGTAGATAGTATAGCCTTGCACTAGTGATTTTTTTTAAATCGGGTTAGGACCTTTTAAATTTAGATGACAAACAAACAAACATGTTTTACCTGTTCATATTATTAAATATTAATAGTTATTGACATAGTTGATCACATTTGAGAACAATAAAACACTGTTATAAATTCATCCAAATTACAGTTGAATCTTTTTTGCAATTTTCGTCCGGCTCCGTTTGGAACTTCAGATTCAGATACAGTAGGTAGTAGCTCAAATGTGGCATCTGCTATCTTAGTCAATATTTGATAAGTTGACTCTTGATGCTTAGGGTTTTTCCTTCTTTTTTAAAACTAATTAAACTCGAAACCTAACTCAATAACCAAACAAACGAAATACCCAATTTCTCTATATTTCGGCCACCAATTTATTCCAGCTTCAAACACTGCAAAAACCATCCAAAATATTCGCAACATACTAGTACACCCGAGCCTCTGAAAAGCGTGTATTTCAAAACAACAAGCCGCAACAAACAAGGCAGTATTCTCTCGACTGCAAAAACGCCCATTAAAATTCTCCGTATGCCCCCACGTTCCGAACTAGAAGAAGATGACGAAGAGCAGCGGTAATCGAAAACTGGGCCAACTAATACGTTGATGGGCTAATGCATGCGGCTGCAACTGACAGGAACATCATCAGGATTAATGGCGCAAGTGGTGGAAGTGCATTTGCATCATGTGTAACTATTACCGGGATAAATATGTATTGATACTAAATTACCGTGATAAATTCGATGCTTTTAATCTGTGACGTGAAATGTTATCATGGAGTTTGGAGGAAGAGAAATTATGCGACACACGATGTCAGTACTAAAACTTTATGTGAGCTATCCAGAATTAATAGGGTTTACTGAAAAAAGTAACCGGTTTACTGATGGTTTGTGAATCTGTTTACTTGGACGAACTGAAATTATTCTTGTTGATTAATAGTACTTACTTCAGTTTTTATCCGATATAGTAGCCCCACAAAAAATTTATGCATTTAACCAAACCATGCTATTCTGATGTATTTTTGGAGGCTGAAACATAATCTGAGGTCTAAAAACTCGTATACTTTCCAAAATTTTGATAAGGCCAGAAGACACACCCCAAAAGGAGTGAAATGGAGAAATAGCATCCCAGTCCAATTGTTAAAACTTAATGAATCGCATTTAAATGAAATTTCAGGTGGCCGATTTTGAGTTGAGAGCAAATACTCGGTCTATAGAACAAATATGAAATGCGCGTAAAAAGTACGCCAAATTCTAGAAACAGAATAAAAAATTGTTCTAATTACCGGAATAGCTTAAATGTCACATTTAGTGGAAGTTCCAGAAAATGGTAGTGAGCTACTATTTAACCGATTGCAAAAAGATTGAGGTTGTCAATTCGTCTGTATCTGTTTTTTTATGTATGTTCAGCAATAGCTCGAAAAGGTCTTAAGAAATTTCCTCAGCTTATACTTGATTCTGTTCTGGAGTATCCCAAGTCGAGCCATATTTTTTTCAAGGACATAACTTGCACCGTTTTTTATAAAATTGGCAAAACTTTTTTTAACCAGTTTCTTATAATGTAAGGTTTGGTGGAGGTGCGAGTATTATAAAAATATTGAAATGTTTCTGTTCGAAACTTGGTGTATAATAAATTGAAAAGAAATTAAATTATCAAATTAAATGTCAGTTAATCAACTTCAAGGTGAAGATTCTAAATTAGTCTGTATATACAGTGTATCTTCATAAATAAAACGATTTTGTTATTTTGAATAATATTAAAAGACAAAGTTATTCTTCATAACCATATGCTGTAATCATTTTATGGCACTTTATTATTTATAGACGAGATTTGTCAAAGAAGTGATTAGAATTAAAAACTGCATCTAATTATGCCATTGTACTGAAAAATGTATAATAAACATTTATTTAACTTTTAAAACTATATAATAGGTTTCAAAAAATATTTCAATTTTGTGAGGACCTTTATTTTTTCATAATATCTCAAATTGTAATCAAAGTTTATTAGAATTAAAAACTGGATCCAATTATTCTATATCTCTAAAAAATGTAATAAATTGAAAATAGATTAGAATTATCATATCAAAATAAATGTCAGTCAATCAGTTTTAAGATGGAGGTTCTCTGTTGGTCTCCATATACAGTGGTACATAAGTCGGATTCAAATGAAAATATTAATGAATATTATTTACAGAAAAAGTTCTTCTTCATTTGCATAGTCAGAAAGATATACAAAATATGATTTTGCTAAAAAGTAAAAGATAATATCTAAATCATTAAATATTTTATAATGAATATTCATGTATTTTTTTGAAATTGCATGTTAGGTTTGACAAAGAATATAAATTTGTTTAAAAGTGAAGTACCTTTATTTTTAACTTTGCCCTATTTTTTAATAAATCACTTATAACTATATAAATGATCGATTATAAGATTCCGCGGAGAAGATAGGTGATTCCACGTAAATGAGTTTCATATTTTGTGGATTAGCCATAAGTACAAGTTTGTTATTAATTATTACTTTTAAAATTCTGTTTTGGATGTTTTCTAATAATATTCTAAAGTTCGTGTAAGCCCCTCCCAGGCCATTATTCCATAATTAAAGATAACAAGATATTTTATGTCTAAGTACTTCTTGGGAAATAACACCACAGTTCAGAAAACAAAAAAAAATAGATATTTGATTTTGTTAATAACGTTTTGAATATGTTTTCTGAATGTTATTTGTGGCATCTTCTAGTTTATTTTAGATTTTCTTGGGAATAATACCACATCAGAGTTCAAACTTGTGTATATTTTAAAACCAAACGTTTCAAAATCCTGTCGGATTTCGTTTTCAATGGATATAAATTTATAAAGTAAAATTGAAATATATGACAATTATTTTGACAAATATGTTTACGTTACTATGGAATTTCTTTGATTTTAAATTTATATCCATTGAAAACGAAATCCGACAGGATTTTGAAACGTTTGGTTTTAAAATATACACAAGTTTGAACTCTGATGTGGTATTATTCCCAAGAAAATCTAAAATAAACGTTTTGAATATGTTGATCCCATTTTAAATTCTGATCGAAAATAATCCCAAAATATTTACAATTTTGTATTCTAGTAATATTTTCTTTTATTTATATATTAAATATATCAGGGACACTATAAGAATAATTCCCAAAGGTCAAACATACGGTTTTCTTCGTACTTAACGATAGCTTGTTTAATTTAAGCCAGTCAGCAATGCGATCGAGATACTCGTTCATTTTCATTTGAACTCCTTCCCAAGATTTCTCCGTTGAGATAACGGCAGTAGAAAGGCATGTCTACCAAGATGTCATTAATGTATAAAATAAAAAATAGTGACCCCAAAATTGTTTCCTGAGGAACTCCTGTTTTGACGGTTGAAAAATTACTATAGTCTTCATCTATCTTATCTATCTCTGTGTTGCCTATTTTCTAATTGACTCGTTAAAAGTTTATTAGCTTCCCCTCTAACTCCATATCTCTCCAATTTATCAAGTAAAATTATATGGTTGACTGTATCGAAGGTCCTTGCTAAATCAAGCAACGTAATTGCTATTGGCTGGCACTTATCTAGGTTTTCTATTACCAAATTGGTTACCAAATTTAATTTTTTTTTTGTTCCCTTATTTTTTATGAAGCCAAATTGGTTATTTGCAATGATTTTACATATGTTTATAAATTCTATCAGTCGGTTGTAAATGACTTTTTCACAAAATTTTACCAAATTTGATATCATGGAAATCGGTCTAGAGTTAGATGGAAGGTATCTCTCACTACTTTTGTAAATAGGTACAATATCTGCTTTTTTGAGATCATCTGGCCAGATCAATAAATTAATACTCAAATTAATAATATGTACAATTGTTTCAATTACATACTCTGCTAATATTTTAATAGTTTTGGCATTAATATTGTCGATACCCCCATTTTTAAATTTTAATTTGTGTATAATTTTATTTATTTCATTATTTATGGTAGGATAAAGAAATATAGATTTGGGATTTCTTGTTGGTAGTCTTAATTTTCTTATACATGGTTGCTGTATTTTATCATAACTCCATTCCACTTCCACATTCATTTAGAGAGTTGACAATTCCTGTTTTATTAATTATTTTGTTCATATCATTAGCCATTATGTACTTAATAGCTTTTTCATTCCACTCTTGTTTCCTTCTTGTTTATTATTCTCCACAATGTTTTATTGTTATCATGACACATTTCAACTCGCACCTTAACATGCATTAACTTAGCCTCATATATCACTATATCAAGTATTTTAACAAACTGTTTGTATTCCGTTCTTACTTGTTCATTACTTGGTTCAGACTTCCATATTCTGTACAATAATTATTTTCTTTGACCCGATGTTATAATTTCTTTGGTTATCCATTTACTACTAGGTTAATTTTTCGATTTATTACTGTATTGTTTAGTGTATTGAGCCAAATTAATGCAACTTTTAATCAGTGATATTAGCAAGTTGGTAGCTTCATTTGGATCGTGGAATGAGGATATTTTGTCCAAATTTTGTACCATTGCAATCTTCTTTAACTTATTATAATTAATAACTTTATAACTATTCTTTACTTCGTTATTTTGCATTTTATTTATTGCAACAGACAGTAGTCTTGAGTTAACTTAAAAGTTCTAGTTATTATTGAACCACTTTTAATACAGATATTGTCAATACATGTTCCACTATTATCATTGTCTGTATCCGATGGTCTAGTTATAACTTCAAAATCTATAATGAAGCCCATTTCCAGTAAGTTATTAATATGATCTTGATGACACAAAAAAATCGAATTTCAAAGTATCAATATTAAAACCATCTATGATAACGTGAATTTTAAGTTTGAAATGAATTCATATTTATCTAGATCATGACACCTATATATCGCAGATATTTCAACACTTTTACTATCATTAAGTTCAATGTAGCAGTTTAAGATTTTTAAATGCCCAAATGTAATTCTAAAATGAAACAATATTATTCTATATACTAGCTGACCCGGCGAACTTCGTACCGCCCTATAATCAAGAAATATTTGTTACCTTCTTATCTGAATTAAGTTAATTTCTTTATTAAGTGTTGCTGTTGGTATATTAATAAATCAAAATTATTCCAAAAACAAAGTTTTTATTATTCTAATGCTTTATGATAAACAATATTCTTAGTTTTATTTTCTGGCGCGTATATAAATAGTGTTGTTGGTATTCCGACATGGGAACAGGCAAATGCCTTGCAATATTGCCAAACAACGTTCATTGGTCCAATAGCAACTATATGCAGTATTATGTAGTCAATTTCTTTGTTATAATTAAATGCAGCTCTATAGGGGTTAAACGCAACACTTCTATTTTGTTGGTTCCGGTTCCATCGATTCCGTTCAACTTCATTCCGCATTTCACGTTGCTCATCAGTTTGACTTGCTCTTGTATTTCTTTGACTTGCAGCATTACGGGTTCTGCGACTTAATTTTGTAGGTCTAATTGCCGGCATTTTTAGAAAAAAAAACTCAAAAAAATATATAGTACCTATTCTTTTGTAAAAGTATCAAAATGGTCTATCAAAACTTTCCAACACTATATTAATTTGACTAACCTTGTTGAACAAATACTTCAGAAAAAACACACAGTACAAATTATCCTGTAGAAACCAATGTGAAAAGTACACTAAGAAATGGGAAATGAATTATGTAGGTATTTTGTTATTATAACAACTCCGACCTCAGACCAACTCAAATCGATATATTTGCAAAGAGCATGTAAAGTACGTTTCTTTGTTATAATGGCAACTACGTGTATATTACTGTCAGTGACACATTATTTTATTTAAAAAAATTAAATGTTCTAGTTTCCTGCGCAACTTTCGTAATTTTTTTCTTACATAAGAACTTTCTCCTAATAATAACAAATACAACAAAAAAAGAATTAGTGAAATCGGTCCAGCCATTCACGCGTGATGCCGTGACCAAGGGAAAAAGGGATTCATTGATCTATATATAGATTTATACATGAATAATCTATTTTGTCTATTATCCCTAAAAGGCCGACGGATATATACTTTATGATCCATAGGATATCATAACGTTAATGCCAAATTTTCGTAAAAATCGGTTTTATGCAAAAGAATTCAGTGATGCACATCACTGACCATTTTTCTGTAATTGTTTTCAAATTTATGAAGCTATGTTATAAATTTTGTCTTAATGAAGTTCACATATTAACTGCAAAAATGCAAAATGCTTGACTTACTGGCTTATACTACTATATCTTGATATAAACTGCAATCATTTTTAATCGCCCACATTTCAAATCTGTATGGAAACATTCGTTTTTCGCCAGCCGTTTGTCGTTAAGTATTAAGGTCTCCCAGGATGTATAAAAATTTTAATGAATTTTTAGAAGCTTGCTTTCATCAAAACTTTATGTATTTCCACAGCCGTAAATAAAACATCATCGAGAATGACAAAAATGTCGGTGAACAACGTCAAGGTCACGTGGTCTTATTAAATTCGGGAGATGAATTGGTTGTGAACTTGAAATTCTCGATGATTTGTTAGAGCAAATATTAAGTTAGGTTATGAATTATGGAGGTTTTTGTTCAATATCTTGACGACAGAAGAATGTACTTGTTTGTATGTTTTAATGAGTCTCAGTGGCAAAACAAGGACAGGGTAAATCATTGTATTAGAAGAAGCTCATTATTAGGATGTCGTCTTAAAGACCACCATATGACGCTCATTTCTATTAACGGTAAATTTGACGGTTATTGCTGTAAATACAATAGTTTAAGAAATATAACAGAAGCTGAATGTAAAAAAAACATACAATTTAGCGTTGGTGAGAACATTTTCAGGAGTTAATGTAGTATAGAAATATACAGGGTGAGATTTATTGATGATCAGTATGGGGATCTCGGAAACTAGCGGATATAGAGCAATGGTTAAATTGGGAAAGATTTGCAGTTTTACTGGCCCAATTTAATGACACTTTCGGATTTTTGTAAAAAGTCATGGCTTATTTTGAAAAAACGAAATTCTGTCGGTTTAGTCAAATCCCTCTAGCTCCTTTGTTATTGATTTTATAAAAAAAGTGTAAATATCAAAATTGAAGGGAATTGTATTCCGCATATGATTGTTATGTCCTCGTTTGCGTGACAGCTCTCGTTTTCGAGATATGACACAAACTTATCTTTTTTTGAATGGAAACCATAGTTGGCTATGACCTCAAAAAATCGGACATTTTTAGAGCTTTTCAACGATATAATATTCGATATAGTTATTCACAAAAATAACGGAGTTGTGGATGCTTGTGTCTCTTATTTTCATTTTTAACGTAGTTAGCCATGAAATAGCTTGATTTATTAATAACTATTTCAAAAAACATTGAACTATTTTTTTATTTGGTATATCAGATATAACGAAAAAACTAAATAAGGAGGTACTTACTAAAAACTTAAGAAATTAAAGTACGTAATAATGGTTACAATTTATGTTCGAAAAATCCACCATTGTTATTTAGACAAAAATTGCATCTTTTTAAGGTTGACATTACCGCTTTCCTCACAGACCGCCGATCAATTTCTTCAATTGCTTGTAATACCGCCTCCTTTAGGTCACCAACCGCCTCATACTTTCTTTTGTATACTTTGTTTTTTAGCGCACCCCATAAATAGAAGTCTATAACTGCCAAATCGGGAGACCGGGGTGGCCATTCGCGTGGGCCATTTCATCCTATCCAAGAGTTTGGATAAATATTATCTAGGTGTTGTCTTACTAATAACGAGTTTTGAGCAGGTACTCCATCATGTTGGAAGCACTCAATTTCTAAACGAGTTCTCAAATTCAAATTATGCAACATGTCTTGAAAGGTGTAATGCAAGAACTGCAAGTAGCGCTCCCCAGTAAGTAATTCATCATAGATAAAAGGCCCCAGAATAGTAGACCATATGATACCACACCAAACATTAAAACCAAATTTTATCTGGGGTCGTCTTTGTTCTACATGGAAAGGGTTTTCTTTAGCCCCGATATGCTCATTGTGTCTATTGAACATACTGCAATTAGTAAATTTAGTTTCATCTGATCATAACACCTTTAATGGAAACTGTGGATTGTCAAGGCACATGTCTCTAAATCATGTACAAAACAACAAAACACACACGTCGATGTTCGTCACCAGCATGCAAAGTTTGAGAAACGGAAAGTTTGTACGGGTGGAACTTGTGCGCTTTCAGTACCTTAACTACAGTTCGTTGAGATGTGCCACCTTTCGCCGCAATCTCACGAGTTGATGTAGATGGATTTTGATTTACCATTGCCAAAACATTTATTTGTGCTGCTTGGTTAATTTGATTACGTTCCTTTGGTGGTTTAGTAAAAGATCCATATCTCCGTAAACTATAGTAAAGCCTCTTAAATGTACATAGAGCAAGTTGACGATGATTAAAAAATCTAAGAAAGTATTCATCAGCTGCACGAACTGAATTTTTATGGCATATGATATAACATTCCATCATATTCAGTTTTTCTTCGCTAGTATATTCCATTTTATCACGAAAACTTGTCAATATCGACTGCCAGTTCAGCACTACTAATGGAATTACTCTCAAATGAGGAAACGTCAAAGTGAAAAGAATCTTTTTCATGGCTACCTACTTTAAAAGTGAAAATAAGAGAGAAAAGCATCCATAACTCCGTTATTTTTATGAATAACGACATCAAGTATTATATTGTTGAAAAGCTCTAAAATTTTTTTGAGGTCATAGCCAACTATGGTTTCCATTCAAAAAAAGATAAGTTTGTGTCATATCTCGAAAACGAGAGCTGTCACGCAAACGAGGACATGACCATCATATTCGAGATACAATTCCCTTCAATTTTGATATTTATACTTTTTTTATAAAATCAAGAACAAGAGGTAGAAGTATTTGACTAAATCGACAGAATTTCGTTTTTTCAAAATATGTAGTAAACTATGACTTTTTATGAAAATCCGAAAGTGGCATTAAATTGGGCCAGTAAAACTGCAAATCTTTCCCAATTTAACCATTGCTCTATCTCCGCTAGTTTCCGGATCCCCACACTGATAATTAAAATGATGTTATGATAAGAAAATGCCTAAAGGCTGATGATGTTATGATGGGAAATATTAAAAATTAGTAAATAATAGCTTAAGCACCCGAAATTGTCCTACGCTTGACAAATTGGCAAGAAAAAAATTTGGCGATGACTAAAGAAAAAAAATCCAGGTAATAACTGTTGTATAGAGAATGAACCTGAGCTGTATGTATTCTTTCAAGCTTTTGTTTTTGGCTGTTCGTCGTTGTGTTCGGTCATTGTTTCTATACTATAGCATAGTGGACTTGTTATGGTTCTGACATGACAATATACTGCATTCGTGACGTAATCTGAACCTATTTTCTCTAAGGATTTGTCCACGGAGTAAACTTCTAATGTTAGCCTTGGACGCTGATTGCCACATGTAATTAGTATTTATCTTATTTTCGTTTATAATTATGACTTCATTCAGGATCAAACCGACGATCCAAAACAGTACATCCAATGCTCCACTAACCAACATTTTTTTCCACTTAAAAGTATTTACAGCAAGTTTCTTACTCTTATGAAGTACTCAAATGCCCTACTTCTTTCTTAGGTTTAGCCCTCCTGATGGTACGTTCATTATTTACTTCCAAATAATTATAAAGATCTGATCCTAGAGACTTTTTTCTATGGCAGATTTCCTTTTCTGAAGGTAAGAATCACACACTCATCATCAAGACAAAACCCCTTTCCATTAACCTTATTGTAAACATTTACAATCTTGAATGTTGTTTTCAGCTTGCTCTGACTGGTTGTTATCATGGTTCTATCCATTATTTTTGGTATGTGATAGTTAAATTGTTTCTGTTTGGGTTTGTCAGATGCTCATAATATATTTGGAAGAGTAATCTCAAATACTTGGCACCCAATATAATAGATAAGGCTGGCAACTCCATTGTACTAATTGGTATCGTCTGTTACTGAAAGTTTACTACATCTTGCAATGAGTACTTGTCTAGTAGCTTCTTTTAAGGATATGGCTTCGGCAAATGCCTGATCATCTCTTGAGTTATAAATTGTTTTTTCTCTTAACAATCTGTGTTTCCAGGTTTCAGAAAAACTGATCGAGTAATGACTGACTCTTCAGCAGTTTGATTGTATGCTTTTTGGTTCTGATCGCTTCTGCAAGGTTATTCCTGTATGGACTCAGAGCAACCAGTATTATGATTCTTATCCCAACGACTTGACCATAACATGTATAGCACACACTCTCTCTAAAGCACAAGTATTTAGTTCTGTGGGAACTATCGCCAGGCAGATGGTTGGCGAGTTGACTGCAGTTTCCCTTGAATTCTTTCGCCGTCCGGAACTAACAGGACAGCTTTTTGTATCAGTTAGTAAAGATGTTCGTCCAGACTGAGGTATTTTAAATTGTTTAATAGATGTTTTGGAACTACTTCTGCTGTTGACATAACAATTGGTACAGTTCGTGTGTTATACATTTCCCATCGTCCTTTATTTAGAGTTCCAAATCCCTGTGTTTGGTTATTATTTCAACCTGCTTAATATTTATATTATTGTTGTTAGGGATTGCTATATCCATTAATGTTGTTTCTCTAGAAACTATACCTACTAAGACTATGGCTGGTCTATTGTGAGCAACAGTTCGATCGGTCAGTATCGTGCGGTCCCAATACAGCTTGCAGCTGTTATTTTATAAGATAGATTGATTTTTTTATCTATAATAGGGTATTTTTATCGAATGTGATAATTCCAATCTCAGTGCTAATTCCTGGTGAAGTAATTTTGCCACAACACCATATCGTTCTTTGCAGCAAATGCCTGATATTCTCCTGCGATATGTTGGATTGTTTCAGATGTTTGGTAACGATAGCCTCCTGTTGTTGTGTTGTTGTTGATACAAGGATCTTTAATGATGTACTTCAGAAAAATCTTAGCTGAAATTACTAGATATTCCATTGCCATAAAACCAGAGATAAACCGCCAGTGCGAAGCTGAACTGTAGACATAATTTTGGTTGACGTTGTTTATATGTCTTCCATGAAGGGGCTTCTATTTCTATTTGAGCAGTTACTGATCAGTTGACTAGTAGTGTAACTGGTCTGACCGTCGCAGGAGTGTTAAGTCAGCCTGGCATATGACTTTGTGTAGATCAGACAATTCTGCTAGTTTCTGGAAACGATAACGCAAGTTTAGAAAATTGTTGATGTGATAGCTTGTCTATACCTGCCAATCCTCTTCCTCTTCAATCCACGAATAAATATTGTTATTATTAGATTTAGTCGACATACTCGTATCAATTTATCGGAATGGTAACAATTTTGAATTGGACATAGCTCCCATAGATTTTCTTCAAAAATGAATGTAATAGAAGATAACTAGAATAGTTGAATTGGAAAAGTATACCTCAGGTTTAATTAATAACTGTCAGTTTTTTCTGTTATATTGCAACATATTTGCATTTATATTAACTAATATATTTTTTGTATCCGACTGAGCAGTTTTGCACTATGTAAGTAAAATCAACTTCGATAACGTCGCAATTTGCGATCGTAATTCAAACGGGCCTTCTTGTTAATGAGCCGTTCAGCTGAGCGTTATATCTTTACACAGAATTACAGGTGATAAAAATCTCAAGGAATTACAAATGTCTCTATTAATAATATAAATACTATAACAAACGGCGTTATGGTAGAAGATGTTTGTAGAAATTATAGTAATTTATTGTAACAGCAAACGTAAAACCGTGGCTATTAGAGAGGAAACCAGAAAATTAATGCTGTCGTTATTTTAAGCCGCAACTGAGAATTTTTCAAACGAAAAAAATTGCGATTAACGTCCATACAGGGTTATATTTCTTTCGACACTTGTGTCACTTCAGTCATTAAAGGAATGTTGGTGTCTCAGTATCTAACGGATCAGCAATTTATTGTCACTACAAAAATACACTTTCACCTGCATTTTAGACTAACATCTTAAATCTATATATAAATATGGAGAGACAAATCGATTAGGTACCATTTTCTCCTCTGTCTCTCAATCGGTTTACTTCATTTTTGTTTTGTTTAGTAGCTAAGGGCAACCTTCAGTGCAGAATACTAAAATTTATTTGCAATATTGGTTCATTTATTAAATAAAATAAAATAGAAAATTCCTAATATACCGTCACACTGTCAATGCCAAACAATGCTGCCAGATTGGTTGGAGAGACAATCGTAAAATAGATTGACTCGAATGAGAAAAACAAGCTAATTTAAATGAAAAACTAACAAATTTTGTTTGGTTCTGAAAGTCAATCTACATTATTGAGAGGTTGTCTTCTAAACGTTGTTTGTGGCATATTCTTGATTAGTATATTGATGGAAAACCAAACGTTTCAAAGTCTATTCTGACTTCGTTGTCAATGGCTTTATATTTATTAACGTAAATTGCAAAATGAAAATTGGAAAACCTGTTAATAGCAGGAAGTATTTCCTTGAAGCCAAAAAAGGGTCTGGAAACGATATATCTGGAGTGTGTTTTTAGATGGATCAGAGACATAGACATTAAGAAAAAATTAGCAGAAAAATATCTTGAGAACTGTAAAAAGTGGCTACGGAGATTAATGAAAAACATCAGATGGTCAGATATAATAAGAAATGAAGGTTTTGAGAACATAATTGGAAGATCAATATTAAAAACTAGAAGCAAAGGAAAGCTAACTAGCTTGGACACATTTTAAAGAGTGGTTGTATCCATTGAATACAAACAGAAGGAAAAATTTAAGGTAATAGGAATAGAGGAAGACGAAACAATGGAAGGCTCACATACATCCACAAAGGCAAGACTTACAATAATATGAAACAAGATGGTCAGAATCAAGGAGATGGTTGATACCTGTCCGAGGGTAGACTTACAAATATATATTCATTTAAAATTTTTATCCATTAATTCTAGCATAATAGATTTCCTCAATGATTTTGTTCTGCTTAGTTCAGAAATATCACAACTTTTTTGTAAGTACAATAATAGTGTAACACTAAATTAGTTCATTAGTCCAAAACCTGTAAAATCATCTCTGTAAATGCATCTAACTTTGTATTGTTTTATATTACATTCATAGAAAATTGTTAACTAATGAGATTACCTCATTAAGAATTTATTTAATATTCTCAAGTGTGTACAGAAAGTGAAAAAATAAAAATGTCATTTTTTTTCAAATAGGCTGAAACTTGTATACACCTTAATTTGAGGTCACAGAACACGATTTAGTCATAAGACTCGATACCTGGTGACCTTGAAATTCCGCCAAGGGCACCCCAGGAGAGTTCCGGTACCTCGAAAATGCCACCGTCTTTCTAAAATTTCGTGAGGCCAAACAGTTTGAGATATCCTTCAAATTTATTTAGAGATAAAGAAAGTGTCCTGGAAAATTGATCCTTATCAAATTAATTATTTGAATATTTATTAGAGATTGAATTTAGGAGCATTGGAAATTTTCATTTTGAGCTGCCAAAATTGGATGATAATAAAATTTATACTCTCTTCGAGGTGTCATTCCTTTGTACGCAAGACAATATATATTATATATAAATATAATATATATTGTTTCTGGTCGGGAACCTTCATCAGTTGCGCTTCCCACAATTGAATGTCCTCTCGAACACTTCTTTATGCATTTGATGCATTTCGTTAAATTTGAAGACGCGAGATGTAAGACCGACATCTAGGATTTTCAAGAGAATCAGTACACAGAGGTTCCGAATCTGGAGCCGTTTCGTGCAATTGCTGTTCTCCCTTAACTCCCAGGACAGAATTTCACGATAAAATTTTCAGGTTACTTCACCTGTCAGAGATATTGAATACTCTCTTCGAGGTGTCATTCCTTTGTACGCAAGATAATATATATTATATATAAATATAATATATATTGTTTCTGGTCGGGAACCTTCATCAGTTGCGCTTCCCACAATTGAATGTCTGGGAGAACAGCAATTGCACGGAACGGCTCCAGATTCGGAACCTCTGTGTACTGATTCTCTTGAAAATCCTAGATGTCGGTCTTACATCTCGCGTCTTCAAATAATAAAATTTGTCAATGGTCAATTTTTTGAGCATGTCGAAGAGCCAAAATTTTTCAAATTCAACAATTTGTGTTCATAGTACCTGAAACTGCCAGACAATTTAACAACTGATGACTTTGAAGAAGCCTCAAGTGTCCCAGATTGCTTTGGGAACCTTGAAAATGGAGACTCTCCTTCTAAATATCGTGACTCATAGAGTGATTGAGACACCGATTTAAAACTTGATTGGCGCAGTCTCGCGGATTAACATTTCCAGTGCTTCTCTCCATATGTCGTGCTAATGTTCGAAAGATTTTTCCGAAACGGATTATAAATGACGACTGACTTAAAATGTTGAATGGCCATGACCAGTCAAAAAGTAGGGTACCCTCTTCGAGGTATAATCATTTTGGACGCAAGACAATATAGACAATATATATATATATATATATATATATATATATTACTCGGGAATCTTCATCAGTTGCGCTTCCAACAAGATTCCTCTCAAACAATTATTTATATATTTGATACATATGGTTAAACCTGTAGAGGGGAGATATAAGGATCTTAGATGTCGATCCTTGCATCTAGCGTCTGTATACTGAACTATGGGTCCAGTAAGTATAGAAAAAAAATGCAATTGCAAATTCCAATATGTCGGTTAATCGAGAGTAGGATATCACTCTCCAAACTCACCAAATTGTCAATCTCAACGACACTTTTTACTTCAAGAAAACGCTGATATCTGAATAGAATATTTACTTGGTTCACTTCTAACTTTGAACATTTAACTTTTTAACTGGAGATGTGCTTTTATCTCTGAATTCTACAAAAGCTTTCCGCCAACTTCACTGTAAACGCTGTCCGCAGTTGCATCGCAAATGCAAAGAATCAAATCAGATTTATATTGATTAAAAACATTTTCCACTCTGTGAGCAACCAGTATCGTTCGCAGAGAAATAGGGCAACTACCTTTTTATGAATATTTAGCGGCCTTAAAGAACATATGAGACGGAGAAACCGAATTAGGTAGTCTCGCTGAAAACTTCGGAAACGCATTCACATAGAAAGGAGAGTTCTCTATTTAGCTGAGATTTTGTTGTGAAAAACCAGAAGAGATACTCTAAGTTGGTCTCGTTCTATTTCCAGTCGAGAGTGAACTTTTATTCTAATTTCAGAATAACAATTCGATTAGTAAGGTCTTTTGAGTAAAACTAAACTAAAATATTATCTCAATTTATAGAAATGAATCCTTTAATTGGTCATACATTAACTTGAGAATGACTGCACCGGTTTTATTGATCTCTTTCTTCGAAGTTTTTAATACTTTGTAGAAGGTCCTTATTGAAAGAAAAATTAAGAAAATTGCACGAAAAATTGGAAAATTTCAGAAAATCTAACGACTATTTAACCTTCGCGAGATTTTTTCTTTAACTCTGTGATGTGTTTGTTAGAGTTTGAGTGGGTCCCTGGAATGGTTTAGATCTACAACCCCGGTAGGTAGCGCTGCGAGTGGGTTGTCATAATTTCTTCCCCTCAAACATTTACAACTGGCAGGTATAAACTTTTTGTAGGAGTTAGCGTGGGTCCCTGAAATCTTTAGATATAGAGTTAAACCGGGTAGGTGGCGCTGCCATCCGGTTCGAGGAACTTCTTTAAAGTTTAACGGTTTAACTTTTTCTATTAATAAAAAAATCGTTTGATTTATGAAGAGACACTGTATATACAGACTAATTGAAAATCTTCACCTTGAAGATACTTAACTGACATTTATTTTCTTTTCAATTTATTTATGCCAAGTTCCAACAGAAACATTTCCATATTTTAATGCCAGTACGTCGACCAAAGCTTACTATACAGAGTGTAAACGGTTTGAGAGCAAAGAGCTCAATACTTGGGCTCAAAACAAATCAAAAAGCTTTATAACATTTTCAGAAATATCCCACAGTTTTGCCAAAAAAAAGTTAGAAGTTAGGTAGCCTTTGTTACAGTGAATAATAGACTATTTTCGGCTTCTAAATGCTTGTAAAGTTAAATACATAACTCAATAGCTTATACACCTTTAATAACTGTATTAGTACAGAGAATTATTGTTTAAACTCTAAATATTGTTATAATTTGCCGTACGTTTCTCCGAACAGATGTGGCAGCGTGGCATATAAACAAACCTAGCTTACTACTTATTCACTTTAACTACAGCTGACCGCTGCCACGATTGTTTTTTTTTTGCTGTATCGGTTTTTGTACGAAAATTTATATCTAAATGAAAGTGATTTGTGTGTAATTCAATTTGATTATCATTTTAAAAAATAAATTGTAAAAACAAATGAAATCGGTTGCGGATTGTTAGTTCGAGTGCGAGAGTATTAGTTTTTAACAAATAATGACAGGTTACAGAATTAGAAAAAGACCAGACATGTTTTTAATTTGTGGGAAAAGCAGATGTTGAATTTTGAATATCTACTATGAAGAATTCGTTTGTTTTCCTGAGCTCTATCATGATAATACATCCTGTAAGTACATGGGTATTTATTTGTCTAACATAAATAAAATTAATTTAATGAATAATACATATTTTTCGAATAATTTAACAAATAAAAGAAGTACATAAAAGAAATGTTTTGTTTAATATACTTTGTATGGAATTATTTCTATATCATATGTATCCTCCCTTCTTCAACTTGAAGCATAAAATAAACTAGCTGTCGCCCAGTGGTCGAAATTCGACCAATTGTGTTAATATCTCTGGCAGGTTAAGTAACCTGAAAATTTTATCGTGACATTCTATCCTAGGACTTTAGGGAGAACAGAAATTACACGGAACGGATCCAGATTCGAAACCTCTGTGTGATTGTTTCCTCGAAAATCCTAGATGTCGGTCTTACATCTCACTTCTACAAATAAGTAACGAAATTCAAGTTTTTTCCAGGTATAATTCATAGGACTTTATTTGTGTTCAAATTCGTAATTCTGAATTTAATATGACAACAATTCAACCGCTAAAGGGCTACCCTACATATTTATTTTTTCTAACCTCCCTGTATAGCTATAATTGCACTCAATTCTCTAACATTTAGTAAAATCCTCATTATAATAATTCCATCTCATTATATATTTCCACCTCCCTGTATATGCAACTGTTCATGGACCACGCATATTTTTTAACATTTTTGAACCACCCGGTAAACCATTCTGTATATGCCACTGCCAATGAGCCACCGTATTTACTCTTTTTGTTTATAAAATTTTTAACTATCTTCTGTAACTATAATTCTGCTCTGACCTATATTTCAATCATCATATATATGGAACTCTTCGTGGTCTACTCTATAAATCATTTCCTTTTCCTCTCACCCTATATTTCATCTTCCCTATGTATACAACTGCTTATGGGTTACGAAATGTTGCATTTCCATTTCCGCCACCCTGTATATACATCTCTGTATAATATTTTTTTGCACCACCCTGTATAACTGTAATTCTACGGCGCCTTCTATTCCAAGAACTCTGTAAATTCAACCGCTAATGGGCTTCCCTATATAATTATTTTATTGGTTATAATTGCACTCTACTCTATATTTTGAACACCCTATATATGCAACTGCTTATGTGCCACCCACAAAAAAAAAGATTTCTAACATATCATTGTATAATTATAATATACAACGATTACTTTACCACTAAACAATAACAACGCTTGCATGCCACTTCCAGAAATACATGCTCTAAGTATATAACACATTGGTCCCTCTATATATAATTACTCAATATTTTGAGTCTGGCGCAGGCGGCACATTCAGTTGTTTGGCGTTGATATTATGGACGTAAATAATGAATTTTTATTATATTTTATTTAATGAATGAACCAATATTAAAAATTAATATTAGCATTCTGCACTGAAGGTCAGTAGTTACTAAACAAAACAAAAATGAAGAAAATCGGTTGAGAGACAGAGGAAAAAATGGTACCTAATCGTTTTGTCTTTGCCTATTTATATATAGATAAATATTCCTTTCAACACATAGTTGTTAAAAGCGAACATTTTTGAAAATAAGATTTCATAAATTTTTGTGGTAATTCATTTCTTTATTATTCGCGCTAAAAGTGAATCTGATTATATCGCGACGTTGCCGCATTGACAATAATTTACTTAACATGTATTTGAAATTTTCTTGCTTATTAAGGCCTATAGTCCATAGTGTTATAGAAGTTTATTGTTTTATTTGATGTATACTACCTCCACCTAAAATATATGCACTCAAACTATTTACACCCTATATAAGAAAGTCGGTAACTTTTTTACCCGGTTTTCTAAACCACATCGGGATCTCCGGAACTAATCCAATTCCTTTTCACTTTATTATATCCTAAGTTCCGAACAGAAACATTTCCATATTTTAATACCGGCACCTCCACCAAAGCTTACTGTATAAAAAAATGAGATACAAGCTATGTTATTAAAATAAATATGGTACCACTTCGGGATCTTCCGGAATAGGATCCAGAGTAAACAGTCGAAATTCCGTGACCCGTTTTCGAGTAATCGCCGAACAAATGTATAAAAAATACAAACAGACGAATTGAGAAACTTTCTTTTTGAAGCTGGTTAACAAGTGGTCATTCTGTATAAATTAATTGTCTACCTAACTAGTATAGTTTTTAAGTCGTTGCTAACCAACAAGCTACTTCCTCAAACTTCATTCTTTACTTGGCACCGACTTTTCAAAAAATATACTAGGAAGTTAGATAATTAGTTTGTACGGAATGAGCACTTGAATGTTTCAGTATTTTGTATATTTGCCACTAAACATCATGCACATATTATTAAAATACCAAAATGTTCATTTAAATAAAGATTCGGGCTTACAGTAATCACTTTCAAACATCCTAATGGTATAAGTTCTAATCGCTAACCATTGAAGTGACAACCGACTAGACATTTATGGAAAAATAAAGCGTTTACCCCACCTTTAACTCTGGCAACAGACACCTGGAAATAAAGATAATCGACCACTCCAAAAAACCGTTTCCCCCTTCGAGTCATTTAGAAGGAATATCCTAGATTTAATGTAAGGGAGCAGCAGGAAGAGACATCTGCAGGCATAATTTCGAAACGTCCTCGAAGGGCTTCTATGGGTTAACGAACTTGAATCCGGCGTTTTCCTCTACCCTCTTCCTGCTTTGATTACACCGTCATTGGTCAGGACATAAAGCGTGCTATTTGAAAGGATGATAAATGACTATGAGATCTCTGAGATCCGACACCTTTCGGGTCGGTATCATCTTATATAGATATTGGCGAATGGAACGCGTCTTCTGCGTGAATGAAAACTATTGTTGCTGGTGGCATAATGTGATGGGGGCTATAAGACTGCGAACGTTGAAGTTCTAATCGATTCAATGTTAAGGTAAATGTTAATAAATCAAAAATTATGTTATAGAAACATAAAGACGGTTTTGGATACGCTCAACAGAGTGTTGGGAAATTTTAGGGCTGACAATGAAGCTTGAGGAATTTGGAAGAAGACTGTAATGTCATAATGCGGGTTCAAGGTTTCTGTGAACGGGTATCGCTTAATACAATACTGTAACGTTTCACACTCGAGTTCAGTCCTTGGATTTATTTAAAAACACAGTCCAACTCACTCTAATTTACTTCCACTATTTTAACACAATTTATATTCAGAGAAACTACTATTTACATTTTATCTCAACTGTACAATACGACCGACGAAAACTGAATGCCTCCTATCGCCAGCTGTTCATTTTATATATTTATCTCGGAATTGTCTGGTACGTCCACGAACCATCGGAAAACTTTATCATGTTCTGGAAGTTTTAAGGGACTTTCCAGTAACGGCAGCGGTCCGCCTGTTGAGAGACAAACATTTCGGATTCCCAGAATTTATCGGAACAATGTGCCTTCCACGAATTGGTTGAAGGCCGATTGCACCAGGTGTCGGATGGATGATGTTATTGAGATCGACACATACAACTTTAATCCCACAATGCCAAGGATTTTTAATTGTTGCCAACATTTACATTATTATTTTGAATTATTTATTTTTATTCTGTTTTAATATACCTATTTTATTTCTTTTCTTTTGAATAGTTAATTTAATTTATGTAAAACAATTACATGATTAATATATTTTTTTATTTATTTTCGGCTAGCTTTTTAATTTAAATTAAGCTTTTATTTAAATTGATATTAAATTATTTGTAATACAAATTAATAGTTTGTTGCAAATTAACATACGTTTATTCTCTTTCTCTCAGGTTGAGTTCAATAATCAGAAACATTGATTAAGTTAAACAATTAATCACATTACAAAATAAAATTAGAAGCACAACGAGGACTTCGAATGCTTACAAAAACTTCTCTACTTCAACCTCTTTCCAACGATATATCACACGTATTGGAAAGTAATTAGTATCATTATAAAATTTGAGATTGTAACTTACAAGGTTAGGACTACAAATAATACAACATACATCAAGTTGCAATAATTTGTTATAAAGTTTGTTCAAACCGGCTTCTACCGCTACGGATGAAATTGTGACACCATTTTCTGACTCCTACAGTGGTAGGATCTAGTAGCATCTCATGTTATATTATTTCAAAAGCAACATTTATTCGTTCTCTTAACTGCTCTTTTGTTTCTATTTCTATCATAAACAAGTTGCTTGGCCCGTCCACATACAAAAAAATCAAAGGGAGTCAGGTCTGGTGGTTTCGGAGGCCACAGTATACGGCAAGTTCTCTTAATCCACGAGTTTGGGAATGAAATGTCCAGGAACTCTCTGATGTTTCGTCTATAACGTCCTGGACAGTCATCTTTTTTGACCAATATTATTAGTCTGTCTTCCAATGGAATAAGATGGATCACCCCGCAATGTCTGGAACGCAACGATGATTATTTTCTTGATGTCTATTTCTATCCCATAAATGACGAATTTTTAATGAACGATTTCTTGATCTTATTAGATGAAATCTAATTGGAAGACAGATCAATAATGTTCAAAAAAATTGGCTGTCCAGCACATTATAGGCGAACTGTCAGGGAGATCTTGGACATTTCATTTCCAAACGTGTGGATTGAGAGAACTGGCCCTATACTGTGGCCTTCAAGGTCGCCAGACCTGATTGCCTTTGATTTGTTTGTATGTAGACGGGCCAACCAGCTCTTTTATGAGAGAGAAATAGAAACCAAAGAGAAGTTAAGAAAAAGAATACATGTTGCTTTTTAAATAATATGGGATGAGATGCGATTAAAGACTAC
The DNA here is from genome assembly GCA_034190945.1 of Octodonta nipae. Taxonomy (NCBI): domain Eukaryota; kingdom Metazoa; phylum Arthropoda; class Insecta; order Coleoptera; family Chrysomelidae; genus Octodonta; species Octodonta nipae. The sequence continues at coordinate 139,148,464 of CM067219.1, forward strand.
CACTGTAGGAGTCAAAAAAGGTGTCACGATTGCATCCGTAGCGGTAGAAGCCGGTTTCAACAAAATGTATCACAAATTATTGCACATTTTTTGTAGTTCTAACCTCGTAAGTTACAATCTCAAACTTTATTAAGATACTGATTACTTTCCAATACGTATGATATATTGTTGGAAATGGGTTAAAGTGGAGAAGTTTTTGTAAGCATTCGAAGTTCTCGATGTGCTTCTAATTTTTTTTGGAATGTGATAAATTGTTAATCACTTTTTTAGGGAACCTCGCCATTTTTGAACTCATAATTTTTTCAACCAATTATTTGTGTCTAATATCAAATGCAGAGGAGCAAACAAACCCATACATTAGGTTTATTTGGTGAAGATGCAGTGACAAATAAAAACGTTACAACAGTTTAAATGTAAAAATCTGAGAATTAAGAAAAGAATTAAATTAAAAAAAAAAACAAAAACCGTAAGATATCTAGATGTTATATGGGCTACATAATATAGCAAATGAGCCCACCTATCTGTCCTCCAAGTTTGGAGAACCTTCTAGAAAACACTCTGTATATAATATCAGCAATTTGTTAATAAAGTGCTTCAGCTGCTGCTCTCTATTCTTTATAGCTCTCTGACCTCATTAAATTTTATAAATTTTTACTCGAACAATATTGTCCATGGCTTTTTTCTTGATATTTTATGTTCCTGGTGACATTTAGTCACTGGAATTTATCTTGATTTTATGATTTGTGCACTTTCAAGATGTGAAAGATGTCTGACCTGACTTGTTGTTGGGAGCCTAGTTTGTTGAAACAAAACAAAACTATCCTGGATGACTTGATAGTTGCACAAGCGAAGGTCTGCATTGTTCACCGACACAATTTAGACTGAACTAGGGACTGACCTGTTGAACAAGATTTCACATCTCTTATATAACGTTTTGCAAAACAACTGAATATCTTTCTAGGATTGTCTTTTTTAAAAAGCCATAAATTATTGTTTAAATTTGCTTTGTTCCTATCTTGTATTTAATTACTGATTTGTTTTCTATCGATCTATGCCCTCATTTAATCACAAAACCTTATATATACTTTAATTTGGACTATTTTCTTCGTTGACCACCACTTTTTATTCTAGAAAATTGTATTTGTAACTCAATTTTATTTCAATTTCTAATACCCTAAATATTTACTGATATTCTTCCTGCATAACTCTCTGTTGATAAGTCTCCAAACAAATTTTATAACAATCCTTAAGAACAATTCTTCAGTATGCATTATTCGTTCATACCAAACGTCTTCTTGAACAAAATATTAGCGTCAACTTTTTTTTTGTTTTAACGAAAAAGAAATACAAAAAAGCAGATTACAGTGCTTTCTTTTATAAATTAAAATTCTTCCAGTCTAATCACATCACTTTTCTCATTTTTCATTTTCTCAGGCACCTACATAATGAAAATTGCATTCCCCCTGTCTGCGTATGCTTCAGATCGACGCACAGTTCACTCTTCTCTTCTGTAATTAAACGGTGCCGTCTATCATTCCAGACATCTCGAAACTTTAATCCTGACCTTTACCCTGAAAATGAATTCGAGCCTAGGCCGGTGATGGCTTTGCTGGAATCCCTTATCCACATCTTCCGGTTACAGAGCATTAGGCTTTCCCGAGAATTTTGTTTTCACTTATGTATGCTTATATGTTTAAGCGATTACAGCTAGTCCATTCTGTTTTGTATGCAATACGTCAGTAAGTATTTTCGGATGGACAGTTGATTACGATTAGAGTTTTTTATTGGGCGGTAATTACTGTCATTATCACTGAGGAAAAAATCAATATACTTCTCAACACTAAACGCTTGATAGTGTAAGTAGTGAACGTCAATGGAATTACCATGAAAGGCATTGGGAGGAAATAATATTTCAAAGAAAAATTGAACTTCAATACATGTAGGATTTATAGAAAACTTCATAAGAAATCAGAGAAAATTGAATCAATGAATCACTGGAACCAGTGACGGATCGTAAGAAAGTCCTCCTTAAACTTGTAACACGTTAATTTGATTGCTTTGGGAATAACACCACATAAACTTGAAAGTCTGTTTATTTCAAAAAGTCCAAAAGTTTCAAGGTCTAACTCAGACCCCGTTTTCAATGGTATTAACACAAATGAACAAGAAATTAAAAAAAAGATATTAAAAGCATTCTTAATGGCAAATTTTGTAAATCACAATTGAAAACAGGGTCTGATTTAGATCTTGAAACGTTTGGACTTTTTGGAATATACAGATCTTCAAATTTATGTGGTCTTATTGTATTATTGTGGCTTTTTTACGAAGCAAAACTGGTCGTTTTCTAAACGTTGTTTGTGGCATATTCTTGATTACTTTTATGTTTTTTTGGGGAATAACACCACAATAGAAATAAAACTACGTATATTGCAGGAATACCAAACGTTTCAAAGTCTATTCTGACTTCGTTGTCAATGACTTTAGGTTTGGTTATAAATGTAAATGAGCTTTTCTATTTTTTTCCATATGTCCATTATATAGGATAATATCGGCACTTTTAAATGCATGAGGCCAAATTGATGAAGCAATACGGAAATTAGTTTCAAACCCTACATTTTCCCAAATCTTTCTACATCTGTCTCACATCTAAATCTATTCTCTGAGCAATTTAATGTTTTTAAAGACCGATCGACAGCCACTTAAGATTAGTTTGGGTATTAATAAGACATACATATTAATACATGCAAATCATATTAGCTAATTTTTTTTTCTCACTACTTTCTTTTGTTACCCGTCTCCAAACCAGAATTAATTGTGATCTACTTTCACGTAAAAGCTTTTTTCAAGAGTCTGAATTTTTTATATTATAATTTCTATAATATAAACGATAAAATCTTCAAGGGGATTATAGTCAGTTGGAGCATAGCTAATTAACAACCGGATTAAAAGTCAGCGCGTAAGCATTTTTCAGGTGTGTGTAATTACTTCATTATTTCTTATACATTTCGCACATAAATTATAACTTGATGATAAGATTATTTTATTAAACGGTTGCCATTTTGGGAACGTAATCGATGTGCGTTCGAATAATGAATGCCAATGAGATTGGTAGCCTGAAAGGATTTGATTTATAAGTAATTCGATATTTAAAGTTCAATGAAAGTATAACACACTTCGCAAAAATTTAAAGCAATACGTACAATTCTAATCTGTAGTTTGAAAGAAATTACACTAGTCAATAGAGATTTTTAAGTGACATAAAATTCAACAACAAACCGCATAAGCCATCATGTAAATAATTGTTTACAAGTCAAAACTGACATAATTTTAATACCAAACTCATAGAAGTAAATTATTTGAAGTAAATTATTTGAGGGTAAAAAGTAATGATCTGCTCATACAACCGTCAATAGAAAAATTGTAGAGAATCAGAAAATCTGATCATAAATTTTGATGACACCATTTTTCATAAAGAAAAGCTGGAAAAACCGATATAACGTGAGTGATTTTAAAAAATTCCTAACTTGGTTGTAGTAACAACTGGAACCTTAATCTGCTTCCTAGCGATAGCTTATAACGTTGAGATTAATAACGCTAAAACTTGATATTGTTCGTTAAGTAGACCTTGAATAAATGCAATTTAAATAATTTGTAGAATTTTGAAGATGATCCTGAAGTTAGCGTAACTTTTTTAACAGCTTGTTTTTTTCTGATTGAAAAAAATGCTCGTGTTCATTTGTCCGTTATCTAGACGAGACTTCTTTTATTTTTGAAAAAGTTAATATATCGAAGTTGTAATTGAAGTTTCAAATTTTTAATGATTTTTCTCAGGGTCACAGATGTGATCAAAATCTAAAAAAGCGTTTTTTTTTCTGTTTATTTTTGTTCAGTCTACACTAGCACAGCTTAACAATGAAGTTTAATATCTAAGTTTTTAGTATGTTTTAATACCGCGAAATACAACTCGGTTATTATTAAACTTCATTGTTAAAGCTGTCACAAAGAAGACTATGTTGTCAACAATATATAAATTAATGACACCCAAGATAATAACGTTTCTATAATTATACCATACATATAGGATCTCTCAGAAAGACTAAAAAAAGTGGAAACAGATAAAATATTAAATCCTTAGTTAAAACAAGAAATCAATTATATCAAAAACAAAACCAAAAATCACAACTACACAATTCCTTGTGGGTGTAATAAATTCTATATTGAAGAAACAAGTATACCTCAAAATGTTCGAACAAATGAACACTAGAATTACATTAAAAAACGACAGTTTGAAAAAACCTACACAATTTGTTCACATGCTTGGGACCCTAGTCATAAAATGCTATTTCAAAATTCAGTTATATTACACAAAGAAGAACACAAGAAGAAACGAAAACTGAACACCATGTTTTTTAAAGCTTTTTTAGAATCTACGACGAATTTCAATACAATTTTATTAAAAATATCATATGTCTATAGGGCTTCAGTTCAAAGTTATTCAAACTTTTTAAAAATTTTGACAGATGCAGCTTTCTAAATTATTTTCTTCAAAACAAAGAAACAAAGAGGGCCAGGTCAAAAATTACCAGAATTTGCCTGAATAAAACGTGAAGCTTCCTAAATTTTTGGAAAAATTTCAAAAGAATATAGGGAGTGTTCAGAAATTGGCCCCAAATTCTAAATTAAAGGATTTTTGTGATTATGAGAGATATCTGAATTATAACTATATTGCTAATAATTTGGTGTTAAAGCACCATTATATGGAAATCATTTATCATGTCCCGTTTAGGATTTAATAACTAAGTTCCGTTCGCGATACTCCGATAGACCAACAGCTAGTCATGAGACGCTGACGGGGCTCATTCACATTTGCAAAACAGATGGATAGTTTGTGAAAAAGCTAGAAAAAGAGAAACCTGTCGTAGATAATAAAGAGAATTAAGTTACTGTCTTCGCATGCTTAAGAGCATATCCAGAAAATTCCTCAGAAGATGCAGAAAGAATATCTATGATTAGTTTTCAGAGACTCCTACAAAACATAAGAACCATCCGTGTGCATTCTCATCAGTTGAGAATTTAAGAGCAGATGACGCTCAAAGGCGGAATGATCTCTCGAATTCATATTAATCAAAATTCAGGAAGACATTTGCTACCCAAAATGATTTGGACGTATGAGGCAAAATTTCTGGAATAGTCCACCACATTACTGGAGTGATACTAATCCACACATTATTTTTACGTGAGAGATATCTCGAAATTTTAGAAAATGGTTTACATCCATTAGAGTTGACTTAGAATCAGCTGTGGTCTCAACACGACCTCATAATATTGCACTTGTGAATAACTTTTTAGACAATAATTTTGAAGATCGTTGGATAGAGAATAGTGGACCTCATCCATGGCCCCCTCGTTCTCCCGATATCACTCCTTAGCTTTTTTTATTTGGAGTCGAATAATAAATATTGTCAATGCTGCACCTAACAACAAAGGTAGATTGCCAGGAAATGATCTGCGTCATAGTGTTATGAGTATGCTTTGGTCTATATGGAAAGGTTTCACATACTTTTTTTATAACCATATCAATTTCTACATAAATGGTTAAGAAAATAAAGTAATGTATATACGCCCTTCAAAAAAGTATACTAATAATTCATAGATCTCTCATAGCCACACGGAAATTTTAATTTTTCCAAGTGTATATAAAAACTATTTCATTTAGTCTTGTAAGCATAAACTCCTTCTTTTTGGCCTATGGTTTTGAGGAAAAATAGAGTTGAAACTTGAAAAAAATGAGTTATACGATTTTCGAATTCAGTACCAATTTCTGAGCTTTCCTTTTTTTTGAACAGTTTTCAAAGATTTAGAAAGCTTTAAGTTTTATTCAGGCAAATTCTGGTAATTTTTGATCTGGCCCTATTTGCTTCCACAAAAATAATATTTTGTGAAGAGCTGGATCTGTCAAAATTTTCATTAAGTTGAAATAACTTATAACCGGACCGCTTCATACATATGATGTTTCCAATAAACTTATCTTAAAATTCATCATAGATTCTAAAAATGCTACAAAAACAGGATGTTCCATTTAAAAAACAAAGTTTGGGTCCACTTCCCGTAGAACCGGAAGACGTAGATAATTGAAAATATTGTAACTAAAACCGCCTCCTCGAAAACCCCTGTATACTAATTTTCACATTAATACTCCCAGTAGTTCCTCATATACATATCGGCTCACCTCGTCGTGGTAAACTCTGACCATAAATATAAAATTAACCATAACTTGAAAACCATCAGTCATTTTGTTGACTTCTACAAAATATCAAAATTTCAGCCAAATCCACGGGGTGCCACTTTCCATAAGGAACGTGCGGGGCCCTTTGGCTTAAACCAATCAGTGGAAAAAATTAATTTCATTAAAATCATGTCCATATGACTTGACAGCTATTGTCAATGCACCGCTGCCTGGCTGGCTGTCGCATATTCCTATAATTAATGCAATCTATACTATTATCTTAAGCCAACTTCTTGGCATTATGGCGAAAACACAAGATAGACAAATTGAAGTGGAATTTATGAACTTTCAAAATATCTTTATTATATCCCGGCCGGACTTGTCTCGTTAATATTTAAATTCGAATTGTTCAAAAAACAGTTATTCAATAATCCATCATGAGCCCATATAAACTTAATATCATAAACTATAGTTACCAGAGAGTTTTTTTACATAGACGCCATAGAAATCCGTATTCTTGGGTTTTTTATATTATTTAAATAGTTTATTTTTATGGGTTTGCTGCTAAAATCTTAGCAATAATTATATATATACTGTTACTGATGATATAAGCGAATTGCTCTTGGATTTTATGCCCGAAAATGAGTTAAATAATGCTCATAAACTGGTGTAAATTGTCAAGTAATGAAAGGAGGTTTTACATCTAAGTGGGATGAGGGATAGAAGTCATGAAAATATGTATGAGGAACCCTTAATGTTTAAGATTTAGAAACAAAAGCTTTTTAAAACACTCACTCATTTAAAGAGTGAGTGCAAATTTTCGTCAACAGATCTCTAACGACTGAGACCACTACATAAGCACACATCATGGAGAGAAGAGATAAACGGGAATCGAAGAAGGATAGACATAGGCAGTGTCACTATGTATTGAAATTATCCAAAAATATATAAGCTAACACTTTTTATGTATTTAACGAAATGTATTAAATACATAAAGAAGTTTGAAGACGCGAGATGTAAGACCGACATCTAGGATTTTCAAGAGAATCAGTACACAGAGGTTCCGAATCTGGAGCCGTTCCGTGTAATTGGTGTTCTCCCTTAACTCCTAGGACATTCCTTTGTACGCGTACAAAGGAATGACATCTCTGACAGGTGAAGTAACCTGAAAATTTTATCGTGACATTCTGTCCTCGGAGTTAAGGGAGAACAGCAATTACACGGAATTTTCACCAACTTAAACAAGTCTGATTAACTTTAAAATTGGCCGATGAATTTTCCCGTTTGTTGTCTTCTTGTCACTGTTCTTCCCTAAATGCCAAATTCGTCTATTAACGCTGCATTTGCCATCTAGTTGGCAGTAGTGGAACTTGCGGTAATGAAATGGAAATGTTACGCAAACATGAAGTAAACTTGAATTTAGTAAAAAACGAAAAATATATTTTTTCATCACAATTTTTAATTATAAATACTATAGACATAGTTTGAGACTAAAAATTTAGAAAATTATTATTATAATAAAACTAAAAAAAACACGATTTAATAGCGAAAACAGACGTTCTAACAAGCCTCATATTCGGAATATTCACAAATAAAAAATGTAGCGAATTTTCCGTAATCTTGTGAATAATTGGAGTATTCTAATTATTAGTATCGCGTTTCAAATCACATTTTAATATCCGATTAGATCCGATTTATTCGCACACCCCTAGTAATATGCTGATTTTTTACATCTGCTTCTTGACATTTCCCTCGCACTCCTAAAGAGACATATTTAATGACCCGAGATAGCACTTTCTGTCGAGGGACTACAAACACTCCTATTCCCTAAAAACCGCAAAACCCAATTCTGATTTCCCCGTGGAAGAAAGAGCACATTCACTACCGACTTCGACATTCCCTTCGTAAACCGATAACATCTGTATTCTTTGATTTTTCACCTCCACAGCTCCCTTCTCCACGCTCTAGGAAGTCGTTTCCCCGTTCGCACATTTCATTTCCATTCTTTTTCACTCTTTATTATTCAATTCACATCCATCGGCGTAAGTGGGGCCTCAGGTCGTTCCCAGAATGTGTAAGTGACAACAGTTTGTTTGCGAATTAAAAGACGTTGGAACTATGTAAATGCGACTGACGTAGACCAATAAGTACGGCACTAAACCGACTTTGATGTCGGCTTTGGGGAGTTTACGCGAAACGTAGGTGTCTCAAGGGCGAAGCGATTAAGGAAGTGAAGTCGGCTGGTGTGTTTCGTAAGTTTGTTGTACCGTCAGGGTCATACGACCGCAGCGCCCTCCGCACCAGGGAGAAACAAGGGATGAACGTGAATTTGAGTGTGCGAAAAGCATTAAATAAGCGACAGAGAATTATGTGAGATTGAGATAGAGAAGTTGAGTAATGGGTCTTGTATAATTTTCCTTCCGACTGCATTTACTTTAGGCGGGGTGTACAAAGGAGCGTAATCCCTCTAGTTTGTTTGTTAATTATACTAACGGGTTTTGCAGGAAAAGTAGACGTTCGCCAGGTGTCAATGGAGTCGTCAGACATAGTAAGATTTACAAAGTTTTCCAGACAAGTGATTGCTCAAAGTCGTTTTAATAGCAACGTTTTATTCTCAAAAAAAAATTAAATGAATTGCTAAATTTTAATAGTGAACTAAGACTATTTAAGGAGAATTCATTATCAAAATTAACGAATACTAAATTCACAAATTTTAAGAAACTAATTTTTGTTTTGTATTTTTTTAGGAAATACAAAAACGTTTTATTATTGACTGCTTTGATAAATAGAGTGTTTATAAACCTTATTTGATTGAGTTCATATAGCGTAATATTACTTTGAGTATTACTGTTTTAAATGTACTAGCTGTCGCCTAGTGGTCGAAATTCGACCAATTGTGTCAATATCTCTGGCAGGTTAAATAACCTGAAAATTTTATCTTGACATTCTATCCTAGGACTTTAGGGAGAACAGCAATTACAGGGAAAGGATCCAGATTAGGAACCTCTGTGTGATAGTTTCCCCGAAAATCCTAGATGTCGGTCTTACATCTCGCTTCTACAAATAAGTAAAGAAATTCAAGTTTTTTTCAAATATAATTCATAGGACATTATTTGTGTTCAAATTCGTAATTCTTAAGTTAATATGACAACAACGCAACCGCTAATGGGCTACTATAACTATAATTCTACTCTGACCTATATTTCAATCATCATATATATGGAACTCTTCGTGGGCTATTCTATAAATCATTTCCGTTTCTAACATTTTTTATCATCATCCTGTATATCTATAATTCCTCTAACCCTATATTTCATCTTCCCTATATATAAAACTGCTTATGGGTTACAAAATGTTGCATTTCCATTTCCGCCACCCTGTATATGCATCTCTGTATAATACTCTTTGCACCACCCTGTATAACCGTAATTCTACTGCATCTTCTATTCCAAGAGCCCTGTAAATTCAACCGCTAATGGGCTTCCCTATATAATTATTTTATTAGTTATAATTGCACTCTACTCTGTATTTTAAACACCCTATATATACAACTGCTTATGTGCCACCCACGAAAAAAATTATTTTGAACATATCTGAAATCGCCCTGTATAATTATAATATACAACGATTACTTTACCACTAAACAATAACAACTCTTTCATGCCACTTCCAGTAGTACATGCTCTAAGTATAAACAGCATTGGTCCCTCTATATATAATTACTCAATGTTTTGAGTCTGGCGGTGGCGGAACGCGGCACATTCAGTTGTTTGGCGTTGACATTATGACGTAAATAATGAATTTTTATTATATTTTATTTACTGAATGAACCATTATTATAAATTAATATTAGCATTCTGCACTGAAGGTCGTCAGTAGCTACGAAACAAAATAAAAATGAAGGAAATCGGTTGAGAGACAGAGGAGAAAATGGTACCTAATCATTTTGTCTTAGCCTATTTATATATAGATATAGATTAGTAAATTGTTATTCGATTTTTGGGACATTCATGACTGCAAGAATGTACATATTTAACTCTTGAGGTTCGGAATCCAAATGTATCAATTAAGTTGAAAAATTTCTGTACTTACATAAAACTTTTGATCTGGATTCTTCTGTAAATGCACAAACTTCAATTCTATTTGGTCACTTAAGTAATTGCTGTAATCAGGATTGTTTTAAAAAAATTAACGTCATAAATGAATAGAAAAGGCGGATTTTAGGGCATACATACATCTTTGTAAGTAAAAGTCGATTATTTTAGTAATAGTTTTTATACCATGCTAGTATTGTCCGCAATTGGAATTTTATTGTCCGCAATTGGAATTTTACTGTTAACTGCCGTCAAATTTCGAACATTAGATTAAGCTACTTGTTCATAGAGGGCGCCCCTGGACTTTTATTAATAATTTTTGTTAAAATTACTTATTTTAAAAGAAATAAATAAAGATTCTTTATATATTCTGCACTGAAGGTCGTTAGTAGCTACTAAACAAAACAAAAATGAAGAAAATCGGTTGAGAGACAGAGGAGAAAATGGTACCTAATCGTTTTGTCTTAGCCTATTTATATATAGATAAAGGATAATGACCTAAGAAGTTATTAGTTATATCTTCTTCGCTTTATTTTTTTATAATATTACATCATTTTATAATAAAATAAAAAAAAATAAACAAAATCATAATTTACATCCACACTGTCAATGCCAAATAGAAAATCGCAAGATGGAGTGACTCGAAAAACAAATTAAATTAAACAAAAATTTAACAAATTTTTTATTATATGACAATAACCATTTATTTGATATTCAGAAGTTTCATTTCTTTCTAAATATAGTTTTCCAACTAAAATTAGAATTGTGGATTGTGGGGCAACTGATCAATTTGTTTCCGATAATATTTTATTATTTTAACATTATGTTATTGATTTATTATGTTTCTATTTTAAAGACAATTTAAGTAAGATTATAAAGCCCATGGTATGAATACAATCAGTGACATTTAAGATAAATTGATAGATCTGACATCATGGCAGTAATTCTAATGTTGACGGCCATCTTTGTTTTAGCGAATTTGCTTGTTAGCCGTTAGGTTAATGTACCTTTTCAATCCAATGTGAAAATTATCAATGTATTATTTGAAAATTTACAATTTTAATACATTTGCAAAAATTGTCAATATAAAAGTTTGGTTTACTCCTTGAAGATGACAACTTAGAGTTGTTGAAACGGCGTTGAGTGTTTAAAATAAAAGTTTGGTGTTAGGGTGCAAAACTGTGTTTTTACAATACAAAAGTATTAATTAACATAAATTAACATTAGGTGCATTGCATATTTTAGATATAACACAGAAATAGTCATCGCTAACTTTGTCGGTTAAATTGGAATTATTGAGATTATACATACATACATTGCAGTTTAGGGTGGACTAATATGTAAGTACTTATGTATCACAGTTATTTACACATTTTCATTGTTATTTATGAGTTGGTTTCTTGTATTTTCTTCTAAGAAATTAAAATAATTGTGAAATATATAAATCACCGTAAAGCATTTTGGAAAAACTTAAAAATTATTATATTTAATGTTAATTTATTATTTGATATACCATTCCTGCAAAATTCTGATTATTAATACAAAGTGAATTACTTTTACCTAAAATGAACATATTAACATTTTAAATATGTGTATTATTAGAAATAAATACGCAAATGCAAAAGAGGTCGGTACCATTTCCTTCCTTAATAATAAAAAAATTGGATTAAACGGCCAAAGTTTTCGGTTAATAACAGTTATTTCCCCATCTATTCCATAACAGCTGAACTAGGGCCATTAAACTTTACACGGCTAGAGGACAAAATTATTTCATATATTTCCTAATAATTCAAACAACGTTTTTATAAATTCTTAATTTTTATTGACGTTTTGAACAGTCGAAGTGTATTTGTATTTTTAATTTATTCAATAATATTATGATAGTATGAAAACTTGTATATTCATTTTTTTTCCGGAACAGAACGTTATTTGATTTTGCTTACTGAATATGCCTTAGCGTCGTACATGTACATTGTACATTAACTAGAATCGCAAAACCAAAAAACTGAAATTATCATTCTTTGCGAAATAATTTTTTACTTAATTATAATGTTAGTGAACTATTTGGTACACAAAAAAGTTTAAAATAGTAGAAAAAAAATGTTGGAAATATGCAAATTCATATAGGTATATTATTTTCAAATTTTTAACAGTCACTTTGGTCGAATTTCGACACTGGGCGACCGCTAGTATTAATAAAACAACGTTCTACATCCACGTCGGCTTCATAGTTGTTCTGTGGAAATACGGCAGATACAACGTCGTTTTATAATTAAACATAAACGACACTTGATAGAACTGAATTTGTTTATTTTCTAAAACTTAAGTAGCATACAAATTGTATTTATTCACTTTTAAGATTTTCATAAAGACTTATGTAATATAATGGAATATATTAACACATATCTAATAAGTTTGCAAGTTTGTCCTGATGAGTAGTGCCCCATCATAGACCTCTATAAGATCTCCAAAGGATACTTCAGTCATAGGACTTTTTGGTGATTTCAAGGATTAAGAAAACCATGGTTGAAGGCTTTTGTGAGATTTCCTTATTCTGATGATGTTTGGATCATCCGACGTGATTTGTATCCAAAATGAGTGAGTTATTTTGCACATAGGATCTTTCCAGTTTGCTAAATAATGAACCACCGAGGAAAGTACTTTTATTTGAAAATTACCTGAAAGAAATTAGGAGCGAAAAAGTACCTAGATTACTCATATACAATGTTGTTCCACCGAAGAATGTAGCACAGCTATTCCTTTTTTCTTTTAAATATGAAAAAAAGGCTCGAACATTCTTCCCAGTTCGTCAGTTGATTACTACGATTACATTCGATGTTGTTCAGTAGACTGGATATTTAAAAAGGAAAGTATTATTTACTCACATATAAAGAAATAGTTAACACTAAGAAGTTACAAGTTAAACATATATGTTTTCGGGTTGACACCTACTTTGATCTGTTTCAATTTTCTATCCTCTGGATTCTTGGATTTATTTACACTCGATGGAAGTTACTATAATTGTTACCACTAATTTTACATTCACCCAAAGAATAAAAAAATTATTTTGAACCCCTATTCGTCGGCTTCCCATATTTATATATATCTTCTCTGAAGGATCTAGAAGGTCAAATAGCCGCCTAGGATTTTGTTCATGGATTCTGGAACACTCCAGTATTATAATAGAGCTAGCCGCAGGTCTCGAGGCGCCTGGCAGACTATATTTCGGATTCCAGGAAATATCGGATGAATGCCCGTCACATTGGTTCCACGAAATATCAGATAAACGCCCGTCATAATGTCAAATTTCGATTCACTAATATTTTTAACAAAATCTTGATATTTTTATAATAGGTTTATAATTTTCAAATACCGTTAGAATTTAGTTTTAAAATATGTACATTAAGTCTTTATGTTTAATAACATAATTACAACTTTAACATGGGAGGATACGAGAAGATTTATATCGAAAATATTTAATAATTGCTGGTTATAAAATTACGGTTTATCATTTACTACATGCTATCTTTAAATATTTAATAAACAAATAAAAAAATTGAGAGAAAATACACACCAATTACTTTTCGTTTCAGATAATTACTCTATTACGTTTTTAAAATATTTGTGACTTAATTAGTAGAGTAATAAAAACGGCAAATTTTGTCTCACAACTAAGTATAATAAAAAAGTTCTACCATCTCATTGTAGTTCCTGTTGCCTGAAAATATTAAACTAGCTGTAACAAACAAGTTCTCAAAAGCAAATACAAAAAAATTAACATTTTATTTAAAGTTACATTTGCTGGTTCACAAGTTCCTTAAGACGTGTGTGAATTACCCGGAAAATTTCTATCTAAATGCAAAGTGTTGTTAACGTTCAAATTAGTTAACAAATGAGTTTGAAATGACTAACAGTTTTTTTTTCATCACAACTAGGAAATCCACAGGATGTTCAGATTATATTAAATTAAAAACTGGCTCGTATTTACTATGGATTCGCATTCACAAAAATAAACATAAAGTCTAATATAAAATCATTAGTTTCATTTTTCAACAAACTAGTGGGCGAGGAAACTATCAAAGAAGGCTATAGAGTCACAAGTCCAATAATGATTTAACTCATTATTTTAATTGCCAAAACTTCTTTCTTTTATTGTTATATCTTAAATAAGTAAGATACAGTTATTTTAACAGCGACAACCACAACTCTTGCACTCCGTTAAAAAGAGAGACGAAGTTTTGAACATAAAAACATTCGATGATAACATTGGCAAGTGTTTCAGAGACAAATGTATCTCAAGAACAAATAGATGCAAATGTTAAACAGTATTCGATACTATCGCATATTTATATAAAATCTGGGAAGAAAACATAATCGGAAAAAATAGGCGACGCAGGAGAATCTGAGAAGCAGACGTCTATATAGTAGGCGACCATCTCCTCCCAAGAAAAAATCCCTTATAGAAGAATTGTTTCACGAAGATAAAATTATGAAGTAATTATTTATGGTGCAGACCAACTACAACACAAGTTAACGTGCCTCGACAGTTTCCATGGATAGAAACGCCAGTAACCGGCAGAAAGGCTAGCGATTGACAAGCACTGGAACAATTGATAGTTGAAATATGAAATATGATAAATCAAACATTTTACTCGAAATTAATTAATGTCCCTCTATTAGTCCAGTAGAAATAATAGGTTGAGTTTTTTTTAACAAAAATATTTAACAGTATATATTATTACATAATAGGAAAATTTTGCCAGTTGTGTTTTCTTCGCGAAGAGAAATAAGAATTACAATTCAAAATCGTGCCTTGTGGTAGGTATTACTTCGCCAATGACATTTTGTAATCATAGGTTTGTTTTCTATCATTTAAGTAATTTTGAACCTCTTATTCCTGTATCGTCCAAAACCTCTAGTAGTTCTTCATATGGAAAGAGTCGAAAGTCAAGGTAAAATCCAGGAAAAACATATATATATATATATATATATATATATATATATATATATATATTTGTTGTTAAGTTTTCGCGGGCACTAAATATTTTAGGTGGTTTCCGGGGATTCATCCGCTTAGTCGATAACTGATCCCTGCCGGGATTGATGTTCGTCAGCGTCACATCTGCCCTCTTTAGGTAGGTTCGCATAATTCTCGTAGCATTCTGCTTTCGCTTCTAGTTACTCGAATACTAAGATATTCAGAAGCGCTCGCGCTGTTATATAGTCGCGGCTCGGCGCCTATTGATTGGCACCGTGAACGGCTGCGTGTGATTGGCCCTGGGCGCTCAGTGGGCACGCCTCCCGCCTGCTGATTTGTTATTTCCGGTTGAGTTCTTATTGGACGGGTCCGGGCCGGTACGGTGTTTAATAGAATTATCCAACAATTCGATAAGTTCTGAATTTCATTGCGTGCCTTTAGACTGTGAGGCTTCTTCGCTATTTCAATTGCCTCTCTTACGAGTCTTGATTTCGGGTGTTCTATATTTGCCAGTACTCTGGTGTTCTCAAAGTCTATTCGGGGTGACATCGTGGTGGGGTGTTCCGCAATGGATGTTGTTTTTTCCTGCTTTCTTACAGCGTTCTGGTGTTCATCGTCTTCTATTAGTCTGCCCCACATAGGTTTTAAGAGAGTCTGCACATGGAATCTCGTACACTCCCTGTTGTTCCAAAGGGATCCTCGTCTTCGGAGTCCTCAACACAGTGCTTATTTTTCTGTCTGTATTAAAAATAGTATCGATATTGTAGAATTATTGCAATACTGTCCGTGGTCCCCTTGACATACGGTAAATAAGCCTTGGTTATTGGTGTCTCATGCTCCTCCTCTGTTTGTCTCGGTTTTGACTTTAGGGCTCTTTGTATATTTCGGTCTGTAAATCTGTTTTGTCTCAGAGCTGTTTTTAAACTGTCCATTTCCTATTTGATGTTATCCTGGTCAGCTAGTCTTTGTGATCTGGTTACTAAATTCTTGACGACGGCTTGTAGTTGGGCTGGGTAGTGAGAGAATTAGCATGAAGGTATCTGTTGGTGTGAATTGCTTTCCTATATACTGTATGGCCAAGGGTTCCATCTTCCTTCCTATTTATGAGAACGTCAAGGAACGGCAGTTGATTGTTGGCTTCAACCTAGATGGTAAATTTTATTTTGTGATGGATGCCATTAAGGTGGTCTAAAAAAGTATTGAGGTGTTCCCTCCCATGAGGCCAAATCACAAAATGTATCATACACATTTCGCAACCATAAACTGGGTTTAAGAGTTGTTGTTCTTAGTGCCAACTCAAAGTTCTCCATTAAAAGGTTCGCTATAACTGGTGAGAGTGGCGATCCCATTGGAGCTGCTTTCACTTGTTTGTATAGTTGGTTCTCGTAAACAAAATAGGTGTTCATCAGACAGTGCCTTGTTAAGTCTACAAGGTGTTAAGAAGACACTCTGGTTGTAAGACCGTTTTTCTAAGTAATTCGATGAAATGTGTCGAATTTTTCACATATGAGTCTGCCTCCTCTGCAAACGGTTGAAGTTGTTGGGCTAGATATTAGGCTAGGTGTTATGTTGGGGATCCAATTGAGCTTACTATTGGCTTCAAAGGTGCACCTTCTGTATGTACTTTTGGAAACCCATAGAATTTCGGACATCTCGATGACTTTTCATGCGGAATGAGTTGCAGTTGGAGATTTTTGTCGAACCTACTTGCTTGGATTTTGGCCTTGATTGTTTTCTCCAAATAAGTTGTTGGATCAGTAGTAATTTGTTTATATGCTGGATCTTCTAGCGATGTTTGAATTTTGTTTGAATAATCCGCTGTATCTAAAATTACAGTCGCATTTTTCCTTCATCAGAAGGTAGATAGGTACATAGGTTCCTTTTGGGTGGTTTAGACTTTCTTAGAACATGTGACACATCTTGTCTAATTATTTCAGCGGTGTTCGCATCTAATTTGTTGTTGTCAACTCTGCATTCGTTTCAGCCCTAAATTCACCAATCTCATCGAATTTATCCTATGTTATTGGGTGGAGTGTATTGCTTACCTGTAGGTGGATATCTAGGAGTTTAGTATTAAGAACATACAAATCTCTTCTGACATCACGTATGGCACAACTAGCTTTCCATAAGATATTCTGAGTTTTTCTGTTGTTCTTCCAGAACTTTACCGTCATGTTTTTCGGAATAACACCTTCATCGCGGCATCATTGTAAAAAATGTAGATCGCACAAAAGTTTGCTTCTTTTCGCGTGTAATTTCTCAAATGTTGTACACAAATTAAAAGTATTCTCCCCGTAGAGATTCACTATACTTGTTTTCAAGTTTTCGCGGGCACTAAATGTTTTAGGTGGTTACCGGGAATTCATCCGCGTAGTTGATAACTTATCCCTGCCGGGATCGATGGTAAAATGACGACGTTTCGGCAGAGTCACATCTGAAGTCATTTTCGTGGTTGTATCCACCAAGTTTTATATAAATTTCACGTGTTTTTTTTTCAATGTTTTGTCAAATCAATTTATTAGTATTTTTTCGCGATTTATCTTATACTCTAGCCTTCTAATCCAATTATAAGTAATAAATATTTAAATATTTATGGAAACTGTGGTCGTTCAGTAGTTAATCTAATTACCTTTTTCGTACATAATGTTAAGAGACCACGCAAGATGTAGATTAAAATCATTCATACCACTATAATTATTGGTTGATTAAACAAATTCATGTTGGGTAAGTTAAGAACACGCAAGAGATAATTAACTGGACGTGTTTATCAGCGAGGTGGTCAAATTTAGTAGCTGTATAAGGAAATGCCGAAAAAAATATAACGGTTCGTAATAAATAGATAACCGACGTATATTTACGTTTCCGTTTTTTATTTGCAAAGTAAATTGTTGTTAACCTGAATCAAGTGAATTATGTGAAATAAAGAAAATAATATGTTGCAAATAACAAATTATTTGGTCTTTCTGTAGAAAGACGAATCTATTTATTTACAGTCTGAACGAAATAGCAAAATTTCATGCAAAATGGGACTCGACATGTTTTTTTAAGGAATGGGTGTAGGCAATTTGCATAATAACTGTACCTAAGAAGTGTCGGAAATGTGAGGTAAATTAATTATATTTATATTAATTGAAATCAATGACCTGTGCGTAGCTCTCTGTCATATTATTTCACCTGAACAATCACTATACCATATTGTATATATGAAGTATAAGAAGAATATCCGCACAAGACTCCACGAACTGGGAGATGACAGTCGAAATTTGTTAGAGAGTTCGATGTAGATTATATGGACATCCCACAGTTAGTATAGTTTAGATGCGTCGTGTTATCATTCCGATGTAAATTGTTTTTCGAAATCAGCTATTGTAAATATTGTAATTTTATGTGTAAATAGAAAGTGAAAGTTGGTGTTAGAAGTGAAGAATTAAGTGAAGATAAAATCATAAATTGATTTATGGCAACAACTCGTAGTATGGAAAAAATCGACGAGACTACCAAAAGATATGCAAACAGATTACGGAGCGACTAGACGAAAAAATAACTCAGATCCTGGAAAAACGGCAAAAGGAAATCCAACAAAGGTTAGTGAAATCTTTCGATGAAACACGTAAAGTAGAATTAGAAAACCTTGTGTCTACGATGAAAAGTGAACAGCAGAATTTAGTATAAGGATTATTCTCGAAATTTGAAAAAAAAAACAAGAACAAACTCAAATGAAGAGGGATTTGCCACCATTGCCGCGCCTCTACATCGGCAAATCACTGACAAAGAGACCTTCCGTTGGAATCAGGATTACGAAACATCATTGAGACGACTGAAAGCGGCACTCTGTTCCAGTCGAATCCTAGTATTTCATACACAATTCGGTAAGATCATCTTAAACACCGACGCCAGCAACACATGTTTTGGGGGCCGTCCTATCCCAGGTGCAGAATGATGAAGAGAGAGTGATCGAGTACAACAGCCGTGGATTCTCGAAACCGGAAAGAAATTATTGTGGCACCATAAAATAACTTCTTGCTATATAATAAGGGCTACAAACCATTTCTACTAATACCTCTATGGTCGTCATTTCCAAATCCGAACAGATCATGCCGACCTCAAATATCTGCTGGACATGAAGACACCGGAAGGACAGCTGGCCAGGTGGATGAAGAAATTACAGCAATACGATTTCAAGGTTGAACACCGTGCCGGTCGTTTACATAATAACACCGATGCCCTTTCAAGAAGATCCTGTAGGATAGAATGCGGACATTGTCTGAAGACGGAACAGCGAGAGGGTATCTCCATCCGACAGATCCGAGTACAGGCCAATGAAGACTGGTCAACGAAATAGTGTATCCAGGAACAAAAACTCACTTAAAAAGAGAGGGGCACACAGGCCACTATGGGATTGAACAGAAAATAAATTAGTTTTCAATAATTAAGTAAGTAAGTTCTACTTTGCACAGAGATTAGTAATTTGTCTAAATTATAATCAAGATTATTAGACTTGTGATTATTTTGCCGATTTTTATATATTATTCAAATAAAATCAAAATTTACCCTATAATTAGGCAGGAACTCAACAAAGATGTTATTTTCCCTTCTAGCTTCAAAATTCATATTCGAAATTTTGAGCCTCATCCAACAATTGGAGTCGTTTGGAGGAAAATGATCATCAGAACGATCATACTTCTACTATTCTAACTTTCCTAATAAAAAAATTTGCAAAATGTAGTCTAAAGCACGAAATAGCTGTAGAGCATGTTGTAGAAAATTAACTAAGACTAAGGTAGTGCTACAGATGAAGAACAATCAATTTAAATTGTTGTTTAAATTTTTAATTTCACTCGGTAGTCACATAAATGCTGTCTTGTGCACTTTAAGATTGAAAGCAAAACAATAATATGATCACTGATTGCGTGATCAGCGCGAATGAGGCGAACTTGACTGAACGTTTGATTAAAATGCAGGATAACTAAAATCAGTATGTAGATTACGCCATCAATTCAAGTCGAGATCTCGCAAGATGATTGTGAGTCACCTGATACAGACCAAGCTGTGATTTATTCTTTCTATGAAGAAACTCATTGGTGTAGATGCGTTTAGATAGATAAAGTTTTCCTGTACCTAAAAAGTTTCATTTTATCTAACGCCGAACATCATTATTTACGATTGAGTCTCACTTCAACACATACGTTGTCATTATCTTGAAATAAATCAATTTGATAAAAATATGTTACTGCCAATTTTCTCATATATTAAAACCAGTAGCAAACGGATTGAAGCAATATTTACTAGATAAATACAAGGCAACCAAACAGGGTAACAACACTCATATCAAAAATAAATGTAATAAAACTTTTTTTTTTAATATTACCGACCTCCACCTATAACTAAAAAGCTTAAAATAATTATTACAAAATACAACTCTAGCAAATAAATAACACATTCAATGTTGTTAGGTACCTACCCAGGAATTAAAAAATGGAAACATTAAAAGGTGCTCATTCTGTACAAATTAATTACTTACCAATCTAGTATATTTTTGAAGTCGGTGCCAAGCAAGAATCAAGTTTGATGAAGTAGTAGATAAGTACGCAATGAAGGATTTTGCTTGGCACTGACTTCAAAAATATACTTGATTGAGAGGTAATTAATTTGTACAGAATGATCACCTTTTCATGTTTACATTTTTTACTTCCTGGGTAGGTACCTAACAAGACTTAATGTGATATTTATTTGCTAGAGTTATATTTTGTTATAATTATTTTTAGCTTTTTAGTTATAGGTGGAAGTCGGTTATATATATATTTTTTAAAATGCTTTGTTTTCAACATTTTAGTTTTTTTGAACCCAGGTAGTTTTCATTCTTTATTTTTTATTTTGTATGTATAACCTTAATAAACAGGACCAGGTAACATCGAAAGCCTCAACATTACACAATGATACATTTTCATTTGAACTGACTGGTAATTGTTTACGAACAAAATGTACTAGTACTAAATAAGACTAAATAAGCCCAAAATATATTTATGCCTTATGGACCACGCCATGCAAACTTTTTTCAACTTTTTTTGACAATTCTGTATTACTATAGATAATTCCACTCCAGCCTATGTACCAACCATCCTGTACATATGACTGCCACGGACAAGCATAAATTTGTTTGATTCCTTCTGTAAACTATAGGACGAAGTAGAAGAGTCAAATCCGTCCTATATTTCAACCATAGTATATAACTCCTTGTGGGCTACCCCATAAATTATTTCATTTTTAACATTTTATGTTATCGTCCTGTGTAACATTAATTCCTCTCCACACTTTATACAACTTTTTATGGGCTATGAAATAAATAATTTTTTAATAACACTGTATAGATATAATTCAACTTCAGCATACATTTCAACCATCCTGTATATGATTTCTTTACGTGCACATCCTATAACAGTTGTTTAATCACCCTATATAATTTTAATTTCACATATTTTCCAACATTTTTATAACACCAAACGCCCACTCCACCCTATATTCCAGCCATCCTGTATATACGGCTAAACGGCCTTACCTATATTTCAATTATCATATAAATGCAACTCCTTCTATCACTTTACTTTGTGATTTTGTTTGCTATAACTAAATATCCTTTAGCAGTTTAGAATTTGACATGTGTTGTCACTGAATTTTCTATTAGGCCGGGAAAATGTGACAATCAAAAGCACCGTCTTCGCAAAATATAAAAATTTTCATTTAAATAGGTATTTGCCGGGTATACAAACAAAACAAGCTTGGTACTCATTGATTTAAGGGGCCGAAAATACTATGCTTTACTACCTATATGCTTGAGATGTACCTAGAAAATTTTCAAATTCGCTATTAAAACTTCCAGTGCCTAAAAGTTCTGCACTATTACGTTGAAATTAAAATATTTATGAGGAAATGTCCGTTATGTCATTTCGATCAAATTTTTTATAAGAATTTTGGAATTTTCGGCGATTTTTTTGCAAAACTGCAAGTTGCACGTCGCAGAAAAGTATATGAGGTCACCTCGGGATCTTCCTTAATAGATACAACCATACACATCCATAAGGAGGATTCGAAAAATCGACCAATATGTTAGGGATATTGGTCGATTTCCATGCATGCATGTGTTCATTCACAAATTTCATCACTTTCCCAGATTTGAAGTTTCACCAATCTGGATATATACTCGTATTGAACAAGACCATATTCATCCACGGTTCTCCACTGGAGAAGAAATCAGGTAACATACATACAAAAAAATACGCGACTAATTGATAACCTCCACCTTTTTGGCAGTCGGTTAAAAATAACACGTATCTATGAGCCGTAATCCTAATATCTAAATTATATCAAATTGATGACAAATAACAAAAACGTTTGATTTGAAATCTCTAAATAATTTTTATAATGAATTTAAGAAGAAATTGTATAACTAATTCGAAAATAATTTTTATTCCTCAATGAATAAATTGTTATTCAAAATATATACAAAAAATTATAGATTTTATTTATATATATATATATATATATATATATATATATATACGGATAATATTTATTTTTGTTGTACTTACTGGTCCAAATGCTTAGTGAATGTACTTACCTGAAAAAAAAATCGTAATTGTATTGATTACCAATAAACAAATTCTAAAAAATAAAGTTTATTTTTTCTCAAAAATTTAGAACATTTTTGTAATAAAACTAGAACATGAAGCTTCGTCATAATTATAGTTAACAAGCTTGAGATTAATTAATTTCGACATCAATATTGTAGGTTAAGTAGTTTTTGCATAATTTCAAAACGTACGGTATTGACAACGATTGTCCTATCGGTATAGAAAGTATAATCCAAAATAGGGCTTTTACGATTTGAATTAAGTGCCATTTGAGTTGAGATTTTGTATTTTTAGGCTATAGCTACATGTGCGGGATTTCGGCAGCAAAAAACGCAAAAAATAAACTTTACTATTGCAAATTGGATAGGCCAGACGCGGTGTGGATTCCCGCCCAAAGGGTCAATGTCAATTTTACGTATTCTTGAGTGGCCACAATGGTGGAAAAGAACCGTCCTCTATTTCTTCATGTAGCTCCAAGGATGAGCTGGATTACAGGCTCGTGAAAAACTGGTATGGCCTACTATGTGGGAACTGGAAAAAAAAAACGTAGAAAACGTCGCGTGAAATCCGCCCGTGTGGCTGTCGTCTTACTGTTAATGTCGAGGCGCATAACAATTATATTCGGTATTCACGCAGAGGTCATTCAAAACAGAAATATTATTTTCGTAAGTGATAGTGTGCGTGAAGAATCGACTACGGCAATTCGTCGTCGTTGGCAGCAATATACTCTTTCATATGGCACTATTCAACGAGTTCTATCAAAGGGTCTCCATTTAAAGGCGTATAAAATTTAATTGACACAACAACTTAAGCAAGCAAACCATCATAAATGCGAGATAATTGGGAACGGGGTTCTAGAGAACTCAGAAGTTGATGCCAGTTTAGGAAAAGTCATCATATTCTCCAATGAAGACCATTTTTAACCGACTTCCAAAAAGGAGGAGGTTATCAATTCGTCGCACGTTTTTTTATGTATGCTCAGTGATTATGTAAAACGGCTTGGGCAATTTTGATGGTTTAAACGACATTGTATTAAGGAATATTACAGAAAGGTACCAAATAATTTTCTATAATGTGAGATTTACGGTTTTCCAGAAAATCAGAAAAAAAACAGTAGACTGCATTTCAGTGATTTTCAATAAATCTACACTATTTTGTCTAACACGGCTCAACCAATTTGAATATTTGAAATTGTATTATACAAAGAGATGTTCCAGCTTGATTCCGTATAATCGATAACGTAAAACAGACCGTTTTTCCGAAAATCGTAAAAATGGTTGCAAAAACACGGTAAACATCAATGTAAATGTCAATCATCATAAATATCTATATCAATTTTCATCATAGGTATCTATAGCTTAAATGTCAGGATATACCATGAAAATATATCGTACAGGGTGTTTGTAACTGTTTTCAATGCTGTCAAGTGAAATGGCACAAAATATTCCATTAGTGTATCGAAATGAATTTTTTTAGGTGAGCATCCACAAAAATGCACTGTCTGGTATGCACTAGGACCTATACATTTGTGAGGTCGAAGGTAACAACGCAGTTTGATTGGTATACGCTTTCGGGATATGCTAACCGATTTTTAATTTAACCTGAACGACAGATGGTTTGAACCGGTTGGAGCCACATGCACAACAGCAAATGAAACACGCACTTTAGTTGTAACCAAATATCTTGGTAGTGTAATCTCTCAGAGGAGTGACATGGATTGGCCACTGAGGTCTTGAGATGTAACCCCATTAGACTTTGTTTTGTGAGGCTATACGGAAGGCCCTTTTTTCAGATAGCCTCAGAGAAATGTCAACCAAACTAACCAGAGCTAAAAGAGAACATTAGGCATGTATTATTGAAATATAGTCTAATTTATGGAAAGAGTTCAGAAAAACTTAACTAAAAGAATCAAAAATCGGACTCATCAATATTTTGATATATTCTCAGAGAACATATGATATAAATCAATTTGGACCGTTACCTAATATAATTTAAAGGCCAACAGAATGCATTTCAATTTGTTTAATTTGTACTTTCATTACAATACCGTAAAAGTTGTCTTAGATGTTTAGAATACAACTGTGATTGCTTTGCTGGCTGTCTGTCTCATATTGGCACATTTAATGCATTTCTCATTAGTATTAAAAACAATTGTACCTCGTTGTAACAAAAATCCAAGATAAATCCCTGAAGTCGATATAAGCGAAATATTTTTATTATCTCCAGATTAGACAATCGTTGGTAATACGATTCCTTTTGCTAAATATTTCAGTTAATTATATAAATTGCACATCTTCCAAGTATTCATCATACGCCCAATTAAATATATCGTGGGAAGATCGCATTGTGACAAAGATTATTCTCCCAAGTTTTAATACAATACAGTTAGAAATTTTGGAAAAGTTCACTTTATATTAGTTTTTAGACTTTTGTCGCTCCGAACAAGAAGATAAAAGGTTCCTCACTATTTTTAATATTAACAAAAAATATATTCGCTTCTATGAATTTTCTGAAAATTATTTTCCATGAATGTCACCGAATTAAAAGCATAAGCGAATAACTGTTAATTGATGCTTTCAATTTTGCTTTCCAGACTGGTAAATAGTTTTAAATTGTACGGATAACATTGACCACGTTTGTATATAGTTTAGAACAAAAATTATTGCTTCGTATGGAAATCGTAAATACCGAAATAAAACAATTATCCAGAATTCTACGCCGGTCTTGGATACCCGGAAAAGCAAAATATTTCAATAACCATGTGCGGATAATTTTTATTGCAAACATAACTCTTATCGTGCTTACTTGTGCGTTTGGACCCCCGGTCCCATAAAACGGTGCTATTTTAGCCGATAAATTCGGTAATGATTGGGCGGATCCGGAATGAAACTGACGATATAAACGGTTTGGCCGTAAAGTCGTTTTAAATGGGAAAGGGTCGAAATGTTGTCAAAATAAGAGTTTTGTAGGGAACCGGGTTTAAACGATTAAAACAAACGCTTTACAACCGATATACTCATCGCATGAGGATAATTTTCAGCAATATTACTCACATGGGAATTCAAGTCTATTCCATATAATTGATGAGAATTTTGGTATTGGAAAATAATTTTGATAATTAATATTAACTACTGATGGTACAAATAAGATTAAATTACTTTTGCTCCACGGACTACCAGAAATGGACTACTTAAAATTTATTTAAAAAAATGGACAATTTAATTTCAAAACCTAAGGGCTATATGAATTTCGCTTCCATATCCATTCACCTTTCAGACAAATCGTCATTAAAAAAACAAATCAGCAATTTTTTGTATCCCACCAAATTGTTACCCTTACCTTTTCTACATCCCCATTAAGCCACAACGGAAAATTCACTTCGCCAAATTAGGTGCATATTTATTGTATTGCTAAAATATTGCTAATTTATTGCACTAAAATAAAATTTAATTCTCAAACTCCATATTCAGAAACAGAGATTTCAATCTATTCTTCATGCAGGATTTTCTTGCTAATTAGTTGCCTATTTAACACCCCAAACAAAATTTCGTTGCTTAACCCCCATCATAGAAACTATATACACATTGAACACTGTTTGTCTGAAAGAGTTGAAGCAATAAATTATATTTTAGAGCAATAAACTAGCAACAATTGAAGTAAAATATCTGATGTTGCTTAACAGACTTAATAGAGTACTTTACAATACAAAAATAACGATGGTAAATTTGTTTAACAAGACATAAATGTTACACTTTTCACAAATGAAATAAGAAAAAAACAAAACACAGTAGGAATTTTAAAATATAGCGAAAGGCTAGTTTTTCATATCATATTGAATCAATTAGATACTGCAAGAATAAGGAATAACTATTAAAGAAAATTAACCCATTAAACTCTTTTCTCATAAAAAAAAAGAAACACAAATAAATTTAAGAAGAATTCTGACTAGAACTAACATAGGTCCTAACAAAAATGTTAAGGAATACATTAACACCAAAGTTGACCGATTTAGGGCACCAGTTGAATTAAAAAATGGCTATAGGATCACTGATCTTCCCCTAAGAATGAAAATAGATAAAAAAAACATTCGTCAACTTGGATTCGCCATTTTGAATTTTGCACATCCCACTTCAGAATCGTAAATAGCGATTACAAAACCACTCGTATGCAAAGTGAAGCGCAAAAACTTTGGTTTCTTAACTAATGGATCCACATTTAGGACTTAAAAGTACCCCTTATCCGACTTTATTCGTTGCTTTAAATTTTGAACAACATTGCACAAATATACAAAAGCAAAGAGTAAGAATGAGGAGGACCACAAACGAGATGAACAGATGAGAACAAACAGGATGATACACCTAGTTGAATGAACATCGCAAACAACAGGGAAGAGCAGAAACATGATCGAGGTGTTCAGAAAGGACAGGTTAATGGTGTAAAATTAGCAGATAAACGTGTTGCATTCAGTTTAGTTTATTTATTGGTAAAGTATTACAACTGTGTGTTTTTACAAGTCTAAGGTACACAAGTATGAAATGTATTAAATATGTATACAAAAGAATAGATAAAATGGTAAGAAAATAAAATGTCCTATTTACTAATATATAGACAACAATGTACATTATAGAGGTAAACACATTAAAAATTTATACATTAAAATCACTTCCTAAGTAAGAAGGCATGTTTTAAAAGATATTTTTTTACTCTTGTTTATAAAATGATGTACGTTTAATATTTTATTTCTGCTGGCAGTGCATTAAAAAATTTAATACCATAATAGTCAGTACCCATTCTCGTTCGTTGCAATCTGTGGTAGCTGAGAACTATTTCTCCTCCTTTCCTGGTTGAACAGGAGTGAATATCATTGTTTGTTCTGTAGCTTTTGGTTCTGTTTCATATAGACAAGACACTGAAGGATAAAAGTGCAAAGTAGGGTAAGTAGTTTTAGCCCCACAAAACTATCTCTACAACACTGGCGGTATTTTAAGCCTGCAATAATTCTAACACAGCGGCGTTGTAACTTAAAACTTTGAGCAGAACATAGAGAATTACCCCAAATTAAAATCGCGTATGACATATTAGAGCTAAAGTATCCATGATACGCTGTCAGTAATGTGTCCCTAGATACATTTTTTGATAGGCTTCTTATAAGGAAAGTTATTTTAGATAATTTGGAGCTAAGAAAATTAACATGGGCTTCCCACTTTAAACCAGGATCAAGGTAGATCCCCTAAGAACTTCACTCAGGCATCACTTTCTAGAGTCGATGGTGACGATTGCAATGTAAAATTAATGTTCTGAGTCTTACTAATGTTGAGACTAACCGTTATTTGATTTGAGTCCACTGCATTATTGGGTCTGAAGGTTGATAGCGCAGCAATGTTCTGGTATGATCAGCAAACAGGATTATCAGCAGATTCAACAGATTGTTGAAGTTTGGCAAGTCATTTATGTATATGAGGAATAACGGAGGATCCAACACAGAGCCCTGAGGTACGCCATGCTGCACAGACAGTAAATAATAAGTAGCCCTTATCCAACTTTTTCGTTGCTTTAAATTTGAACAAATATGGATAAAAAAGCAGATATCTGTCGAAAGTCAAATGCTATACATAACTTAAACAATAAGAAATGACTGCTAGTCATAACCATGGACAAATATACAAAAGCAAACAGAAAGAATGAGGAAGACCACAAATGACATAAACAGATGAGATCAAACAGGATGCTATATCTAGATGGGTGAACATCGCAAATAACAGAGAAGAGTCGAAACATGATGCAGGTGTCCAAAAAGGACAGATTAATGTTGTTAGATTCGTAGTTCGAAGTGCTGCATTTATCCAGGCAGGTAGTAAATAATTTGAAATCAAAACAGCTATTACACCACAAACGACACAGAAGGGTTATAAAAATATTTGATTAGTTCTGTTCTTTATCCATTCAATGCATATAAAATATAAATCACTTTTCATAAAAACAAAGTGTATCAGATGAATCTAAAACCGCGGCTATTGTTATTGAGCGGTTGATAACTATGACTCACGTATTCCTTTGAGTTATAGTACTCCGTTCATACGTTGTCTGCCAAGATTTTATATTTTATTTTCAAAAGATATGTAAATCCAGCCATACACACAAAAGCCAGACTTGCCTAATCAATATTCCACAACTTCGAACTATAATAAAATATTATATACTTTCTCCCAACTTTAGACAGACCACTAAAAAAACTATAACTAATAAAAATATCTCTACCGATGCAAATCTACATTTCACTTTCGAATGCAAGTTAGTTCAACGAGAAAATGATAATGTCACTCTATTCGAGAGTACGTCTATATATATACTTATATTTTAGAGTATCTGCATAAAAGTTGAAAGAGTAAACTCTTTCAATGCTGAAGGAGTGAACTGTAAACGCCGAAAGATACAGATAGAATTTCCCCATATGCGAAAAGAAATAAAAATGCGAAGAAAAATTGATGTCTATATTTGGTGGAATTTTCTCCAAATTTACAAAACTCTTCCGAAGTTTCCGACACAAAAAAAGGATTGCCATATAAAAAGGTCTGGATGGAGATGATGCCATTTGATATCGATAGCTTTTGAGTTTTTTACTTGTGCTGAAAGAATTATGTGCCATACGAAGAAGGATATTTTTTACGCTGCGATTCCATTTCGGGAAAGGAAATAACTCACTTCAGATGTTTTATTTACGTTTTGTTAGCATCCTGACTTAAGCGGTATTTAAATAAGAACCCGAATAATAATAATGAGATATTTATACCGAAATTAAATTACATTGCTACACTGTTAATTCTTGAACATTTCATTATAATCAAAATCCTTTGAAAGCTCGCTGCTAGCTGCTATAGAACTGTTCCTACATTGTATTAATATTCTGTGATTCACATAGGCTTCGCAGAAACAGGTTCCTTTATATTAAATCTACAACTTTACAAAATGGGTCGATGGATGACTTTTGTATTTGAATTTTCCTTTTTTTCCACTAAATCGATACCTGAACATCAACTGAGGCCGCCGAAGGTGAACTATAGCACGTCCCAGCTAGGAGGTTTCCGATACATGTAAATAGGTACTCGATTCTTTGGATCCAAAACCAAGTACTTTTACAATCGAATCAATCAGACTGACATCAATATTACTTTACATAAAGATAAAACATTTTTTTAAAAAATATAACCGTATAACCGACTTATACCTATAACTAAAAAGCTAATACAATATTATACTTATAATTACCAAATACAACTCTAGCAAATAAATAACACATTCAATGTTGTTAGGTACCTACCCAGGAAGTAAAAAATGTAAACATTAAAAGGTGCTGATTCTGTAAATACCTACCAATCTAGTATATTTTGAAGCTGGTGCCAAGCAAATCTAAAATCCTTCATTGCGTACTTATCTACTAATTCATCAAACTTGAATGATGCTTGGCACCGACTTAAAAAATATACTAGATTGGTAGGTAATTAATTTGTACAGAATGTTTACATTTTTTACTTCCTGGGTAGGTACCTAACAACATTGAATGTGTTATTTATTTGCTAGAGTTGTATTCTGTCATAATTATTTTTAGCTTTTTAGTTATCGGTAGAAGTCGTTTATATATATATATATATATATATATATATATTAAATGTCTTATTTTCAACTTATTAGTATTTTTGAACTCAGGTAGTTTTCATTCTTTATTTTTTCTTTTGTATGTATAACCTTAATAGCTAGAACCAGGCAACATCGAAAGCCTCAACATTACAGAATGATACTTTCTCATTTAAATTGACAGGTAAATCTTTACGAACAAAATGTACCAGTACGCGTTGACTTTATAAGCCCAAAATATATTTATGCCTAAAGGACTACGCCATGTAACCTTTTTTCAACTATTTTTGACAATCCTGTATAACTATAGATAATTCCACTCCAACCTATGTACCAACCATCCTGTACATACGACTGCCCACAGACAAGCATAAATTTGTTAGCTGCCTTCTATCAAATCCGTCCGATATTTCAACCATAGTATATAACTCCTTGTAGGCTAGCCCATAAATTAGTTCAGTTTTTTTAATTTTATATTATAGTCCGTTGTAACATTAATTCCTCTCCACACTTTATGCAACTTCTTATGGGCTATAAAAGAAATAATTTTTTAATCACACTTTATAAATATAATTCAACTGAAATGTATGCTTTTCAACCATCCTGTATATGATTTTCTTATGTCTACATCACATAACAGTTTTTTAATCACCCTATATAATTTTAATTTCACACGTTTTTAACATTTTTATACCACCAAACGTCCAGTACACCCTATATTCCAACCATCCTGTAAATACGGATGCCTACGGACCACTATCATTCTAGTCCGTCAATCTTCATATAAATTCAACTGCTTCTATCACTTTACTTTGTGATTTTGTTTGCTATAACTAAACACCCTGTCTATAAACGTACCAAATAGCAGTTTAAAGTTTGACATGTCTTGTCACTGAATTTTCTATTAGGTCGGGAGAATGTGACAACCAAAAACACCGTCTTCGCAAATTGGAAAAATTTGCATTTAAATAGGTATTTGCCTGGTATACAAACAAAACGAGCTTGGTACTCATTGATTTAAGGAGCCGAAAATACTATGCTTTACTACTTATATGCTTGAGATGTACACAGAGAATTTTCAAATTCGCGATTAAAACTTCAAGTGCCCAAAATTACCGCACTATTACGTTATGTCATTTCGATGAAATTTTTGATAAGAATTTTGGAATTTTCGGCGATTTTCTGCAAAACTGCAAGTTGCACGACGCAGAAAAGTTTATGAGAAGATAAGGATCTTCCTTAATAGATTAAACGTTAAAAAACTATACACATCCATAAGGAGTTATCGAAAAATAGAGTAAAATATTAGGGGTATTGGTCGATTTCCATGCACGCATGTGTTCATTCACAAATTTTATCACTTTACCAATATAATTCTTTTTCAAAATTTGAAGTTTCACAAATCCGGATATATACTCTATGAAACAAGACCTAATTCATTCAAAACGGTGCACCAGAGGAGAAGAAATCAGGTAACATACATACAAATAAAAGCGAAAAAATAGGCGACGAATTGATAACCTCCTCCTTTTTGGAAGTCTGTTAAAAATAAGGCATTTTTTATGACTTAAATTTCTGAACGCACCCTAGGGTTGGTTCCAACCTCCAATATAACTCTTTCGGTCCTGTGTATGGAGTGTAGAGTAAAAGGAGGACAAACTTATATGGGAATAAAACTGAAAAAGTGTTCAGCGGACGGTTTCAAATAAGATGTTCAAGAAATGACGGATTGAACTACACAAATCCTACATTTAGAAGTGAATCGGCTGAAAAAGTGAGAATGATGTAATTATTAGTAAAAATCGTAAATAAAACGTAAATCTATTATGTTCACTTCTCTTTGTAAATGGTAGTCTCCGTTTTTTGTAATCTCTACAAGTGATATGAGTATATAGTGTGTTATTGTGATATAAATTAATAAGCGTGGGCCCCCGTTTTGACTTTTTATAACTCTGAGTGATTTTATAATTGTTATTTTGTTATAAAACTTTTTGAATAGTTAAGCAATGGAAAAATTGGTAATATTTTTATACTTATTAACAAATAGATGTTGATGAATTAGATGTAAATAAAAATTATTTATTTTTACATTCTTGTGTTCATATTACATACTTGTTTTGAAAAGTGTCCCTTTACAAAGTTGGTGTTTCTACTTCCTTGTTCACCTGTCTCTGGATAAAAGGAAATTAACAATTATTTTCATCACTGAATAAACTGATATAATTAAATTATCTCTTCTGTTATCATTATGGATCAAGTTTCACTTGCATTTTAGTCTAGAATAGTTTCTTTTTTAAGGATTCTAACATTTTTACTCACTGGTTTTCCATATATTTTTTCTTGTCTCCTTTAACTACAATTAAATGACTATTTTTGGCATCTTTCTGCTGTAGTATTTTAAATATTTCCAAAGGTACGCCTGGTGAATGCCCCTGGAAAAATTTCTTCAGAAGTTTGAAGTTCTCGAATTGGTGGACAATGCCATAATCAGCTTAGTAATTATGTAATAATGGGTTCTTCAAAGTTTAATTTATGAAGGATATTTATCTTAAATCCTAAATAATATGTAAATAAAACTTTGCTTGTAAGTAATTTTTATCTATGTACAAGGTATTTCATTGACTTAATACTCTATTAATGTTAAATATAAATCTGGTTGTTGAACTGTGATGGTTAAATTTTCATTTTTTGGATGTGAATTCTTCACATTATCCTAATTTTATTCACGTAGGTTTGTTCGTAGAAAACTGATTTCTTCGAACAAATTACCCGGTCGGTACTAGTGGCTCCCCCAAATTGAAACCATTTTGTGGACACTTTTTCTTACACAGAGTGTGCTGTCAATGTCAGGCTTGACCCGCTCAGGGGGAGGAGATAGAGGTTCTTCAAAATCCTGTTCTTGGCCACAGACGCGGGGAAGTGGAACTTAGGTTTTCAGCACATATTCAATAATGTCTAGATATATCTCGCGCTATTTTACACAGGTGCCAACACTGATGCACATAAGCGAGGATGTCAAGCTGATTTAAAACTTGCCGTTTACAGTGCAAACTTGCCGTTTACAGTGCAAATTATGTACTTCTGATATCTATTAGTCTGATAAAAGAAAACCAAAACTTCCTCAGCGCCATCTATCGAATTGGTATAGTACTAACCGTAGATATGCGGTCCTCCTTAACGCTGGTGTCTAGTGGTCGCTTTGTATCCCCAATATAGAGACTGTCACATTCACAGGGTATGCTGTATTATACAGTATTGCAGGAGTATCCCGCTTTGTTTTTGTAATCATGCTTCTCAAGGTGTCATTTTGATTTCAATGCATCTAAATTTTTCCAAGGTGTATCGTAATAACAGAGTTGCTGTGGTGGTTTTCGCTTCCTGTCTAGGGGGTTTATCCAGTTCTTCAAGTGCCTTTTTAATGATGGTTTCCAGATAGGTACTCATTCACCAAAAGTTCTTCTATAACTTCAGGTGTTCTTCTTTGAGAGCCGCTGGTGTGCTGCACAAATTGTTGGCTCTATGGATTGATGATGCCAGTTTTTTTTGCTGATGGGAGGTTAGAATTGTAGCGTAGATATAAGCAGCCTTCCTGTATATTATTGTTTGGATCCACACTATTCCCACTTCATGCTGATTCTAATAAATGGTTGGGTTCGGTTTAGGTGCTCAAGCTATTGAAACATTGCGAGATCAAACATTTCAAGACGATGAAATTTCAAGTACACTTTGAGGAACTGTAACAATACTTCCGTCACCTCACCCTCTATAAGTTTATCGCGAGAAAAATAGCATATAATCGATTTAAAGGTTTTCGCTTGAAAGCGTAACAAACAGTCGCACTTTTGGCATTTATAATATTATTTAGGATTAAGGTCTTAAGGCTGCACTCTAGTCAACGTGACGTTGATTAGTGTGATTATGAAGAGATAGATTTCTAGCTGATTCTGCTTTTTCCGGATTTGGACCGTGCCATTTTTTCGAATTAATTTATTTATATATCTAAACCAACAACAAACAAACAAAGTTTTCCGACGTTTCGCCTTGGCCCCCTGAAATGCCAAGTAAAAAAAGGTAGCAGGTACTTAAAGGTATTATTTTGGTTTGTTTCATGGGTTTGATGATACTTTTTGAATACACTCCTGGAATTTTATTAGTAGGTAATGTAAGGGATTTATTTTGTTGGTGAGATTTGTGTTGAAATGTGAATGCAGGATTGCCAGATTGGCGAGAGTTCAAAACCTTTGTCTAGGTTGAAATTCTCAGGCGATTTCAACGGCCTCTCGA
Organism: Octodonta nipae; assembly: GCA_034190945.1. Taxonomy (NCBI): domain Eukaryota; kingdom Metazoa; phylum Arthropoda; class Insecta; order Coleoptera; family Chrysomelidae; genus Octodonta; species Octodonta nipae. Next base: position 139,183,306 of record CM067219.1, read on the forward strand.
CATTTTCTGGTGAAATAATACAGAGGAGCTGTTGAAGAGGTTTTAGTGGCCCGTTTCGTGATGATGTTCAGCAACAGCAGAGTTTGAAAGGAGGCCCGTTTTCAAACAAATGTTGTGCTCAGATCGACGGGTGCTTACAGATTGACCTGTTTCACCGATGTATACTGCCCCACACGAGCATGGGATGGAATAAACACCCTTGGATGAAACCGGATTTTGTTTAACTTTTGGAGAGGATGAGATTTTGGATAGTGGTTTGTAGACTGTTTTCACCTCGTGCTTATGAAGAAGCTTCCCAATCCTACCCGTGACCTTGCTTGCTTGGCAAGTATGCTACGGATTTACTAGGTAACTAGGAATTTTGGTGACGAGAAATGGAATTGAGAATCTCTCGTTTACTGTAGTCGTTGTTTAGTAGGCGAGGCGCTACACAAGCTACTTCTCTTATCAATTTCTGGGGACCAATTATTATTTCATCATTTGATAGTCATTTACATTTGTGAGTCAGTGTGAGATGTTCAATAAAGTGAAGTTTCAAAATGTGTTTGTGAGAAAAATACGGAAGGAATATGTTCGCCGTAAGATAAGTAACATTTGTATTTTCTCGCCCTGGAAAAAGCCCCTTATGAGTGTTGGCGAAACGTCGGAAAACTTTGTTTATATGTTGGTTCAAACATATAAATATATTAATTCGAAAAAATGACGTGACCCAAATCCGGAAAAATCAGAATCAGCTATGACTCTGGCCGCGTAAACCTACGTTCTCAGATAGATTCTCTTTGTATTTGCATTTATTAAAACATATGAAGCACTGTCAGGTTACGGAAAGTGTAAGGCAATGGCAGGACCTTCATATAGTTAATTTACCCATAACGACGTTAGATGATGCCGATATGTAGATAGTTCATTTCACTGTCACTGATATTTTTCTGAAAAAGCAGGTTTCTATGTCTAGCGTAAACACATTGATTCCAATATTGTCGTAGTTATGCAAAATCCAAACGTTAATGTCTTCCAATGTTAAAAACAATTCGGATATTCTTTTCCTCCTCAAAACACATTCAAAATTATTTATCCTGTTGGTAGGAAGGAAGCAATCCGAGTAATTTATTCCCCAATTTCCAATATTTTTTCAGGCTCTCGACGTCCCGTAGATAACGGCTAATAACACGTGTCGGAATTTCTTTTCTGTATCAGATTTCGACTAAAATATTCCGATTGCCTTCGCAAAAGGATGTGAATTCCTGGCCCGATGGAGCCCGGAATGCGATTGAATATTTTTTATGCTTTGCTTATAATGGTTTTAATATTCCTGAAATATAGTTGCCATAAATTCTGTTGGTTTTTGTCTGAAACGGTATATAACTGGAACGAAACACGGCAAAAAGAGAACATTAAAAATCTCCTCGTAGCTCTAAAAATTGGTATAGAATTGGTGGCGTTGACGTGGGTGGCTTCTCCAAGGAGGAAATTCAGGACTGTAACATTATTTTCATTCATCTTTCAGTTTCATATAAATATAAAAAGCTATAAGCTTTTTCTCTACCCTTAACCTATTGTCGTCCAGAATTTAGGACACAAACCCTGACTATCTGTATGTGAGACTCCTTTCTTAATCTGGTAGATACCTACCCAGGAAGTAAAAAATGTAAACATTAAAAGGTGCTCATTCTGTACAAATTAATTACCTACCAATCTAGTATATTTTTGAAGTGGAAAATCCTTCATTGCGTACTTATCTACTAATTCATCAAACTTGATTGTTGCTTGGCACCGTCTTCAATCGACTAAAATATTAGGGATATTGGTCGATTACCATGCGCGCATTTGTTCATTCACAAATTTCATCACTTTACCAATAGAATTGTTTTCCAAATTTTGAAGTTTCACCAATCCAAATATATACTCTATTAAACAAGACCATATTCATTCAAAACGGTTCACCACAGGAGAAGAAATCAGGTAACATACATACTAAAAAAGCATTGATAACCTCCTCCTTTTTGGAAGTCGGTTAAAAATATATCAATATGTATACAACTAGGACATATACCATATGCCCGATGTAGATATTGTAAAATTAGATAATGAACTCTATACCAAAAATCTTGTAATTTGTTTAACATTACTCTAGCGTCTTTTTGGAATGTAAAATAACATATGTGTTATCAAAAATTGATTTACTTTAATGAATTAAGGTTTATAAAACCACAAAATATAATATTTTTACAGTTTAGTGGTGTCTGCCGCTTTTAAAGTTTTTCAAGTTTTTCTTGCTCTAAATTTTCCTATTCCTCTGAATTTAATTTTCGTTTCTTTAAAGCAAAATCTTCGTTGCAAACAGTTGTATATCACTGCCTTTATTATATCCTTCTTCCAACCACCTTGTCAGCTGCTATTCGTAATAGAGATCGCTAAAACTACATGATTTTTGAAGTATGTGGCCTATTAAACATTATACGAATATTATAAGAATTTATAGCAAGAACACTGTTTATGTTATACATCTCAGAGACGGGCTGACATGTTCCATACAACTTTGACGCTAATCCAAATCATACTGACCGACACGAATCTAGGGGAAACTGCATAAAAAGTTGTTTATGTAAATAACCTAAGTCCATAAGTTGTATATACGCCGTCGATTGAAAAACCAGCCCGGCCTATTCGAACTGAAGTCTGTGAGACTGGTGGTTAGCAGTTAAGGGTTAAAACTGCACTCTCTAATTTTGACTGATTTTGTTGTTAGGGTTCCGTACATTCAATATATAAAAACCCTTTTAAATCACCCTGATTTCTCAATCTTCCACATTACAGCAATTTTCTCAGACACTACCGGCCGGAAGTGGTTCAAATTTGGTTTCAAGATTGCATATGGTAAATGAAGAAGTTTTGATTTTAGGGGTACTTCTCCGGGGAGAATTTACAAAACTCAATAATACCCCCTCTTATCTCCGAAATTATTTTGAAAAAAATACCGAATATAGGAGGTTGCCCAAACTTTACAGGAAATATAAGTAGAGAATACCCAATATTAATTTTGGTGGGCAATTTATAGAATTAAATTGTGTCATCCTCACATCTCGCTATGAGAATATGCTATTTCTGATGGTGTTTAAGAGGTTGATTCTTCTACGGCTTCGCAATTTAGGATCTTCCCATTAACAACATATCATTGAGATAGTAGTAGGGTCTAGTCTACGAAACCATTTGCGTATGCTGAAGTTTTGAAGCCACATTACTAAGTAATAGCTTACTGAGCTAAATGAGTACTACTTCACAAGATATACCCTTTTACCTTTACCTTTATTGAAAATTGAATACTATTTTATTTTTAATTATTCTAATGATCTGCACCAATTTTCCCATACATTAGAAAAACTTTGAAACTTGCAACTTTTCTTTTTTTCACATTGGAATTCTCTTTTTACTGCAAATCCACAAGGGAAGTATAATTATTGTGAAACCCTGACGTGGTTTAACAGAAACCATATCATCAAAAATTCAAAAATCAAAATTAAGAACCATAATCGTGTTCATAATTTTTGGTGTCACATAATTTTTCGGTAATAACTTTTCAACTGTTAAGATTCACTGCAAGTCACAAATAAACACAGATTGCATTAATATCATCTTTTATGACATGTATAAACAGTATTTGTATTCGGTTTGGAACGCGTTCATCATAAAGTAAACAAACATGGCATCGGGAACACAATTTTAACGAATCGGTATTAGTTTTCCGACAGGTGCAGTGTCCGTATCTTTGAAAATACTACGAGTCGACGTCGAGTTTTGTCAGGAACGACTGGAACAAAATTTTTGTATGAAACTTTACAGAATTACTGTTTATAATTAATAATGAAATTATGTAATATTATATTATTATATATTACATAATTATACCTCTTAAAAGGGGGTGAAATGGGGTTGTAAAAATAACATAGAGAAATTGTATTCATGATGCTAAATTTGACAGGTAGGCCGTTGATAGATAGCAGACATCAGCTAAGAACGGATTTAGAAAATCCACTTTTAAAATCGCGGGTTCGGGGGCTGAACTGAAAATTCATATTAGTTTCGAAGAAACAGGGTGATTTAAGAAAATTCTCTAAATTCAATTTATTGAATGTTTAAAAGTAATTTAGGCATTTATCATAAATTACCTTCTATCTCAAAAACAAACAGAGACTTTTCAACACGGCAAAAAGATCTTGAATGGGTGTCTAATCCGGCAACTTTTCTCGTAATACTAATAGTTTAGGCGATATTTAAGACATTCTGTATATAACTTGATGTCTAATCTGAAGTTGGTAGACAATGTAACACGTTCCTCGAAGTTTCCTTGGAATTCCATCGTCTTGAAGTGGTTGATCTCACAACGTTTCAATAGCTGTGTATCTGCTAACGTCATCAAGTGAATGATAGCAAATTCAGAGTATCGGTCGTATTTATATTATACCCTTAACCGGTCATACGTCGCCGGTAATGGTCATTGGGTCTTGTCTGGTCCAATCAGCGTCGTCGCACCTGGAGGTTGGTTGCCGGTGATGCGTAGCGGCAGAGGCCGAAGAAGCGCTCTCCAAATATTTTTAATTTGGACGCTGGGCTCGCTAATTATATTTTCGTTCGAGATTATATATGCCGTCTCTATGAATTTTCTTTTGTACCAGTGCTCCTCCTTGTGAATTGCTCTAGGCTGGTCCCAGTTGATATTATGGTATTCGGTCCATGCGTGGTTAGCTAACCCAGACTTCGTTACCTCTGCCCTTTGAGTAGCTGTGCGGTGTTCCTTAATCCTGGTGTCCAGCGGTCGCTTTGTCTCTCCAATGTAAATATTGCCACATTCACACGGTATGCTGTATATATAGTTATTGTCTCCGACAGGCCTTTAGTGTACGGTAATAGTAGAGTTGCTACCGTGGTGTCCTCTTCCTGCCCAGTTGGTTTGTCCAGCTCTTCAAACACCTTGGTAATGATCGTTTCCGGATATCCATTCGCCAAAAGGTCTTCTCTAAGTTTCACTTGTTCTTCTTTGAGGGCTTCTGGTGTGCTGCAGATATTTTTGGCTCTATGGATTAGTGTTTTGATGACGCCAGTTTTCGTTGCTGATGGGTGGTTGGAATTGTATGCGTAGCCTTGCTGTAGACTGTTGTTTGGATTTCCGTCCTTGTCCTTTGACGCTTTACATCAAGGAATGGTAGGTACCCAATCTCTTCCATCTCCATGGTGAATCTAATGGATGGTTGGAATTGGTTCAGTTGCTCCAGGAATGCCTGTAGTTCTGTCTCTCCATGTTGCCAAATAATAAAGGTGTCATCGACATACCTCAACCATAGCTTAGGCTGCTTCTCGCAACTCCTCAGTGTATGTTCTTCGAACCATTCCATGTAGATGTTGGCGATGGTTGGTGATAACGGGGAACCCATAGGCAATCCATCTTCTTGCATGAAGAACCGGTCCTTCTCCTGAAAGTAGCAGTTCTTGAGGCAACATTCAAGCAAGTCCATGATTGAATGTATTGGCAGCTCCGTCCTCTCCATCAGGGTTTCGTCTTCAGTAAGTTTCTTTCTCAGTAAGTTGAGAGATTCGTCTAGTGGTACGTTCGTGAAAAGGTTTTCAACGTCGAAACTTACTAAGCGATCAACCACTTCAAGACGATGGAAGTCCAAGGAAACTTCGAGGAACTTGATGTCTAATTTCCATTCTACCTTACATTATAGAACAACAACATTACAAGTTGTGTCAAAAAAAAGAAGTGAACTTCAAAATTGGAATCAATGATCATATAGAAATTAACATTAATGGATATGGGGCGTCCCACCGTTCTGTTTATCCGTGATACACAGTCTTTCTTATGCATGTCACTTAGAAATAAATGTTCCGGATTCATTATAAAAGTTTAAATGCTAATATAGAGAATTTATTAAGCATTTTTTAAGGAATGTTATGTACTGATGTGTGGCCAGAATTGTTTTAAAATTATTATTTCTTGTATCATTTCACATTGCACAAGGTGCCTAAAAATACACTCATTACGTTATAGGCAATATAAGCAGGCGATATGACTTTTGGTACCCCTAAATTATAAATAGAATTTATGTAAGCGCTCATATCTGTGTAATTGTACTAGCCGAATGAACAATTCTTGATAAACTCCATAAGTTCTGGATTTCATTGCATGCGTGTAGACTCTAAGACCTTTTCGCTCTCAATTGTCCCTCTCACCAATCTCGATCTTAGGTGTTCTATATTTGCCAGTACCGGCGTATTTTTAGTCTATTCTGTGTCGGGTGTTTTGCAATGGATGTTGTTTTTTCTTTCATTCTTAAGCGTGTTCGTGTCCATCACATCTGGCTTGATTTCTTCTGTTTGTTTATCCCACGTAGGTTTTATGACAGTATGCACCTGGAATCTCATACACTTCTTGTGGAGGGAACCCCCGTTCTTCTAATTCAAATTTTAGAGTTATTTTTAGACTGTTAATTTCTTGTCCAAAGTTATCCTGGTCAGCTGGTCTCTGTGAAATCGTAAAGTCGAAACGACGACTTGTAGTTGGTCTGGGTGGTGATGATGAATTAGTATGAAAGTATCTGTTGATGTGTTGCTATTCTATATACTGAATAGCTAAGGGTTCGATCTGCTTTCTTCTTCATTAGAACATCAAGGAATTGTAATTGATTACTGGCTAAAACTCCTGAAATACCGGTGACTTTTTGCTTTTGTAAGTGATTGGTTGGTACTAATACGAACCTAATCTGAAAAAAAATGCAAGGTTAGGAAACAAATACATTGAGTAATTATATATGGAGTGGCATGCAAGGGTTGTTACTGTTTAGTGACAAAATAGTCAATGTAGTAGATCAGTATTGATTTTTCGGACTCGGTGCAGTAACTTTCATATTAAATATTCTGTTTTTAATGTGAATTTAATTATTGGATTAATATATTATTATCACAACCTTCCCGAAGGTGTTGTGTAAAAAATTGTCAGACAGCAGACAATAGAGAATGCATTAAATATTTAAGTTGTCCAAGGGTTGTTGATTGAAACCGCAAATGACGAAAACTTTTAGGTTGCAAAGAATAATCTTCCAATTATTATATCGAATATTTTGCCAGGAGCGATTCCAGCCAAACATTTGGGGGTCATTAATTTGTCAAAAATATTTCGATGACCGATATTTGATTACATTTTTATTTTCTTTTATTTCATTAGATTTGTCAATATGAGTGAATAATTTTGGTTATTACATCTACTTCTCCACTTTCTCCACAACTCTGTTTCTTATAAAAATATACTCTTTACAATTTCATGAAATAGGGTCGAATTTCGACCACTAGGCGACTACTAGTATTGGTAAAAGCTCAAAACCTTTAGAAGTGTGGAAAAAGGGATACCAGTACAACATTTCCAGAAAACATGTGGACATATAAAAATTGGGGAACCACGTATTAACCAGCACCGGCAGCCATAGGATAGACGGGGATAAAACAAAAATCTTGCTGAAAGAAGAAAATTAAAAAAGAGCCAGCTGTAAAATGGTAAACAATGTGGGGGAACTATCAATTGTCCTTGATTTGGGACGAAGAAATTTATTTTGATAAGCGCAAGTAACCGGTAACCTCAATATCAAGTGATAATCAACAGCTAACTGGTCACTGTCAAAGATTTTGTGACAAACAAAAAAATTTGTACCATAACGAAAATTATAGAGTTAACCTAAGGCTACAAAACACAGCGGAGGTGAAATGTCTCCAAACACGGATAAGTATATATACAAAGCATTCGTTATATACAGGCGCACTGGTTAATCATATTGTAGACATCTCTCTCCCAGATATCTGTTAGAAACTATTTCTGTACAGACACAACCAATGGGTAGGTAATACAGACAATTTTTTATGTAACTTGCCTTACTATACTTTATGCCACTACAATTTCCAAATACTTATCTGTTGCAGGTAAATTCTGAGGACAGAAAACCTAAATAAACAGGCACAATATTCTCGTGACAATGCACCACAGTAGTTCATTAGAATAATTAGAATAACATTTAACGAAACTTCTGCAGCACTATCTTCTTCAGAAAGTAAGAATCGAACGACGAGCATCCCACCAGGACTCAGAAACCGTTCGTTATTCAGGAGATTATCTCCCTCATTCGACCGAAGCATATCTCCGTGACAAACAGTCATTAGCCAGACAAAAAATAAGCACACAACATCATTGCCATCCTGATTCGCTCTCATCAGAGTTCACCAACACTACGGGAATCGTACACGATTATGTTCCCGTGGATTATTCTCGAACAACTGTATTGGGGTTTATATAACTAATTTAGTTGGTACGGTGGCATTAAGTGTTGTTCACATTGTGGCTATTTTCGAACGAGTCTGTGCCGTGTTGCAGGGAAATGCTGCTGTGAGTTTTGAAACATTTTTGGGTTTGACATTCATTTTCCCAAAAAATATAATGAGTTTCAAACGAATACTTCTAACAACATTGAGAGTGACACTTTAAAATGGAGTTACGAGTATTTAGGAAGCACACAGATAATTTGTGGAGACAATATTTTCAAAAAAAAAATGTGTCCGTCTGCTACTAGATATTACTATTTCCAGGAATCCAGACGTGAAATATTGTGTTGGAAATAATCAACGATATTAGATTCAACAAAAAAATACTTTTTTTAGAAATCAATGTCGATAAGATGACGAGTGACCAAACATTTTTAAAACTTTTCTATATACGTAATAAAAAAAACAAAATTGTTTGTGCCATGTGAACAAGTAATTCGATGCATATTTCAAATGACAGTTTGAAATCCAAAACAACCCTCAAATTTGTAATATGGTCTATGTATTTCAATTAAACTTTCTTTTTGGGAAGATTTTTCTGCCAATGACTACAATGTTTTCTGAATGATATTTGTGGCATATTTTTCAATGTCTAAGTACTTTTTGGGAAATAACACCTCAGTTATGAAAATTGCTGTATATTCCAAACGTTTCGGGGTCTAGGTCAGACCCAGTTGTCAATGGTTAAGAAACAATGGATAAAAAAGGCATAATTCTAAGATGTAAATTAAAATATTTGACAGAAATCAAATAATACATATGACAATTTATCTTAGACACCGACGCCAGCAACACAGGTTTGGGGGCAGTCCTATCCCAGGTGCAAGATAGTGGAGAGAGAGTGATCGAGTATTACACCCGTGGATTCTCGAAACCGGAAAGAAATTATTGCGTCCCCGGAAAAGAACTTCTTGCAATAATAAGGGCTGTAGACCATTTCCACAAATACCTCTATGGTCGTCATTTCTTAATCCGAACAGATCATGCCGCACTCAAATGGCTGCTGGACATGAAGACACCGGAAGGACAACTGGCCAGATGGATGGAGAAATTACAGCAATCCGAGTTCAAGGTGGAACACCGTGCCGGCCGTTTGCACAATAATGCCGATGCCCTATCCAGAAGACTCTGTAGAGCGGAATACGGACATTATCTGAAGACGGAACAGCGAGAGGGTATCTCTATCAGGCAGATCTGAGTGCAGGCCAAGGAAGACTGGACAACGGAACAGTGCATCCAGGACCAAATGGCTGATTCAGACATCGAACCAATCTTGTCACTCAAAACGAGAGGGGCACCCAGGCCACGATGGGACGAGGTAGCTAGATACTCCGGCGTGCTAAAATTGTTATGGGCTCAATGGGACTCTCTAAGAGTAGAGAATGGAATGCTCAAGCGAGTTTGGGAAAGCGCTGATGGACGAGAAACCAAGTCCCAACTGGTAGCTCCGAAGAAAAAGGTACCAGCCATCCTGACCGAAATACATGATGGAATTACCGGAGGCCACCTGGGCATGAATAAAACCCTTGACAAAGTTCGCCAGCGGTACTACTGGGTGAACTACTTCGAAGACTTCAGCGCTTGGTGCCGCAAATGTGCCATGTGTGCATCCAGTAAGGGCCCGAAGACCCGGACCAAGGGCAGAATGCAGCAGTACAATGTGGGCGTTCCATTTGAAAGAATTGCCATCGATGTCGCCGGTCCGTTTCCCGAGTCTGAGAGGGGGAACAAATACATTCTGGTCGCAATGGATTACTTCAGCAAATGGCCTGAGGCGAATGCGATACCCAACCAAGAGGTAACCACGGTAGCGACGGTGCTAGTAGAACAACTATTCAGCAGGTTTGGCGTCCTGATGGAATTACATTCAGACCAGAGGCGTAACTTCGAATCGAATGTATTCCAGAAGGTCTGCACGATGTTGGGGATCAGGAAAACGAGAACAACACCATTACACCCACAGTCAGACGGAATGGTGGAAAGTTTCAACAGGACCTTGGAACAACACCTATCCAAGGTCGTCAGCAATAACCAGCGTGATTGGGATGAGCATATTCCTGTTGGCATATCGCTCTGCTGTACATAATAGTACAGGCCTGACCCCAGCCAGGGTCCTATTCGGAAAGAAGCTGCGATTAACCTGCGATTTGGCATTTGGCTCCCCCGAAGAACCTCCCCAAGACATCGACGATTATGCCGACCAGCTCCGACATAACATGCTGGCAATACACGAATTAGCCCGAACGCAGATGTTGGCCACAAGTGACCGGATGAAGACGCGATACGACCTCTAGGCCAATTCAGTCGGGTTCCAGGAGAGGGACAAAGTCTGGCTGTATAACCCCCAACAGAGCAAGGGTAAATCCCCAAAGCTTACACCCGCCTGGGATGGTGCATACGAGGTGGTCAAGAAGCTGAATGACGTCGTCTACCGGATCCGTCGAAACCCCAAGGCTAAATTGAAAATCGGGACGATCAGAATTAAAGGGGGGGCAGTGTTACGAAATTTACCCAAAGCCGACCCTGTTTCATTTCAGTACGACAACAAACGCTTTGAGATAAAAAAAACGGTTCTCGAAAAGACTCGGCAACGGAAGGAGTGATGATTGATTTTACGAGAATTTTCTATGCTGGCTTATAAAGGAAGCAGCTATGATGGAGAGTCAGTCATACCGCGACGATTAGCGTATATGGGATTGTTATTGTGATATTTAAATCAGCTGTTTTAATGTAAATAAAATTCTAGAAAAGTGAAAGTGAAAATTAGTTTTATAATTTTAAATTGAACCCACGGACTATATTGCAATATATATATATATATATATATATATATATATATATATATTTGTTTTTAAGTTCTCGCAGGCACTAAATGTATTAGATGGTTTCCAAGAAATCATCCGCGTAGTTGATAACTAGTATTCGAGTAACTAGAAGCGAAAGCCGAAGGCTACGAGAATTATGCGAACCGACCTGAAGAGGGCAGATGTGACTCTGCCAAAACGTCGTCATTTTACCATCGATTCCTGCAAGGATCAGTTTTCAACTATGCGGATGAATTCCCGGAAACCATCTAATATATATATATATATATATATATATATATATATATATATATATATATATATTGTCTTGCATACAAAAGAATGACACCTTGAAGACAGTAACTTTTTGATTGTCCAAAATTGGTTTAATCACTTACGTATATTTAGTAGACTTATTGTTGTAGTATCTTTCAGAAATACGTTCATCTTAAATTTGGTGCTTGGTCATTGCTATATGAATACTAACAATTTCATCTGCATATGACTCTATTTCTAGCATCTGCACTATTTAGACGATCATGAATAAGAATGCCCGAAGAATGATCCCTTATGGAATACCTGTTTATACCATAATGGGTTCACAAAAAAAAAGTTATTGAAGATAAATTTTATAAAACTGAGATTTATATTAATGACAGAAGTTGTTACCCTTTTAACATGCCATCCTGTAGACCATTAGACTCGTTTGTACTCTCCACGAAATCTGCTAACCACCATAATGGCTAGCGTTTATTTCTCTCTTAATATTCCTTTAGAAAGAAACGTTTGATAAATCACCCCGACCACTTTAACCCTTCCCCATTTATCCATTGTCTTAACCCTTTCCATATTTCCGATACCCGACAGCTTCCAGCAAAATAAATTCTGGAAAAACAAGCGATCATGAGAAGAAGCCCTTGGCAGGGTGACTGCGGAGATCGTGTAGGCTCTGTTCGGGATAATTTTAGGATGTTTGCCATAAATATTCCATAAAAGTGTCTCGACACATCCCACTGACTGGAAAAGCCAGAAAATCCCTTATTTGCTCGCAGGAAAGTGTTGTTCGATTGATAAATATCTATGCGGCCCGCTTTTTTCTCTTTCTTTCTCTCTCTGGCGTGATTTTTGTTTAGCTTGCAAACAATAAAAATCGTTGCAAAAAAAAAGGATGGCGAACAAAGAAAATGAGGAGATAATGCAGAATATATTATGGAGTAATATAGAAATCCTTAATATCGCAATCTTAAGATTTACGTTTTTTGATATGGTGCGTTTTCATGGAAGCGACAAGCGGAAAGCAGATATGAAATGGGATGATATTTTCATTTAGTAAGGTCGCATTGCGGTTTTTGCGTAATATTTATGACGTTAATAATGTTCACTCAGATCGTGACAGCTTTAGTAAGGTAAAATAAAAGTAAAACGAAAGAAAAATAGCAATTTTAAAATTTCTAACATCCTTAGATGGGCAATCGAGTTAAATAATTTGATCATTGTGGTCAAAAAACATGAGATCCTCAAAAAGTCATTCTTTCAATCAATTATGAGTAGTATTGCCTTCCAGTTGAAATGTGACGTTAGCTAAACCACTATTATCTAACTGAAATGCCTGTTGCCTACTCCGTGTGGGGTTCGACCCACTAAAACACCTCCATAGCCCTCTGAAAGCATCCGAGATCGTCAGGACGAACATCTGTAGATCCTGGACCTCCCGGCTGGAACTCGAAACTACCTAAATGTTCACTATCTATGTTACCTCCACAGCTCTCTCTCCTCGCGCTCCTTTTCCTTGACCACCGCTGCCAAGAACTCCCCAACCACTCTCCAGATCATCTAGCTTTCTATCATTATATCCACGACATTGATAAACCTCATACCGCACGCCAACCAGTCTCCGCAATCACTTTGCATCACAGCCACCTCTGGCAATCAAGAAATGTGTACAGGTAATGTCGCAAACACAATTAGGTCAATCCAACCACACCGGGATGTCAGGAACTAGCCGCTTCGTCCACGGCCCCACCGCAGTGTTCGCCACCCTCTGACTCGCCCAGAAATTCCGTGATCTCTCTCTCTCTCTCTTGCTTGATCACCGCCTTTCTATCCTCACCACCTTTCCACCCTTTCGAATACTCTCCTCCTTTCATCCACCTTATGCTCTACAGGACTATTATACGTAATTTTCTATTATAATTATAACCAAATTATGGAATATTGTCTCAGAATTTGTGATTTCACAGAATGCTGAAATTGATTTTCGTTCAAAATTTATTATTTAAGCAGCTCTTTGGGGTTAGATTTCACAGAAGTAGAAGGTGTAAGTAATGACTAAAGGTTAGCATGATAATATTAATCTTCTATATATCAGTTGAAAGTGATAATCGGTCAAGGTATTATTTATGGTTAACAACTTTGTTAAAGGTATTTATAATATATAGGAAGGGGTTTATGAAATGACCAGCTGTTGTAATCAACAGTATATAATAAATAATATCTCTCCAATGCTATTAAGTTGGCATTTTCAGACGGAGCTTTAAGAGCCAGAACTTTAATAGACGTTATCGGTTATAGATAGATGAGTAGAATAAATTTTTTTGTGTGCAATAGAGTGTTTTGAAATTCCAATTGCTTTTTATTTGGATGTAACGTTGCCACGTCTAATTGTTACGGCACGTTCTCTAAATATACAATTGCTACGCGTCGCCAAATTTCTACCCAACCTAGTTGTGCTAGGGGTAGCAAGAAGGTATGTCTGGTAGTCTCATTGAAGACGGGGGGGGGTTCGTTTTATTTGAACGTATATGCCAGATTTTGCTTGGCGGATATAAATAAAGAGAAAATAAGGGCGCCAGGTAGATTCCCCTATACCTTCTAAATACACATAATCAGGACACCTACCCGTCCTAAAATATCTGCTGTAGTAATTTTTGCTAATTTGTAAAAAAGGAATAATAAACATACAACAGTTCCAAAATATAAGTTTATTTTGTACAGACTAGTACAAGGCGCTAAAATATGCCATAGGACACTCTATTAATGCAAAACAATCTTAGAATGTTAAAGTTAAATATACCTAAGGAAAAAATGAAATGAAACAAATATACACTTATGGACAGAGGTTCAAACTGTACATAAACATGTGAGATCCTGAGTAACCCGGATACAAATATTTAAACATTCCTCTAATACAATAATTCTAATCAATAGAATATTTTAATAAATCTTCAATAACAAACACTACATTAATAATTACCTGATATTTATCGTTCAATAAAATTCAGTATTCCGACGTTGATGTCTCATCTATACTACACTCGAGCTCGATGGTAAGTGCAATCGATCAGAATAATAATAATAAACCCGATAGTAGGCTAATGGTCTTTACTTTCAAACATTGGATTGAGTTGGCTGATACTTGGTGGAAGTTGAAATTCATGATGATTTGAGTAATACACTTATTACAAACTTACACTTTATTTAAAAAATTGTGATAATTGTTTCGCGTCGCTATTGTATGATTAAGCTCCATCGGACGCGAAACAATTGTCACAATTTTTTAAATATTGTGTAAGTTTGTAATAAGTGTATTACTCAAATCATCATGTCTTTACTTTCGGTTAACAAATTCCATTTTACTAATTTCAAATTTATTATTAATGTAAAAATAACTGATAATGAAACAGTAACCAGATACACAAATTGTCACTTATCTGAAACCCCAGCTGAATCTGAAGTTAGAGTCCCTTGCACTCGCTCTACCACTGGAACTCTGATGATAGAAATACCAGCATGTTATAATACAGTATTCATGTATGCACCATCAACCAGTTCATCTGCATGCTAAGTCCATGATCGGCGTGATACCATAATGCATAACCAGATCTGTGTTCTAGGGTCGTAACAGAACCGCAAAACACAACCCCAATCTCACTGGATGGAGAAGAAAAACAGGAACGCAGCACGTAGAAACACAAACAAAAGAAGAAATACGACAACAGAAGAAGGAAAAAGAAAGAACCATAAAAAAAAGAAGAAAATATCTATCAATAGTCTGACAATACGAGAAATCGGTTAGTGAACAAACAAAAATCACTTACCCCATCAACCAGAGGAGTTCTTATACCAAAGGTTTCATTGTGAGGGTGACCCCAAATACCATGACCACTCCGAAGAATTACGCAACAATAGAAGTTTTCACATCCTCAATGAGAGAAGTATCCCAGCAACCAATCAACAGTACTATAATATGCTGGAACACAATATAGGGAGTTCCATATAACTCACGAACTCGGATGGCTTATCAAAAGCCAGTATACTAGTGGAAAATCAAAAATATTCGATAAATCAATTCGCCTCGACAGGTCAAATTCAAACATCCTTCAAAATAAATCAGAACGAAACACAATAAATATGGCAAAATCAGCGCCCAAACGGTAGGTTATCGATCGGTAAGGGAACAGACGAATAAAAGTAACATTTTGACCGGTCCTAAACGCGTTTATTTATACTGAGTAACTACGGCAAAAATATAACGTAACAACGTACAAGGTCCTAACAACCTTAATAAAAAAATACCAAGAAGAGCACGCAGGGGAAGACCAAAGTGGGTTCAGGAAAAGAAGATCAACCACTGAATATGACTCAGATCCAACAAAAAGCTTATAAGCAGAATTTAAGTTTACATCTGATATTCGTAGACTACAAACAAGCATATGACACTATTAAAAGGAATCAGCTATATCAGGTATTAGAACAGTTAGGAGTACCAAAAAAGCTTAGAAAGCTAAGACAGATGACGACCAGAAAACAAAACTACAAAACTACAAAATGATCAGCCAGTATTCCTGTATGTAAATAGTGTTTTGTACATTGTGTGATACTCTGGAGTCGCTGTCTGTCGCTTTTTCTGTAGTTCGAGGTTTATTTTCAAATTTTCGCTTTGATGCTAATTTTCTTGTTTGTCACAAATTTCGACAGTGATATTTTTTTGTTTTTAATTGCGATATCCCATATGGTCACCAGCACGAATCATTACTACCAAATTATTAACAAAATGTCTCATCTAAATCCCTATAACTATTTTTTCTCGAGTAGATACGACACGAAAGTTTTATCAAACTTCTTACACACAAACTCACAGATTCAACCTACTAAATTCGTTGTTAGTTGTCGCTTCAGAACTTCCTGACTCGAGTAACAAATCTTTCCCAATGAAAAGACAATTAGTCCGTTTTCGTTAGACCCTACCCTCATATATTATCAATCAGATAGTGCCTTCCCTGTTCGGATCCCTCCAGGCGAACCATTTCCATGTAGGACAGGAATTTAATATTATACTTGGAGTCGGGAGACTTCCACCAAACGTTAACCGTGTTTTTGTTGCGTATATATCGATTTTTCTTTCGTTTAATGCTGATGGCCAATTTCCCTTATAATAAATTGCAGAGGATGGATTTTGCTGAGAATTCAGGGTCTTTATGGGGGTCATTCCGTTGGTTTTATTTCGCCCTTGATCGGTTCACGGTCGAGATTTATTTTTGCGGCCTTGATTGTTGGAAACTGAATCTGGGGGGTCAATAAAAAAAGTTTTAATGCAAATTCGTGTTTCAAACGGAAGCGAAGAATCGCTTCCGACACAGTAATTCAGCCAGGAATTTATGTAATACGCTCTCGATAACTTTGAGCTCATAACGTTGTAAAGAATTTTGAATCAGTATTCAGGAATCAATATTTCAGTTAGTTTGTCATTAGGGAAGATTTTTCTAAGTAACTAAATGGACATATTTTTTTTCTGCAACTAATGAAAAATTGGTATCCTGCAGTGTGAATTTCTATTAGAAATATATGTTAGATTTTCTTGGAAAATTTGAAATCGGTTATATTGGTTTGTCTTCAGATGTTCAGCTTAGGTAACAAAAATATTGGAGAACATATTGACTAGAAATATTTCTTAGGTTATCCAAGATAACACACCAATATCCCTAACATATTGGTCGATCTTTTGAAAACTCCTTATGAATGTGTATAGTTTTTTAACGTTTAATATATTAAGGAAGATCCCTAGTTGATCTCATATACTTTTCTGCGACGTGCAACTTGCAGTTTTGCAGAAAATCGTCGAAAATTCCAAAATTCTTATCAAAAATTTCATCGAAATGACATAACGGATATTTCCTCATAAATATTTTAATTCCAACGTAATAGTGCGGGAATTTTAGGCACTGGAAGCTTTAATTGCGAATTTGAAAAATTTCTATGTACATCTCAAGCATATAGGTAGTAAAGCATAGTACTTTCGACTCCTTAAATCAATGAGTACCAAGCTCGTTTTGTTTCTATACCCGGCAAATACCTATTTAAATGAAAATTTTTCTATTTTGTGAAGACTGTGCTTTTGGTTGTCACATTCTCCCGGCCTAACAGAAAATTCAGTTACAATACATGTCAATCTAAACTGCTATTTGGTGGGTTTATACACAGGATGTTTACTTATAGCAAACAAAATCACAAAGTAAAGTGATAGAAGGAGTTGCATTTATATGATGATTGAAATATAAGTTAGGCCGTTTAGCTGTATTACAGGATGTATGTCATATAGGGTGGTGTTGGCGATTGGTGGTATAAAAATGTTGAAAAAAATGTGAAATTAAAGTTATATAGGGTGATTAACAAACAAACTGTTATATGATATGGATGTAAACAAATCATATGGAGATGGTTGGATGGTAGTTTACAGAAGGCAGCTAACAAATGTATGCTTGTCCATGGGCAGTCGTATGTACAGGATGGTTTGGCGAGGCGTAGTCGATGCGCTGTTAGTAGCATCATGTCAGAGCAAGAGGTGCATACATCTGTTACGCAACGTGTTGTTATCAAATTTTTGGCGCGGGAGGGCGTTAGACCGTCTGAAATTTTGCGTCGACTATCTGCACAGTTCGGCAATGAAACACGTTCAAGGACCCAAGTGTACGACTGGCACAAAAAATGAGCCTCATGCACGCCGTCCCACGACAAGCATCAATGAGGCGAATATCTACGCAATTCGTGAGCTGATTGAAGGTGACCGCCATCATACAGTATTGGCAATTGCTGAACACGTTGGAATATCATACGGGAGTGCTCAATCAACCATTTCAGATGAGTTGGGTTACCGAAAAGTGTGTGCAAGATGGGTACCTCGCCTTCTAAGGGAAGATCAGAAAGCAAACCGTCTTGCCGTATGTGAAATGCTGTTAGCAAGATATCGAGCAGAGGGGGATGAGTTTTTCAGATATATTGTCACCTGTAATGAGACATGGGTGCATCATTATACCCCGGAGTCCAAAAGTGCAAGCATGGAGTGGCGAAAACCTGGAGAGGCAGCACCGCAAAAAGCCAAGACCCGTCTTTCTGCAGAGAAAATTCTTGCAACAGTTTTTTGGGATTCGAAAGGCGTACTGCTGATCGATTTTCTGCACGAACGCCGTACAATTAATGCTGAGTATTAGTGCGAACTACTCCAACAAGTGAAACTTGCCTATCGGCAAAAGAGGCGGGATATGTCTATCCGAAGTGTGATTCTCTTGCATGACAACGCTCGGCCACATACAGCTGCATTGACTCACGCAAAACTGAACAAAATGCATTGGGAAACCCTTGAACACCCGCCTTACAGTCCTGATTTGTCGCCATGTGACTACCACATGTTTGGGCCACTTAAAGAAAAACTGGGAGGCCACCACTTTGAGGACAACGAAGGTGTAGAAACGTTTGTGCGCAATTGGTTATCGACACGACCAGTTTCATTCTGTGAGAAAGATATTAAAAAACTTCCGATTCGGTGGGAAAAATGTATACATAAGAGAAGAGACTATGTAGAAATATAATATGTATTAAAATTTGTATTGATCGTACCAATAAAATTTTTAAAACAAAAGTCCGGTTCATATTTGATTCACCCTCGTAAAGATTCGTATTTTTTGATGTTTTGAGGTTAGGAAGTCATAGTGATCGAATAGCTCAATTCTGACATCGGATTCGCAATCTAAAGGAAAAATACTACAAGTAATCTTGTAAATCTCCCTTATGACTTACTAGCAAACTCCTTCAGCTCTCACAATTATGAAAATTGGAGCTTGATAAGAGGCCTTAACCCGGGATCGAATCATAGCTAATTCATGTTTTTTTCAATTAATTAAAGATTGTGAAACAATTCCGAGGGGTACAGTTGTCTATGATGTAAATGGCAAAAATCCGGGAAACCGACATGGGCTCCTTACCAATCCGCATACGGGCAGCGTTCTAAGATATGCCTCATATCCCCTGTAGAGTTCTAAAATATTCTTAATCTTCTCAATACTTCGAGGCAATTCTTCCTACAAAAAAACCTTAAACTCTTCATCTGTTTCCTCAAGATCTTAAGTGTATCCGATCAGCTCTTCAGCTCGTCCCATCATTAATATATCTCTTTACGCCTTTAGTTATCCAGAGGCCAATTCCTTAACCTCTAGCCTTAGTTCCAGATAAAATCTGTCAAAAATATGTCCTTCTCAGTCCTTCAACTCTTTTTCTAATTCTTTATTTCAGTTAGTCAAAAAGACTATTTGTCTACTTATCTTCAATTGTCTTCAATACAGCCCTTCAGTCCTTCTCATAGATCTTTATATCTTCTTCTTCTCAAGACCTAAAGTTCGCCATTTACACACATGATGATGATAATACGTTAAAAGTTAAGATATCATTATTTGCATTTCTGTAATCAAATCCATTAAAAATTACTTAAAAGTCACGTTGACGACACAGTTTCATTCGCAGACTAATAAGTTATTCAACTTAGTAATAAATGATGGGTAAGAGTCACCTGCTGACGAACCAGTTTCATTCACAGCTCAAAAAACCTGTTTCTAAAAGCTTTAGTTCCACTAGCGGATACAGAGGGGGCCCTAAGGGTCTCAAGCCCCCCCCCCAAATCACCTGAGTGGTATGCTTTTTTAGTGTGTATTGTGCTAAAATCAACCTTCAATGACGTCAAGCCCCCCCTGTTTAGTTCTAACATAGACTTAACTTATCTAACCCGCAGAACGTGATGTCTTCATTATTTTTTCAGTTCAATTTTGATTTGAGTTTGCTTATTACGTGACTTAAATTAAACTGCCCAGTTTTCTAATAAAAAAAATCAAATTTCCTTTTTAACTTTTTGTCAACGTGGACTACTTCTCAGACACGCCAGCAAAAAGTTAATTCTTTTTTGATCTTTTCTCATTACTTGGCGCAGAAAACCTTAATTTCCTTTCTTAATTTAATCACAAACTTATTAAAATTACATTCGGAGATCCTCCCGTAATTTATCTCGCTTCCTTAGAAATTTAACTAGAGAAATAGCGCTGTGGCTAATTTACTTAAAATTCACTTTGGGTATGGGTTCTCGCTGTCGTCGTTGCTTTTTCTTATCGATTAGAATGGCGGGCGATGTCAGAAAGTCCCAGATATTATGTCCCAAATCGTGTTCTGCGGAGTTTCATACAATTGCTTTTTGGTCCTGGTGCTCGTTTATAACTCCCGTTTATTACTATCGCTCTTTCGTTTTCAAAATAATGATGTCGTAGATGCTCTGTCTGGTTATTTTTACAAAAGACACTCACTCTTTGATCACTGCTACGATGTTAACTGATAAACGAAGTAATGACGTGCAGCTGCAAATTGTATCCATGTAAAACCATTGGTTACGCAGAGTTAGGTTTTTCCCATTCAATTCAGCTCGAATCTGAACCTTGAAGACACGGGAATTTATGTTTTATTCTATACATAATTGAGGGTACATCAATAACACTTTTCCAACCATAACAGCTCCTATAATAATGACAATCTATAATCATAATCTTCTCTATACATATGCTGATTGAGTCTTACAATATTCTGCAACAGTTCACTCTTGAACAGTATTCAAAAACTACAATCGCTGACTGACGCCATTGATTTTGTGTTCCAACAAAATTTTACTTCTACAAGCTTTATGAATTCTCTTCACAATTTACTTCGGTGTACTAACAACTAACTCTCGTTCGACGATCTACATTTCCAAAATGCTTTATGACTTGGTTGAAGCCGAATAACTCAATAACTGCCATTAAAACTACACTAACTATCTACAACTATGATTTACGACGCCATCATTTTTCACTCTTCTCCTACATTACTACCGCGCTACTGCTACTGCGCACATACGTTTCTTTGCTATTTTATCGCTTCCATTTCCAGGTTCTTAAACCAACCGAGTGATAGTCGCGGTCAAGAGAAACAACCGTCTAATAACAATTCTTCGAGGATTGATTTGAAAGGGACGCTCAGTATACTTCCTTCCCTTTTCATTTGAAAAAGTAGTAATTTTTAAAAATTAGTAATGAGTTGGACTTTCATCATGTGCTGCACATTCAGCTACTGGTCCGTAAAAGGTTTTAATAAGGATAAATTTCGACTTAATAGATGTCATCTTTGTCTGATGCAAAAGAGTTTGTGAAAGATAGAACAGATTTTGCAATCGTCTACATATAATATCCCACACTTGTTCTACGAAATATAGATTGGAAGATCTTGGTGTCCAAACGTTTCATAGTCTATTCTGACTTCGGTGGCAATGGCTTTATATTTATAAATATACTGCCATTGATAACGAAGTCAGAATAGACTTTGAAACGTTTTGGTTTTCCATCAATATACGTCGTTTTATTTCGATTGTGGTGTTATTGCCCAAAAAACATAAAAATAATCAAGAATATGCCACAAACATCGTTTAGAAGACAATTTTGATGTCCATTGAAACAAAGGAATACGACGTGTCTTAATCTAGGGTAGAATATGTCCATCACGTCGTGGATGTCTCTCCTTAACAACTGTATATACTCCTGGATCTAGGCCACCCCAGTTTCCACTTTCTTCGATGTTGGACTAATTGGAACCAACGTGCCACTGTTGTTTTAAAATCGTCTAAATATACTTTTAGTGCTCTTCCTATGTTTCGCTTATATTATCGTGATCTCTGTTGCACACTTCTCTTAATCCTTCGATTGCTTTTGTACTGAGCCACATACCCCACCCATCTTCATTTAATTTTGTAATTTTACCTATTATATCCGAGTCTTATCTCCTTATTTCTAGTACGTTCTCATAGAGAGATTCCCATAGTTCTATAGCTCTTTGACTTTTTCTTAATCTGTTTGCCGAATGAACTGGTGGTATCGTGGTTAACATGCTGTAAGAGAGAACCTGGAGAATACCGCTGTTGAATGTTTACCTTTAAGATTTATAGAAATATCTGTATTCTTAACAACAGTGTTGAGTTTTCCCACTGCGGCCTAGGATGTAGCGTTGGGTAATCATGTTGCCTCTGATAAAGGTCAATGATAATCTACTGCCAGTAGACTACTGCAGTAGATCCCTACGCCATAACTCGTACAGTATAGTGCAACTGCTCCTCTACAGATAGCTGTTAATTATGCCTTTCACCTTATGCCTTCTCACAGTAAAAATTACTGCATTCCATTCCTAATTCTATTTTAACAGTTCTCCACAGCTACGCATTCGTTTACTTCGAGTCTTACGAGTGAGTGGTTAAGACTTGCAATCTACTGAGAGAGAAAGTGTCAAGAGCTCGTTACCAGACTGAAGATACTTCGGATTGAGATGAGCAGACTGAATGTGGGAGGACAGTACCACACACAAACGTCTGAACGCCTATGTAAACGACGATTGACAACCTTTATCGACCCATCTTAAGACAGTCACTGCCCGAAATTGCCTAGGATATCAATAAACTATCGATGTATAACCATGACAGTATAACCGTAGCTTTACCTATGTCAGTAATCTTAAATTTCGTTATTTTTTAAAGGTTTTTTGCGGCATATATTTGTGTTAAACTAATTTTGTGTCTCATTTTATAGTGTCCTTTTGGGAGTAATTTATTTCTTATTCTGTAGTTACTGGACACTTCTTGACATATTTTTTGTACCATCTTCAATAGAATCCAGTTTAAAAATAACTTGATTAAATTATTTAACTCCTCAGGAAACCGTTTAACACTACGAAAAATTTCTAGAGTTGCGTGAACAGTTTTACTTGTGATTGTATCCTGGTGAAACTTGGAGATATTTAAAAATTAAGAAAAAGAAACATTAGAGGACATGTGGATAAAATCAAATTTAGCCAACCAGGTATAACCATATTCACCAGCCATAAACTAGGATATAATAATGATATTAAAAGAATAAAATTTAAAAAGAGGTAATTTAATGTATTATGGTAATCAATGCTTTAGTTGATTTGCACAGTGGGAAAACCTACTATTAGAAGAATAAACAAGAGAAAACTCTCAGTATCAAGAGATAGTAAAGCAGCTAAGTTGTCTGCCATAATTTTGTTGGCGTATTAAAACAAAAAGTTAGCAATAAACCTCCAGCTAGAACACACAGTGATTGATGATGACTCTAGATTTAGAGTCGAAACGTCTCCAAACATAAACAGTAGAGAAAATACTTAATTGTATACTGGTTGATAACGTAGTAGACTTTCTCCCAGAAAATTTGTGAGGAAGATTTCTGTAGCACAGCAAGTAAGCCGGGCAATTTTTCTTAATAGCCTCACAACATTTTGTTCGCCATTTACAAATTTCAAATACTTATCTGTTGCAGGAAAAAAAGAGAGAAGGCAAAAACCTTAAAGTAGATACAAAATAACTGAAGGTCATTTAATATCAAACGGTTACAAAAAACTTTTACATAATCTTCGTCTTGTTAAGATCCAGCTGTATTTTTGATTTGTGTTTTATATACATCTATAAAATGACATGTTTACATGCTTTAATTTTTCTGTCATATCAATTCTCATTATTAGTGGAACAATAACATAACACGCCTGCTTTCCTGACCTTTCTACAGGGGAAAATACTTAAACACAAAACTTACTAAAAAATCAGTGACATCAGTCCAATTTCCAAAAAAGTTCAATCAAACTACTAATGTGTCTGCTATGGTTTGAACATTTTTTGAACTTTGCTTAGTTATTTGCTGAGAGAACTAATGATAGGCCACAAAATCTCCAAGAATGCAGAAGGATACGGAACAATAAATTACCAAAAAAAAACCCATTCTACAAATTTCATTAATTCATTTTAAACGGAATTTAAACAACATTCTCCAACTAATATAACTTTCAGCTATAAGATAACTAATTGCTTCCACTTATGATATCACTTGTCGTATAAACAGACTTAAATATCCGAAATATCAACAGCTTAGACAAAAATAATTTAGATTACACCTTAGTTTTGTTACTAGACGAAATTTATGGGCGAGATTAAATCTAGATGTGCGTCTGGAGATGCAGAAATAGATAGCGATCGTAATAAGTTGAATGAGTAGAGAGTAGATGAAAGTATTGCAGGTACAAATAATTTTTTATGCTCATTGAGAGACTAGTAAAGTAGGGGTTAATACTATTGTTATTTTTACTGTACGAGAATTTGAAATTTCTGTAAAACAAATCTATGAACTAAGTCAAACTAGCTGACTCGTCTAACTTTGTGTCCACTAACAATCGATGAATGCCGAGCTAAACTTATGTTAGAAATTTATAAACGTAATAAAATTATTAGAAAAAAATTATTAATTATTTTCCCAAAAAAAAATGACGGTGGAAGATGTTGGTTTGTGCTAATCAATCGAATGTTGAATTTGATTGTGAGATTTAAATGAACGAAAATGTTCCTAGTTGCTGGTGGAAAATTTTCTGCATTTCATACCAACATAAAAACTATTTCATTCTGAACATGAAAGCTTATAGAGTCCAGAATTTAGATATTTGTTCTGTCTTTAGCATTAAATAAAAAATTACTGAGTTTGTATTGTGACTTGAAACTGATGTTGTGTTATGTGAGGGAGACGTATTTTGCAGGTTCGACAGAAACGGACAATCTGAGATAAATCGCTGAACTAATTGTTATTATTTTTGATGGATTGTTTATTATTCAATTTTTGATAATGCCCATGAGCTATTAATTTTATAATTTCTAGTTTATTTTTAAATTATTCACTGAGAGGGCAAATGTGTAAGCTCTGTGAATCATTGATTTATGCACTACCAGTTTGTGAGGGCAAGAAATGTGGGGTGAGTATGGGACTGTGGTATCCGTGAAAGTGGATTTTCTGTAGATGTTGGCTATGCTAGTATTTTGGATGTTTTCTGGTAAGTTAAGTAGTTGTTAAGGAACGAAAGAATGTAATTGTGGAAAATGCTAAAATATCATCGACATACCTATACCAGAACTTTATGTAATTATGAGAGATGGAAGAGGATATGATAGTTTCTTCTAAGTGTGCCATAACATTTTTTTTCAGTTTGCCTTTTCGACTAATAAGTTAGGTTGAGACTTTAATAAAATAATTAATTGTTTATTCAATTTATTTAATATATTCAAAGTTTTTCTAAATCATCCCATTTTTATACATCCCTATCTTTAAAAATGTGGAATATTACTTCAAGAAATGTCATCAGAACCTGTATAACACAATGAGAAGATGCCTTTCTATTTCTCATTATATTTTGACCTAAATTAAAAAACAGTGTTTACTTAAAAGAGAATAAATTAGAAAAATAGTTTAAGTATGCTTAGGCATTTTAACCAACATCGAGGGTAAACATCATCATCATTTAAATTCAGCTTAAGAACATAAGCAAATTAAAAGACCTGTAAAATATGGTAATTTTAGATTACTTATAGTTAATTATAGCTAGTCTTCAAAGGCGCATGAATTTTATTTGCTCGAATACCTTATTGTATCACACAGTAACTTTTATCTGAAATCTATGGTGAATAAAGATACGAATACTATTGAAGAAACGTTCTTAGAGTCAACATTTTAACGAAATTGCTGTCATTTCAATTTTGTTATGAACACATTATAGAGTGTTGAACATGAGCCTTTCGAAAAAAAATTATCTTGCTTGATTTCATCCAAATTTGCGATAACTTTCTATACTGTACTGAAAATAACTATCTGACCTGTTTGGTTTGGCAACCAAAGGATATTGCTATATTTACGAATATGCAGTCGTGTCGGAATGCCGCGTGACAGGGTGACAGACATTTGTCTGGTATATCTACAGATTTACATTTACATTCGATAATTGTGTTCATTTTTAATCTTTCGTATAAAGATTGTAAATATTCAGGATAAGAAAAGCAGCCTATACCACTGTATAGATTGTCTGCTACCTGATGATTCAGTGCAGTGATTGCAAAGGGTATTTGGTATAAAGATAATGGCAACAATTAATAAACGTATTATTTCATTTTAGTTAATCTAAATAACAATACTTCTATGTTAATCATTCTGATAAAAACATTGCGAATTCAAAATAAAAACGACTGAATGTAAAAACGGCGGTGCCGAAAATTTGATCAGTGTAAAAAAACTAAGGTTGATGTGAGATTACGAATTCGAATACCATCTAGATTGGCAGACCAGAGCCGACTGGAAAAATCTTTAAACGAATGAACTTTATATACTGTGGAACAGCCAAATGGAATATATTCGATAACGAATAAAGGAAGGCTTGTAGGGGAAAACGCTTGGGCACGTCGATTTGTATTTATAAACGTGCTTTTTTCAACAAAAGAAGTAACAGGTGTCATGTAACAGTGGACAATATCAACTTTCTTGTATTAAACGCAAGCCCTTGTATATTCTTTATTTTTGGATTCTCCAGAAAATTCCAGAAATAATTCATGTACAATATCCTACACCTATCTGTTTCGGAAATATGTGATTTTAGATTATTTTATTTCACAAATTCGCTACATTACACTCAATACTCAATTCCTATTTAGCTCTTGATATTGAGATAGTAAGCAAAAACCTTTCCTGTGGTTCTTTTTACTGATTTGAAAAAAAAAACATTTTTTTTATTTTCGTCAAAACTCATATTCATAGCACATTGTTGTCTGCCTGCATGACAGTGGTGATCAGTGTTAGTGCTATTGTCGTTGGAACTGTACGTAATAACATTAGAAAAATGGTTCATTTAACAGAAATACACGAAATAATCGTTCTACAAATGACGGACACAGTCTTTCTCGCTTATTTCACGAAAATTTTCCAAATTTGGCACCTCTCTTCCAAGGAACAATAAGCAAAATAGAATTTCGAAAAGATTGTTGAGGAGGTCTTGAATTATTTTGTCTGTTCATTGGGTTTTCTCTCCTCCAATTCTTTTCCTGTAACAGATAAGTATTTAAAAATTGTATATGTACAACAAAGTGTAGTAAGGCAATTTCGTAAAATTGCCCGGATTACTGGCTGTCTGTACAGAGATTCTTCCTCACAGTTATTCAGAGAGAAAGAGATGTCTATAAAATGATCAACCAGTATTCCTGTATATAAGTAATGTATTGGATATTGTGTAATACTTACCTGTGTATGGAGACGTTTCAACTCCGAGTCTGGAGTCGTTGTCAATCGTTTAGTGTTGTTTTCGAGGTTTTTTCTAAAAAAAATTTTCGCTTTGATCTTGAATTTGTTGCTTGTCAAAAAATTTGACACTGACAATTTGTCGTTTGGCGATCACTTGACGCTGAGGTTACCGTTTTTTTGTTCTGTTAGCAGTAAATTCCTCCAGTCCAAATGAAGGTCGGCTGAAGGTGCTCCTATTTCAGTGTTGTTTATCATCATACAGCTGGCTTCTTTAAGTTTTCTCTTTCTTAAATTTTCTTCTTTCAACAGAATCTTTGTTTTATCCCAGTCTATCCTATGGCTGCCGATGTTTGTTAATACATGATTGGCCAAATTTGATTTGTCCACATGTCTTCTGGAAATGTTATATTGATGTTCTTTTTTTCGTTACTTTTAATTTCTTGAAGTTTCACCGGTATAAGAATGGCCACAGTCACACAAAACACTGTACACACAATTTTTAGAACTCTGGGTTGCGTTGAACGGTTTGGTATGAGGAAGAATCTCTGTACAGACAGCCAGTAATCCGGGCAATTTTACGAAATTGCCTTACTATACTTTGTTCTACATATACAATTTTTAAATACTTATCTGTTACAGGAAAAAAATTGGAGGAGGGAAAACCCAATGAACGGACAAAATAAAGCAAAATAGAAAAGCAGTTTT
This sequence comes from Octodonta nipae, assembly GCA_034190945.1. Taxonomy (NCBI): domain Eukaryota; kingdom Metazoa; phylum Arthropoda; class Insecta; order Coleoptera; family Chrysomelidae; genus Octodonta; species Octodonta nipae. The sequence goes on from CM067219.1 coordinate 139,211,621, forward strand.
GCGAGCCTGATCATGTAAGACAGGTAAAAAAAAGTAGCTATGCCATACAATGAAATTGGATATTGTGCTTGAGTTTCATGAAAACTAAAGCACAATATCTAATTAGCAGTAAAGGAAAGTAAAATACATCCCTATAAAATGATGCCGACTGAGTAGCTCATGGAAGACGATTTTGATACAAGAACGTTTTTTTGTGAACTAATGGTATAGATAACAATGTGATCCAATTAGAAGATGTTTTGATTTCTGATGAGAGCACATTTACACTTCACGGTCATGTTAATCGTCAAAATTGCCGCTATTGATATAATGAGAATCCTCGCTGGATGACAGAGAAACCTACGCTATATTTCCGAAAAAGTTATTCTTTGGACAGGAATTGCTTGAAATCATATCGTAGGTCCCTTTTTCATTTATAGCAACTTGAATGGAGATAAGTATTTACAACTGCTCCAAAAACCCACAGGTTACTGCCAATAAGATAAGATTTCGGCAAGATGAAGCGCCGCCCCATTACGAAGTCAAAGTCCGGCAGACCCTGAATCAAATTGTTCCAAATCGGTGGATTTGGAGGCGCGGATCGATAGAATAGGCCAGCACGATTTAACGCCATGTAAAAAGTACTTTATAGAAAACTAAACCCCTCAACTTAGATGGCCTAAAAAGACGAATCACGTTTGCCATTAGGTCAGTCACGCCTGAAATGTTAAGTAACATTAGAAGGCATTTCTATACCAGATTAGCATGTAGCCAAGACGTCCGTGGCGAGAATTTGAACATTTCCTACATTGACATGAATGGTTTTTTGTTTTCTTTTATATTATTAAGAATTAAGTAAATACTACTTAGGTTTTTAGTGTAACGTAGCAAATTTTTTTAATGTTAATTTTTGTACTAAATCTGAAAAACTTAATATTTCCAAAACAATTGCAGATAGGTGTAGGTTACTGTACATGAATTATGCCTTGAATTTTCTGCAGAATCCCAAAAATAAATAATATACAGGGGCTTGCATTTAAAATAAAAAAGTTGGTATTGGCCACTCTCACCTGACACACCCTATATAATTTTTATTGTTGAAAAAATGAACATTTAAAAATACAAATAGACGTGCCCAAGCGTTTTTCCACACTGTATATATAATATGCCGTTGCCTGGGGCGAGACAGTTTCGGTTCAAAGCCGCGGGCAGCACAGCAGCTGATATTGCTAGTATTTTGTTTTGTAAATATGTCTATTTTGATACAAATAAAGACATTTAAAGTCAGGGAATATCTGAGAAATTGAAACCACTGAATCTGTTGCAATATAAACGTATTTAAAAGCTGATGAGATCGAGAACACTGACAGGCACTTTAATTATATTAATATCTTAAACGATTTCAACCTAAAACTAATAGTCTGCTAATTCAAATCAACAAATTCTAGATCTCATCAGTGTTTATTTTCCTCCGTTTGATCAGCTTCCCGTAACACGTTCACATCGCTAACAGCTAGGCATTCGAACGGCAGCTTCTGAAGCTGTTTGAGCTGTTAGAAGGTTTGTTTTACGGCAAACAACGAAATGGCTGGTCGTTATCGGCTTCGAAACCTGGCGGTAAATGTTTACCTCAATCTCGACTGGGAAAGTTCGTCGTAGTGTGTTTTTCTATCGCGCCGCTTCCGTGTTTATTTGAGAACCGGATTGCGGAATGGATATGTGAGGAACGACTGCGAAGTATTAGAGCTACCTACTCGAGAAAGTTTTAATTTTTTTTTTTTTTCGTTTTTGGAAGACTTCCAAGAGTTTGTAAACTTGGTAAGTGGATACATTGCATAAATTGAATATAACCCTGGGAAAAGTTTTCGTTTTTTTTTCCTCAAGGTAGCCACGTGTGTGAGAATTATTGTTATTGGACTCGAAATCTAGGATGTATGCAAATGGAAGCTTTATTGATCATTGATAACATATTATCCAGAAAATTAAAGAAAAAAGCTATAGAACAAGTATACCCTTCCTCACCCAACGCGTAACTCAAAATTTCACCAATCCATTACATTTATAAGTTCTCCATCTGCAAAAATTTCTCAATTTTTACTAAACAAAAATATCCAAACAGCCTTTAAAACCAACAATAATTTAGCCAAACACATAAAAAATAATAAAGATAAAATTAATAAGTATGAAAACTCTGGAGTCTATAAGTTAACATGTGGTAGTTGCCCAAAATTTTACATCGGTCACACAGGAAGGTCATTTAAAAAAAGATGGTCTGAACATTTAAAAGCCTATTAAAATCAGAAATACAACATATCTACAGTTGCTGACCATTTATTAAATGAAAATTATATTCCACTAAACACTTTCGGAATTTTACATCTAGAATAAAAAAGTAAAAAACTAACTCTTTTAGAATCACTTGAGATCAATAAAAATAAAAATTCACCATATTTTTTAAATATGTCTCCCTTACTTAATCTTAATATACTTACATAATACAAAATTGAAGATTATATTAATAATATTTACCTTCACTAATATTATACAGTAAACATATTGTACTTTCTACCTATATACTCATTATTATCCTACAACACTATATAATATATTCAGATGTTTAGCATTTAGTTTAATATTTAATTCTGACGAAGCCTGTCATCAGAGCGAAACAATTGTCAAATAAAATATAATAATTTGTGAAAATTACCACAGTGGTAGTGTTTTAATATAATTAAAATCAGACGTCTTCGAAAATGATTGGTAAATGCTTTATGTTGTTCAGGAATAAGAAAAAAAAGTTTACAATAATAATGAAAAATAAGTAGAACACATTTGTAAATATGAAATAATTTCCTACTTTATAATATATAATATTTAATTGTGACATGTAGAAAAATTAAAATTTGCCGTGTATTTAAAATAATCTGGACTAACGGTTTTTATTTTTTAAAACAGGATAAGGGCCTTAGAAATAGTGTAGTAGTTTTATGGGTAAAGCTGTCTTTTTTGTTTTCTCGCTGAACTTATGGTAGATTATAATTTATGGGTACCCTACGTCGAGTAAACTGTGTTATGATTTTCCATTCAGGATTTGCCCTGTGTAAAAAGCAAGGGATTGATAGCTTTTTCTGTCTTATTTGTTTTGTGGATACTTGCGACAAAAAAGAATAAATACATTTTTTTTTCTGAAAAATTATGATAAATAATTACCGTAAAAATGTCATGTTTAGTTCCTATTAAAATGAAGTATGTAGCTACCATCTATTTGTTTATTAACTCTACTTTAAAAATGTTACACCTGAGTGTTAAATTTGGAAAATTAACTGGTCGTAGTTAAGACTCTACATCTTCGATATATTCAGCTTAATTTCATAAAACATGTCATTCCATAACCTTATTTTGTCTTGATCAAATCCTTGGTACTGGCCGTAGGAGACAAAAACCGACACCGAAAAGATTTTTGTTTCTTGCCATTGTAGTTGCTTATACTTGACATATGGGGCGAAATGAAATTATAGATAAACAGGGTGATTTAAATAATAGAAAACTAGAAACAGTCAACAGGGTGGAGAGGATTAATACTTCTATATGGCAGCATCGTGTGGAGTTGAATTATAAATTATATTGGGAGACCAATACATAGAAACATATACAGGGTAGTTGCGATTTAGGGTGAATTAGAGTTAAACTTATAGACACTGGCAAAAATAAAAAAATAAATGAAATAGTAAACACATCTGGAAAATATAGTTTAAAAGAGAGGGAGAAAGAAATAGAGATAAGAATAGGTTAAAATAATCAATAGAATTGTACCTTAAACCAGATAAAAAAAAACAATATATTTCAGAAAATAGCAATCGGATTGCTCACGGTTTCTAAACGGTTTTAATGAGAGGGAGAGAGAGATCGAGAGAGAGTTCTCTGTTGTGGATAAGCCGAAAGTGCCATCAAGTACTTAAAAATTACATCATCATAATCATCACACTTGTATTATTAACAAAATACAAGTTGCAAGTTACAAAATACTTGCACTTGAAGTTTCTGTTTCACACTGAAAACTTTATTCGTCAAGTAGTAGTAGAGAAATTAACTTGGGAAGACCTAGTTTGTTAATACTCCAGTATATTCGACCGGTTAATCGATGGGTGTCACCAACTTACGGTTGGTTTTGGAATTAATTTTGTCCGACATATATTCTTTGATAGTTATATTGAGAATCAAAATAATAGGTCTTGACGTGTTATATTTCTAAAATGAATTTTTATTTCATTTTTATCAACCTTGGGTTGACATTTACTTCCTTGAATTGTCACAAATTTGACACATTCGCCAATGGTTGCGCATGTTAGGTGGCGCTACTGTCTCTCTTTTCCATGATCTGTGCTCTGTGCTACTCTCGTGCACATTTCGAATACTTTGGGCTTTTCTGGGTTTCGTGAAGTCTTTTGTGTTCACTGATGGGTAGTGAATTTATGTAGTCTTTTGTTTAATACTCATTGAATCAATGAAACAACATCAGGGGCCTGTTTCATAAACAACTTGTAACTTGTACAATAATTTGGATGTTGCTAATTATATAAGTACAAGTTACAAGTTGTTTATGAAACAGGCCCCTGATATTGTTTCATTGATTCAATGAGTACTAATCAAAAGACTACATAAATTCACTACCCATCAGTGAACACAAAAGACTTCACGAAACCCAGAAAAGCCTAACTAACGCCGATCTACATACGAAATTTCCATTTTCCTGATTGAATGAATTGTTGCCACCAAAATTAAGTGCTCGTAAATCAGAAGTTTTACACGAGCGCAAAAATGTAAAACGCTACACATCCAACTAGAATGATATAGCGATTCAAATTTGAAATATAAATTTTTGGAAGACTAATCGAAATATTTCAGTTAGCATACAAATTAGACTGTCAAATTCTTTTTCACTTTATTGCGGAAATACTAGCGGAAAATGAAGCCGCTATCTATTTTAATACAAAACTGATTCGCTGGCTGAATTTTTATTCTCCGACGGGAAATATTAGGTTGCGCCTGCTAAAAATATGTTATAGTAGTGGCAAGGTTGGGCCTTGGCAGAGTTCGGTGACATTTTTATTGTTTTATGAATGATATCTCATTGAATAACGTTTTTTTGCTATGTGAGAATTTTGAACGTTATTACGTACTGAGGCTATCTTAACTGTTGCTGTCGAGGGGTTAACATCCTGTATATTGTCGCGATATAAGCAATCTCAGTCCGTACATGATTGTACACGCAAATATCTAACTTGAAGTATAAAAACCCAAAACATATCTTACTTTTTACACGACTTTCAAAATTATATTTCTAAAAGTAGTAAAAAAGTAGTAAACTAATAAAACTATAGGGTTGTTCATGTTATAATTTTTGAGTGATGAACCGATTTTAATTAATTGTGCTTATTTAACTTCATCTTTTTAAATTAAGTTTTAACAACAAAATGGCGTACGTTTCAAAACTTTGGAAAAATTATTTTTTTGGGTCACCCTGTATAGCATTAAAAGTAATATTCTGAATCCTTCAACATTAAAGTAGAGAACTTATTAATTAAGTATCTTCTTGCAAAAAAATCAGAAGTTTGATTGGTTTTTCATGAAAAAGGTATACAGCATAACACATAAAAAGTGTTATTAAAACAATTTGTATTCCTTAATTATTTATACGGGGTGTATAAAGTTGCAAAAATCGCAAATTGGACAGTTTTTGTAACATTTCAGCAACTGACTGAAAAGTTTGTATCAGATGTTAGATTGTTTTAATATGTGTTTTCAACAACTACTAAATGATAGGTTCATCTAATCGACTGGATATTTAGTTATTGAGTTACAAAAAATTGTCAAAAATGCTCATACTTCAAACGTTCAAAGTTATTGTTTAAAACACGTGAGAATTCTGAAACTTGGCATAAAGTTTAAATTTTGTGAGGTAAACAACTAAACCAAAGTTATAACTTCATGACTTTAAAGGTTTTCTCGCAAATGTGATTTCTTTTCGAGGACGTATTATTTTAAATGAAGTTTCCAATGCTCCCATTTTGCGTCAAAATAGTTTTACAACTATCTGTAAGGAACATAGTAATTATCAAATTTTTGAGTACATTCCTTCATTGATTAATCCTATTTTGGTTTAACATTATCGTATTTATTTATTTATTTAGCGTATGGCAATAGAATACATGAACTGATCTTATAATATAAAAATACGAAGTTACATTTTAGGCCGTCAGTTTACAGTCTTGGTATATATGTTTGACTGTTTGATAGGCTACCCCGCATTTACAATTGTGCGTGGGTTGTTTACTCCATTTATACAGCACATCTGCGCAGACGCCGTGTCCCGTTCTAATTCTATTTGCGGTCTTCCATATATTGGGAGGTAAATCGAAACCCGCAGGTTCCTCATGGATGCTCACATAGTAGAGTACCTCTGGAGGAGCATCCTCCCTCCAACCTGCATCCCATTCCCGGAGACTCCTGAAATCACTTTCATGCAACGCTTTCGCATTCCTGATTGGTGGATGTCTGGATTTCAGCCTGGTGAGGCAATCAGTTGGTAAATACTCATGGATGGGCAACTCCGGGATATTCATTATTTTCTCGTATTCTCGTAGAAGAGCTTCTTTCCGTCTGATATTTGGCGGCATAATATGGCTGAGAGTTGGGAGCCAGTAAGTTGGTGTAGATTTTATGCATCCCGTTATGATACGTATGCTCCTACGGAACTGAACATCAACTTTTGTGACATGGTAGCTGTTCATCCATACTGGAGCACCATACTGAGCCGCGCTGAAGACGAGACCCATTGCGGAACATCGTAAGGTTTCGGCAGTTGCTCCCTATGAGGTTCCACAGTTTGAATTCCTCGTTTGAATTTTTGCAGCCGTGTTCTCTATGTTTCCTAAAAGAGAGCGTACTGTCCAGTGTAATACCCAGGTATTTTGGGTTCAGATTGTACCTAAGGCGTTCACCATTCCAGGATATTTCCGACTCTTGATTAGGCTGTTTATTATTTAGGTGAAAAAAGGAACACTCTGTTTTGCTAGGACTTGGAACTAGTCTCCATTTTTTATAATAAACTTTATCGTACTGACCTTTTTTAAAATGTTTTCGCATTGAAATATATATTGGTAGTTTTTTATGGATTATTATTATTTATTATATTATTAATTTTTTTTAATTTGCTAATATAAATGTATAAAAACCAAATAATATATGTTTCAAGGCGAAAACATTTTGAAATGTCAGTTCGATACCTAGTAGTAAAATCTGGGGAAGGGATTTCTCCCCCGCAGTAAATTTTAAGCGATTCCGAATACTAAAATTTACCAAGACTTGTACTGAACGATTTGATCATTTATTAAGGAATAACAACAGTTTTTATATACATTCTTCAAGAAAACTCATTAATCAACTGTAGAATATTTTTGTTTAAAATACCAACTTAAGTGGAAGAATTATTTCAAGAAGTTTTACCAATGAACATATTCGTTCATATCAGTATAAAAAACTAATTATTCATGTTCATATCATTTACTTAATTCACCATACAAAATTATAAGTGATGAGAGGTACCAAAATGTGTCTTCCTATTTTCAAATTTTTATACGACTTACGATTAGTCCACAATAGTTATTTTTGCAAACGAACATTGACATAATCTACAGAATTTTATATTGATTTTAAAATAGCCACCATTCCTATTTATAGCCAGAATTCATTCATATTCTTCGGGCGTACTTCGGATAATTTGCGATAACGATCCAATATTAGAATCGAATGTTGACATTACTTTCCGTATGCGAAAAACGTAAGTTGCAGCCTTTGTGGTGTGACCCCCACATTATTTGGGGTCATACGACAATGTCAAACCAACGTACATTCAAGATATATAATAAGTATTTTCTATAAGTGCTGATTTGGGTCTACATGTATATTTTAATAAAGCATATTTATATTTATAATTAATAAACGGATCTATAGAACATAGTTTTTTCCAAAATTTCGTTGCTTTCTTTACACTTTTCATTAGTCAGAGATTATAAAGTATTTAGAATAACTCTATTTAATGAATGATAATTGTGGCATCTCTGGTTTTTATTTTTCTGAGTTCTTTGGGAATAACTACCACATATAGGATTTCGATATTTGTCATTGCCAATCTTCTTAATTTTATAATTTCTTGTTCAATTTGTATTCATACCATTGAAAACGAGGTCTGATTTAGACCTTGAAACGTTTTGACTTTTGAAATAGAGGGTGAATTTTTTTTTGATGATCGGTACACCAAATCTCGGAAACTAGCGGAGATAGAGCAATGGTTAAATTAGGAAAGATTTGCAGTTTTACTGGCCCAATTTAATGACAGTTTCGGATTTTTGTAAAAAGTCATGGCTTACTAGATATTTTGAAAAACAAAATTCTGTCGATTTAGTCAAATCCCTATAGCTCCTTTGTTTATGATTTTATAAAAAAATTGTATCCCGAATATGATTGTCATGTCCATGTTTGCGTGACAGCTCTCTTTTTCGAGATGTGACACAAACTCATCTTTTTTTGAATGGAAACAATAGTTGGCTATGACCTACAAAAATAGGCCATTTTTAGAGCTTTTCAACGATATAATAGTCGATATAGTTATTCATAAAAATAACGAAGTTATGGATGATTTTCTATCTTATTTTCACTGTTAACGTAGGTAGCCGTGAAAAAAATTGTTTTCACTTTGACGTTTCCTCATTTGAGAGTAATTCCATTAGTAGTGCTGCACAGTCGATACTGACAAGTTTTCGTGATAAAATGGAATATTCTAACGAAGAAAAACTGAATATGGTGGAATGTTATATCACATGTCATAAAAATTCAGTTCGTGCAGCTGAGGAATACTTTCATAGATATTTTAATTGTCGTCAACTTGCGCTATGTACATTTAAGAGGCTTTACGATAGTTTACGTAGATATGGATCTTTTACTAAACCACCAAAGGAACGTAATCAAATTAACGAAGCAGCACAAATAAATGTTTTGGCAATGGTAAATTAAAATCCATCTATATCAACTCGTGAGATTGCGGCAGAAGCTGGCACATCTCAACGAACTGTAGTTAAGATACTGAAAGCGCACAAGTTCCACCTGTACAAACTTTCAGTTTCTCAACGTATTTTGTTTTGTACATGGTTCAGAGACATGTGCCTTGACAATCCACAGTTTTCATTAAAGGTGTTATGGTCAGATTAAACTAGATTTACTAACTGCGGTATATTCAATAGACACATTAAGCATATCTGGGCTAAAGAAAACTCTTTCCATGTAGAACAAAGACGACCCGAGATAAAATTTGGTTTTAATGTTTGGTGTGGTATCATAGGGTCTACTATTCTGGGGCCTTTTATCTATGACGAATCACTTACTGGGGAGCGCTACTTGCATTTCGTGCAACACACTTTTCAAGACATGTTGCATAATTTGAATTTGAGAACTCCTTTAGAAATTGACTGGTTCCAACATGATGGAGCACCTGTTCATAACTCGTTATTAGTAAGACAACACTTACATAATACCTATCCAAACTCTTGGATAGAAAGAAATGACCCACGCGAATGGCCACCCCGGTCTCCCGATTTGGCAGTTATAGACTTCTATTTATGAAGTGCGCTAAAAAACAAAGTATACAAAAGAAAGTATGAGACATTTGGTGATCTAAGGGAGGCGGTATTAGAAGCAATTGAAGAAACTGATAGGCGGTCTCTGTGGAAAGCGGTAATGTCAATCTTAAAAAAATTCAATTTTTGTCTAAATAACAATGGTGGACTATTTGAACATAAATTGTAACCTTTATTATGTACATTAATTTCTTAAGTTTTTAGTAAGTACCTACTTTTTTAGTTTTTTCGTTATATCTGATATACCTAATAAAAAAATTGTTAAAAGTTTTTTTTAATAGTTATTAATAAATCAATCTATTTCATTGCTAACTACGTTAAAAGTGAAAATAAGAGAGAAAACCATCCATAACTCCGTTATTTTTATGAATAACTATATCGAGTTATATCATTGAAAAGCTCCAAAAATGTCCGATTTTTTGAGGTCATAGCCAACTATGGTTTCCATGGTTGCAATATCGAATGGAGTTGTACAGGGTGGTTCAGAGAATGATAGATTATTGACTTATGGGTGACCAGTAGACAAAAGCATATACAACGTGGTCCAAATAAGAAAGCAAATAAATAACTTATATATAAAATATAGAAAAATAATACAAATTCGAGAGAGATAAAAAAGAATACATATCAGAAAATAGTGATTGCTTGCACATCGTTTCTGAACGGTTTTTATTTGTGATCCCTTTTTTCTTGTATGTGTTTTTAATTTTTTAGAATGAATTCTGTAGTCATATTTTTTACATCTCAAGTCAATACAGTGATAGGAAAGTATTTTCGTATTCCACCATCTTCCTTAAGTCTAGGATAAAATTATTACTTTTTGTATTTCAAAATAATATATATTGTACACCTTATTTTGTCAGTTTAGCTGAATATACACTACTGTATCACCCTGTACCTTTTGTGCGAGATATCTTTTCGTCTGTTAGCTTTATGTACATTAAAACTTTGGTTCTTTCGATCAACATTATATTTCTCTTTTTCTTTCCTTTTTTTTTCGAGAAACCGTTTATATGGCAATACTCGGGTTTTATATCATTCGGAATGGATCTGACCCGTTATAAAAATCTCTACAAGGCAATGTAAACAAAGGAAAATGGCCATATGAAAAGTCCAGTTTATTCTAGAGACAAGGAAACAAGATAGCCGAGACTGCGGTTATAGGATACTCTCAGGAGTGAGGTTCGTGTTTTTTTTCCGGAACGAATCTGTGATCTGTGAGTCGACCATCCTGTTTATGCTCCTTCGGTAAACTTTCGCAGGCAATTAATGTGCTGATGTGTTTGAAGTGTCCATTTTGTCGACGGTGACAAGATAACACTTGAACAGAGAGTATTTGATACGTTTGCTTGGTAACTTAAAGAGTAATGAGGAAAGGGGATACCGGAAACTTTGAACGTATGTGGTGTAATTGTCCAAAAGTTTTTTTCTCCGAAAATATGGCTTTCTAGTATATATTTCTTCACTGACCTTTTATTGGGACCAAGTGTCAACACTATTTAAGTTCTTATCCCGCTATTTCGCAAACCAGGTTGAGGTGTGGTTACGCAGCAAATGAATATGTTCAACAATTATTTGTAGGATGTCCTGTATTACAGTGGCATAAAAGTCTTTATTTATTTATCTTATATTTACAATATCTATTCCGGTAATTGAATATATTAAAAACTTTATATATCTTGTTGGATTAAAACAATTCAATAAAATTACAAATCCCCACGGAAAAATTTTAGACTTGAAAAATTACTAACGCGTAAGTCCTACATACAACACTTATTTTCTAAGGAGAATTATGATAATATCAAAAATAGTCTTATTTTGAATGTTCATCTGGGATTTTCTCTCCTCGCAATGGTTTCTGAAAAATACAGATAAGTTAATTACTTTAATATCAAGGTGTAGTATCTAAGGGCAGTTTGTGGAAACTGCCCGGAACACTAGTTGCCCTCTTATAGAAAAAACTCTCCCGCAGGATCAACTGTGAGAAAGTAGGTCTACAGATTTGTCAACTAGTATTCCAGTATAATATGTTGAGTTGTATTTTGTGTTGTACTTATTTGTTTTTTTTGTGACGTTTCGATTCCTTATCAGAAATCCTTGTCGAACAATGTTTGTTTAAATGTTTTGCACTATATTCGTCGAGTGACTTTTTTTGGCAACGTCAATTGACTGATTAATTGACTTTGAACTTTGCTTTTTGATGTTCATTCGTCAGGAGCTGTTGCCATGCAATCGGTATCTCTACAGAGGGTGTCCCAATTTCTCCATTATTCAACAACATGCAGACACTTTCTTTGATTTTTCTTTTTTTGGTATGTTCTTCTTTAAGTAGTATTTTTGTCTTATTCCAGTCCATTTTGTGTGTACCATTATCCGTGAGTATATGATTTGCCAATCTTGATCTATCTATATATCTTCTTGAGACGTTGTATTGGTGCTCTTTTGTTCTAATGTGGGGAGGTCTTGATGTTTCACCGGTATATGTTTTTCCGCAGGCACAAGGTACACTGTACACACAATTTTTGGAACTTTGAGTACCGTTTTCCGGTTTTGTTTTTGTCAAATTTGATCCTAAAGTATTATTTGTTTTAAAAAACGTTTTTAGTTGGTATTTATTGCCAATTCGTTTAAGTTTTTCGGAGAAGCCGGAAACATCAGGAATAACGTTTATAATTGTAGAGTTAATATCAGTTTGTGTGTTGTTGTTGTTGTGAGATGAGATGAATCCAACCGTATTACTAGAACAACGCAGAACAGTCAATTCTGAGTGATACAAAACCATTTGTTTGCCAGTTGTCTTCCAAGAAATGAGGAAAACCAACCGCCGAAGACGGATCACTCTTCACCACGACAATACGAGCTGTCACACATAGGCTCAAACAACTGCATTTCTGACCACTGAAGGCATCGATTTGATGAGTAATCCGCCGTGTAGTCCTGACTTGTCACCAAATGACTTCTTTTTATTCCCGTACGTAAAAAATAAACTGAGAGGTTAACGTTTTTCGACACCTGAAGAAACGGTTGCTGCGTTCAGAATGCATGTTTTGGAGATACCTCAATCAGAGTGGAAAAAGTGCTTCGACAATTGGTTCAAACGCATGTAAAAGTGTATAGATCCTCATGGAGAATATTTTGAAAAACAACAAAGCGATATTTATTTTTGTTCCCTAATCCCGAAATATAAAAGGCAGCCCTCGTATAGCTACCTTGGAACAAAAAATCTGTCCAAGGTCATTAGCAATAACCAGCGAGATTGGGATGAGCATATCTTTCTTTTCCTGTTGGCTTATCACTCAGCCGTCCATAACAGCACAGGACTGACTCCAACAAGGGTACTATTCAAAAAAGAGCTGAGATGGTGTGATCTGACTTTTGGTTCACCAGAACAACCGCCCCGAGAAGTCAACGATTATGCCGACCAACTCCAACAGAAAACGCTTGCAATACACGAACTAGCACGAACACAGATGTTGGCCAACAGTGATCGGATGAAGACACGATATGACCTCAAGGCTAATTTAGTCGGATTCCAAGAGAGGGACAAGGTCTGGCTGTACAACCCCCAGCGGAGCAAAGGTAAATCTCCAAAGCTGACACTCGCCTGTGATGGTCCATATGAGGTGGAACCCAAGGATTAAGATGAAGGTCGTTCATTTGGATCGACTCGCTCCCTACCATGAAGAGAATGTTTCCGATCGGGACGATCAAAATTATTGGTAGGCAGTGTTATAAAATTCATTTTTAAGCCGCCAATGGAAAAATTAACGAACCTTCTAATAATTTAGTGAAATTAACACAGTGGTTAGTGTTTTAATATAATCTAGTCTAACCATTTTTACCACATCATCTGCCAACCAGATCAATATATAATGACTTGTAATTCATTCAACCTTACTTTTATGTTATTTGGGCAATAGCACCACAATCGAAATAAAACGACGTATACGAGGGCTGCCTTTTATATTTCGGGATTGGACAACCCTAGTGTTGCAAACTGACAGCTCTATCGTAAAGTCTGACATTTTTGAGGTTATACGTACTCAGAAGATTTTGACATACGAGCGCTGTGTGTTGTTTACAGTAACTTAAAGGATTCATCTCGGCCAAAAAAATGGAATTAAATCGTGAACATTTTCGTGCGATTATTTTTTACAACTTTCGACGTGGATTAAGTCAGCAAGGGTGCATGAATGAACTTAGTTTAATTTTTGGCGATGAAACTCCATCAAGGACCCCTGTTTAACGATAGTATGGTGAATTCAATCGAGGTCGTGGTTCACTCCAAGACGAATGTCGTGAAGGTCGTCCAAAAACAGTTGTTGTTCCTGAAACCATTGATGCTCTGCACGAACTGATATAGCAAGATCGTCATGTGACCTATCGTGAGATTGAGTCAACCTTACACATTAGTGGGACCAGCATACATTCAATATTGCATAAACATTTGACTGTCAAAAAAATTTGTTCGCGTTGAATCCCGCACAATTTGCCAATCGTTCAAAAAAGGCTCGTGTCGATTGGTCGAAAGAAAAGCTCAAAAAATACGATCGCGTTTATGAAATAGTAACAGGTGATGAATTGTGGATTTTCGCGTATGAGCCCGAAAGTATGGGTGTTTCAAGATGAGCTGAATTCGGAAAACCTGGACATGTCGCAACCGTACCACTAGAACAACGCAGAACAGTCAATTCTGAGTGGTACACAACCATTTGCTTGCCAGTTGTCTTCCAAGAAATGAAGGAAACCAATTCCCGAAGGCGGATCACTCTTCACCACGACAATGCGAGCTCTCACACATCGGCTCAAACAACTGCATTTTTGACCACTCAAAAGATCGATTTGATCGCCGTATAGTCCTGATTTGTCACCAAATGACTTCTTTTTATTTCCGTACGTAAAAAACAAACTGAGAGGTCAACGTTTTTCGGCACCTGAAGAAGCGGTTGCTGCGTTCAGAATGCATGTTTTAGAGATACTTCAATCAGAGTGGAAAAAGTGCTTCGACAATTGGTTCAAACGCATGCAAAAGAGTATAGATCTTGATGGGGAATATTTTGAAAAACAATAAAGAGATTTTCGATGATTAATATTTGTTTTTGTTCTCTAATCCCGAAATATAAACGGTAGCCCTCGTATTTAAGGAAAACCAAACGTTTCAAAGTCTATTCTGACTTCGTTGTCAATGGCTTTATCTATTCAACGAAGTCAGAATAGACTTTGAAACGTTTTGTTTTCCTTGAATATACGTCGTTTTATTTCGATTGTGGTATTATTGCCCAAAAAAACATAAAAGTAAACAAGAATATGCCACAAACAACGTTTCGAAGTCATTCAACCTTATTTCACAGTACTTACATCAACCATCCTTCTATTGACTTTTCCATGTCAATAAATTCCCAGCTAATAAATGTACGAAATAGTCACAATCCACCTCTATTTCGACAAAGCAAACAACAGTTCCCGTTTTTTTGATTGCGAAATCCGAAACTCGCTGAGTGAGATTTTAATTTGCATATAGTTAACCCTTCAGTGATTACAGAAACGCTAGCAACAGGTGTGCTGCAGTTCATAGCTGAAATATAAAGCTCGGAAAGCTTTTCGTATTGAGAAGTCTTAAACAAGGGTCATAAAATTAAAGTTATTGCAACTTAATGAACTTTCGGTACAGAACTAAAGAGGCGCACAAGTGGAACGCTTTAAAGTTAATAGTTTGTTAAATGGATAATTATATAGCTCTGAAGAGCATCAGGATAAGGTTTGCAAATGCTTTACGTACAATTTTAGAATGATTTCATGAAGCAGATACACATGGCAGGATTTATTAATAACCTCGTTGCACTTGAGATAATAAAATGGTTTAATATAAAGATATATGAGTATGCGTTTTCGACTTTAATGCCCCCATGAAAATTTTTATGATATTTTTGCTGTAAAGGAAAAGCCGTTAAAAAGTTTTTAATTCGGTTACAATCACTATTTTCAGACCCGAAGCTCGTACGTGAAGTCATACTTCGAGTATAATCCAGAGAACAAAATAAGCAGGGAAATTCGGTCAAGTAAATTATAGAACTTCGACGTCAGCAAGTTCTTTTCCAAATTGATTTTATAGCTTTCCCTTGTGCGTAATGTATTATAAAAATGTGTTTACGTGGTAATAATTTCCAAAAGAGTTTAAATAGTAAACATTCTATGTGTAAATTTGGATGTATTTAAGTATGTAGATAAGAAAAGTATGCTCACTGTGACAAAGACATCGCAAGACCCAGAAGGAGAGGTGTAAATACAGGGTGAGTTTTTTTTATGATCAGTATGGGGATCTCGGAAACTAGCGGAGATAGAGCAATGCTTAAATTGGGAAAGATTTGCAGTTTTACTGGCCCAATTTAATGTCAATTTCGGATTTTTGTAAAAAGTCATGGCTTACTAGATATTTAAAAAAAAACGAAATTTTGTCGATTTAGTCAAATTTCTCTAGCTCTTTTGTTTTTGATTTTATAAAAAAGGGTATATATCAAAATTGAAGGGAATTGTATCCGGAATATGATTGTCATGTCCTCGTGACACAAACTTATCTTTTTTTGAATGGAAACCCTAGTTAGCTATGATCTCAAGAAATCGGACATTTTTAGAACTTTTCAACGATATAATACTCCATCATGATGAAACCACTCAATTTCTAAAGGAGTTCTCAAATTCAAATTATGCAACATGTCTTGAAAAGTGTATTGCAAGAAATGCAAGTAGCGCTTCCCAGTAAATGATTCGTCATATATAAAAGGCCCCAGAATAGTAGGCCCTATGATACCACACCAAATATTAAAACCAAATTTTATCTGGGGTCGTCTTTGTTCTACATGGAAAGGGTTTTCTTTAGCCCAGATATGCTCATTGTGTCTATTGAACATACGGCAGTTAGTAAATCTAGTTTCATCTGAACATAACACCTTTAATGGAAATTGTGGATTATCAAGGCACATGTCTCTAAACCATGTGCAAAACAAAATACGTCGATGTTCGTCACCAGCATGCAAAGTTTGAGAAAATAAAAGTTTGTACAGGTGGAACTTGTGCGCTTTCAGTACCTTAACTGCAGTTCGTTGAGATGTGCCAGCTTTTGCCGGAATCTCACGAGTTGATGTAGATGTAGATCGTTAATTTGATTACGTTCCTTTGGTGGTTTACTAAAAGATCCATACCTGCGTAAACTATCGTAAAGCCTCTTAAATGTACATAGAGCAGGTTGACGGCGATTAAAATATCTATGAAACTATTCTTCACCTGCACGAACTGAATTTTTATGGCATATGATATAACATTCCACTATATTCAGGTTTTCTTCGTTAGAATATTTCATTTCATCACGAAAACTTGTGAATATCGACTGTCAGTTCAGCAGTACTAATGGAATTACTCTCAAATGAGGAAACGCCAAAGTGAAAACAATGTTTTTCATGGCTACCTACGTTAAAAGTGAAAATAAGAGAGAAAAGCATCCACAACTCCGTTTTTTATGAATAATTATATCGAGTATTATTGTATTGACAAGCTCGAAAAATGTCCGATTTTCTGAGGTCATACTCAACTATGGTTTCCATTCAAAAAAAGATGTTTGTGTCATATCTCGAAAACGAGAGCTGTCACGCAAACGAGGACATGACAATCATATTCGGGTTACAATTCCTTTCAATTTTGATATTTACACTTTTTTTATAAAATCAAAAATAAAGAAGCTAAATGGATTTGACTAAATCGACAGAATTACGTTTTTTCAAAATATCTAGTAAGCCATGACGTTTTACAAAAATCCAAAACTGTCATTAAATTGGCCCAGTAAAACTGCAAATCTTTCCCAATTTAACTGTTGCTATATCTTCGCTAGTTTCCGAGATCCCCATACTGATCATCAAAAAATACTCACCCTATATAATATAATAATATGGTGAAACATAGATGCTATAGTAATGAGTAAATGGTTAAAATTTTGTAAAATTTGGTGAATATTTTTCATGTAAACTTTCTTTTTATCAATTAAAATTGTAATCGTTTTTTGGGATTTTTTAAAATTTACCAAATTACAAACTGTTAATGGGATTCATAATCGATGTATTCTTACCTTAAAATGCCTAGAGTACGTTTAGGCTGAATGTATCGCCACCTAAGTGAATTTAAAAGACTTCAAGGTCGAGGTTTAAGCGAGCCAGATTTTTCATTTTGAGAAATCGGAATGACAACATTGGAATGTGGAATGCCAGCAGATCGTGTTCTCTCATGAATCTCAATTCTGCTTATGGTATGGGGTGCTATTGCACATGGAAGTGCAATAGTATCTTCAGGAAGTAGTTGAGCCGTATATACTTCAACAAGATAATACCCCGTCTCACGTTGCTCTGGTTAGTTTACACTTTTTTGAAGAGACCCATGTGACTCTGTTGCCATCTTTGGGATATCATGGGTAATCTTGGAAATTTACCCCAGCCCAAAGGGACATTGAAGGTTCTATAAAACAGGTAGCTTGGGAAAGTAATAAAAAATAAACTCATTAGTATTTTTTACTCAAATTTTAGAAATTTACTAATTACTATAGCATCTATGCTTTACCAAAACCATAAAATTTAAACATCTTCTGGCTGTTGCGGTTGCTTTGTCAGTGAGTATATTTAAAAGAAGTTATAATCCATGCCAAAAGATTGCCTGTAAAATAATTCACATACGTTGATACATAGACCAGCAACATGTTCATATACATTTTAATCTAATTTTGTACGAGATATGTTCACAATTGCCAAAGCAAATGATGGAGCTTTAAATGAACTTACAATGTAGATAAGTCATTATTAATGTACCTACACTTGAAAATTGTTCGTTTTAAAGTTATAAATAGTTTGAGAATTGATTTGAAAAAGGTACAAACTGAATTACTGAAACGATATTATCAGTAAAACATTTGACATATAATATGTAGACAAAAATCACTTAACATATGAAGAGATAGTAAATTTAACTATCCAGAATATACAAATTATATAAGGCAAATGCACGACCTACAGAATTTTCCTAGCGGTAAAATCCATTATGCAACATTATACGATTTTTTGCCAGATTAATAAATATTTCCAAAAATTAAGTCCTTATTTTCTCCATAGACGTAACAAATCATTGAAAAAAAAATTGTTTTACTGAAACAAAAGAAAATTTTAAAAAATTCGTTGTTACTATTCGATAGATCTTGTTATTAGCTATAATTTTTTGATTAAAACTTGTAGTTTAGGTGTTATCAAAACCAAGTCTTCATTTTTAAGTTTTCAACAATTTTAGTAAATTGACAAAGAAAGAAAATCTGAAATCAATGAAAATTTCAATTATTCCATTTACATTGTTTTACCCATTTATGGGTTTTCGTACGTAGGAAAACTTATTATATGGACTTTTTTTACTCTAATGATTATTTTTCCTTCCAAAACGTTGTATAAAACTTAATTTATGATATATCAAGGTAATTGGTCTATTAATCCTTTATCGATAATTTAACAGAAAAGTACAGGTTCGGGTTTAAGCACTTTTTTTCGAACGGTTTGGTGTCTAGGGCAGACCCCGTAGTGAGTGACAAAGACACTATGGAAAGAGCACAATTGTAAAATTTAAAAGTTTGACAATATTATTTGACTTATAAGAATTTAATTTAAAAGCACAGAAACTATTAAGATCGTATAATAATAAAGTTCCTTTCAAATTGGAAGAATTTAAAATAGGTGATCTGCAGAATTTTATTTGACTTTGTTATAAGATTCGCCAAAAATGCGTTCAAATAATTTTGTTGATTCAATGATCCCATTCAAATCATAACCAAGGAAAAACCTTATGAACAGATCCGTTGTTTTCTGAATGATACTTGTGGCATATTTTTCAATGTCTAAGTACTTCTTGGGAAATAACACCACATTTTAAAGAAAATTGCTGTATATTCCAAACGTTTCGGGTTCTAGATCATGTGAATGGTTAAGAAACTACGGATGAATTCACAATTCTAAGATAAAAATTAAAATATTTGACAATGTGTATTATTTGATTTCTGACGTAACTAAGAGAATTTTATTTGTAATATACAGGGTAGCACAGAAATTTCTAAAGATCATATAATCATAAACTTCCTTTCAAATTGGAAGAATTTGAAAGGGAGATCTTCAGAATTTTATGTGGCGCTCCTAGGTGCGACTTTGTTATAATTCATTAGCATTCGCCAAAAATGCGACCAAAGAACTTTGTTAATTCAGTGATCCCATTAAATTCATAAGGGAAAACCTAGGAAAAACCTTATGAACTATCCCGATACTGGATTGTTCACAAGGACATGACCATTAGCAATTTCTTCCTTAATCATCGGCAACCAGGAACGACTGAATTCTACGGAGGTAGTAGTGATACAATAGTTTTCATTTAACAAAATTAAAGCAGACTCTTTTAGTTTTCTTTTGGTGTTTTGTTCTTCTTTGTGTAATATAACTGAATTTTGAAACTGTATTTTATGACCAAGGTCCCAAGCATGTTCACAAATTTTGGATTTTTCAAATTGTCGTTTTTTTGTAATTTTTGTGTTCGTTTTTCGAACATTCAGAGGTCTAGAGGTTTCTCCAATATAGAATTTATAACATTCACACGGGATTTGATAAATGGAATTTTTCGTATTTTGAGTTGTGTTATTTGTTTTGGTTTTTGATATAATTGATTTTAGTGTATTTCTTGTTTTAAATGATGTTTTGATATTATAACTAACAGGTATCTCAACTTTAACTCTAATCATCCAAGTTCAGAAAAAAAAGAGGTATCATTAAACCTCTATATGACAGAGCAAAAACCAACTGTAATATCAATAAATTCAATGAAGAAAAAACGTTTATAAAAAATGTACTTTATGCCAATCATTACCCAAAAAATTTATTAATAACGAGTTAAACAAAATCAAATACCAAACAATCCCTAACAACCAACATCAAACTTCACCAAGAAACACTGACTCCCAAGATAATCACAATAATACAATAACTATACCATACATACAGGGTTTATCAGAAAGACTAAAAAGAGTGGGAAACAGATACAAGTTCTTGAAATCTGGAATATATAAACTAAAATGTTCAAAGTGCAATAGCTTTTACCGTGGAATGACTTGTAGAAATTTCAATATTCGATTTCTTGAACACTTACGTTCTTTCAGATTAAATAAAACTGACTCAACATTTGCAAATCATTTTCTTACTACAGCACATATATTTCCTAAATTACAAGAAACAGAGATCATTCACTATAATAATTTTAAGTCATTTATTGAAACACTGGAGAACATAGAAATTTACAAAAGCCATAATAATTCCGTTTATTGCAATTTACTACTTAACGAGCAGGTAGATTTTAAAAATAGCATCCTATTTGAATTTTTTTTAAGTAACGAATAATCAAAAATGATAAATTTACATTTTCTTAATCAGTTTACCACTTTGTTTCTATGCAATATTCTTATAAACCATGCCATATTTATGTAATCCTTCCGAGAATTTAACACCTACCTACTGTTGTAGACAAAATGTTTTGTCGTCATTCATGAATTTGTTTCCGTTTGAAAAAGACATAGTATTGTGGAAACTAGTCACGGTTTTCATGTTTATTTATTAAATAAATAAATAAATTAGTGATATAAAACAAAGTAATTCGTTTTTCTACAATCATAAGGACTTTTTGGCTTATTTTAACCCTGTACTATATAGAGATGTTACACTTTTCACCTCATATATACTCTACTTAATTCTATTTATCTATCATTATAATTATTTCATAGCTGAGTAAATTGGGAGTCCCAGTTCCTTTCCTTAACCTTATCTATAAATCTGTCTATTCTATCTGCTTACTTTAAAGATTTTAAACACTTTTTAAACACCCCCCAAAAAATCGTAAAATCCTGGAAACCTTGACCCGTTTGCTGCTACCCTAACGTCCTGACCTACATTTTTTCGACCCTCATGATGTACTTGAGTGTAATGTACTAAGAGGGCCTATGGTGCTCTTAAATCTTATCGCAGATGCATCAGCAAATTGACATGCTTATATAGCTTAATAAAAGTTCCTAAAAGGCGCCTCAGCATCGAACATATCTCGTATGCCATGTATCGGAGATTCCCTTGTTCTTTTTTTACAACGGGCCTCGAAGTCTCAAATCACGATGACCTATGGTATTTTTGATTGATATACGCTTTGTGTATTCGTCGTAAGATTTTATTCAAACAGATATTGCGGTGAGGTCAAGGGCTGTAACAGTAAAATATGTTTTTTCCTGCTTCAGAATAAATGTTTGTTTGAAACTAATTTTTTGGTATTTAAGCCTTTCAGTGTTATTTGTTTTTTAAATTAGTTAAAATAGTTTTTGAGATAAAGAAAATGTATTTAAATAATTAGGTTACACTCCAAATTTGAAAATCTAATACACTGTAACGGTTTTCGAGTTTGAGAAGCTTTCACACACAAGACAACATATTATTTCTGAATCTGTTAAGTTACAGCCAAAGAAAATCCTATATGGTAAATCAATAGAAATAAAAGAAAATCCCTTAAGTTTTGTCAAGCCCTTCGACGATATGACAAAAATGTCCCGTTCTACAATTCCCGGGCCTAAACAAAATACCCATTTTTTTGCAAAATTTGACTTTATTCATCAAAATTTCAAAACAGATTTGTGTTTTGCCTTAAAGTTGGCTTAAGTTGAACCACATCATCGCCGCTAAATCTCCTTCACTGCAGTACATTTAACGTCTGTGAACAAGTAGAAATCAGATGGCGATAGATCTGGTGAACATGGAGGTGTGGAAGGAATTCGAATTGTAAATCGTTTAATATCACTGAGGTTTTCACCTACTTCAGGAATCGGGCATTGTCTTGGTCAAACAGAGGTGCTTCCTTTGGCATTTAATGCACTTTCTGCTTGATTACGCCATGCTGTTGTTCCAATAACGCATATTGCAATCCATATTGATACATCGACCCTTCAGAAAAAGTAGTATTAGCAAAATTCCGTATGCTCCTAACTGTCATGTCTTCGGACGCTTTAGCCCTTTCGAGATGCATTTTCGACACCTGCTTATAGTGAAGAATTCATAATTCATTCATTGCTATGCACTGACGCAAAAAATGCTGGTAATCACACGTGATACCGATAGTAAACGCACCCAAATTGTCATGCACATTTATGGACATCTTTAATTTCATTTTTTTAAATATTTTTCGCTATATCTGGCAAAATTTAATTTTGATGGACACTTTTCCCTTTTCCATCCATTTCTAAGATTCAACGGTATCTTTTTCATTGAAAATCACTATGGGGTTCACAGAACAATCTCCATTTATACACCGTTTAATTGAAACAAAAACAAATGAAGCGTCACTAAGAAAATCGCTATGGCATTTGCTGGGCCATGTGTGCACCAGGCCAGAGAATTAATGATCCATTTAAAAATATAAAGTCTCTCTGACTGTTCAAATTTTCCGGCACCCTTCTTTACTGCACTTATTTGTCCAAATGGGTACGACTATACTGGCAAAACTTAATACATTGATGTGGATAAAGAACTCAGCTTACTAATTATGCCAGAAGTATTCATTCAATACTTGAATAGTTAATATAGACTCAAAATTGTCACTTTTTCTTACTATAAATTTTCACGTTTCACTGTACTTGTAAATCATTTCAACGTCGAAAGATACATTTTTCCGGAAATTGTCGTTATTTCCTAGTCTTTTAACAGATATTTCCTCTCTTCCCAATGCGACTATATTTCTGTCTTTTCCACGGAAACGAATTTTTTATTATCGTTTCTACTTTTGATAGAATGTTATGTTATGAGCGAGAACTGTTTTTAGTTCCAAAAAATGAGTTGCAATCCAACTTTTCGTAAAGATAGTCTTATGACTTTTGTGTCGCTATATTTGGCAGCTAAGAAAACAGCAACAGAGAAAACGTAAATTTTTCCAAATTATTGCTATAGTTTCCTGCTTTAGTTTAAATGATTTTTGAGATATACGAGGGCTGCCTTTTATATTTCGGGATTAGAGAACAAAATCAAATATTAATCGTCGATCTTCGCTTTATTGTTTTTCAAAATATTCCCCATGAAGATCTATACAGTTTTGCAAGCGTTTGAACCAATTGTCGAAGCACTTTTTCCACTCTGATTGAGGTATCAACAAAACGTGCAGTCTGAACCCAGCAACCGCTTCTTCAGGTATCGAAAAACGTTGACCTCTCAGTTTGTTTTTTACATACAGGAATAAAAAGAAGTCATTTGGTGACAAGTCAGGACTATACGGCGAATGACTCATCAAATCGATGTTTTGAGTGGTCAAAAATGCAGTTGTTTGAGCCGATGTGTGAGAGCTCGCATTGTCGTGGTGAAGAGTGATCCGTATTCGGCGGTTGGTTTTCCTCATTTCTTGAAATACAACTGGCAAACAAATAGTTGTGTACCACTCAGAATTGACTGTTCTGCGTTGATCTAGTGGTACGGTTGCGACATGTGCAGTTTTTCCGAAAAAACAGGCGATCATTTGCTTGGAAGTGCTTCGTGCGCGAACAACTTTTGTTGGATTCGGCTCATCTTGAAACACCCATATAGTCGACTGCTGTTTACTTTCGGGCTCACACGCGTAAATCCACGATTTATCACCTATCACTATATCATAAACGTGTTTTGAAGCATCGCGATTTTTGAGCTTTTCTTTCGACCAATCGACACGAGCCTTTTTTTGAACGATTGACAAATTGTGTGGGATCTAACGCGAACAAATTTTTTTGACATTCAAATGTTTATGCAATATTGAATGTATGCTGGTCCCACTAATGTGTAAGGTTGACTCTATCTCACGATAGGTCACATGACGATCTAGCAATATCAGTTCGCGCACAGCATCAATGGTTTCCGGAACAACAACTGTTTTTGGACGACCTCTACGAAATTCGTCTTGGAGTGAACTACGACCTCGATTGAATTCACCATACCATCGATAAACAGTGGTCCTTGATGGAGTTTCATCGCCAAAAATTAAATTAAGTTCATCCATGCACTCTTGCTGACTTAATCCACGTCGAAAGTTGTAAAAAATAATCGCACAAAAATGTTCACGATTTAATTCCATTTTTGGCCGAGATGAATCCTTTAAGTTACTGTAAACAACACATAGCGCTCGTATGTCAAAACGTTCTGGGTACGTATAACCTCAAAAATGTCAAACTTTACGATAGAGCTGTCAGTTGTCAGATTGCAACACTAGGGTTGTCCGATCCCAAAATATAAAAGGCAGCCCTCGTATTTCAAGCTGTAATGATATTAATGTCAACTTGACCCTATTGGTCCTGGGATTATACCACAAAAGAAAGGGTGTTATAAGTTTAAAGTGTGTATCTGTGCATCTCTGGATCTGTGTGTCTGTCTATATGGCCTCGTAGCTCCAAAGCGATTGGATCGATTTTGATGCGTTTTTTCGTGATCTAGATGGTTCGTTAATAAAAATTTGTTCAGCCATTTGCAGATAATCAGCTCATTTTCTACGTGACGAAATGGTATTGCTAAGAATTGTTTAAATTGTTCCTAAACGACTGGACCGATTTTGGTGAACTTTCTTGTCTTTGCTTGTGTGGGTCCCTGGATGGGTTCGATTCACAATAAGGTCCGATAGATATATAGAATACATATTTTAAAAATCCAAACAGCAGGGGTAATTTTGAAGAAATGTTGTGTGTGTGTGTGTTTGAATAGGCCCATGGATCCATACCTAAATACCTGACTTGCTTCAGATACGCACATATGAATGTAAAAATTCTGGAATATGAGTAAATTTACTTTTTAGAGGTTTTTGTCTGTTTGTCTACTTAAAATAGATCGAGATGTGATTATCTGCTTTGAATTCAAAAAAGCGTCTGCAAAGTTTTTGACCACATTCCATCAATGGATCTTGAAAAATTACACCGATGCTTAAAAAAAATCCATTTATGTAACTCATCTAGAAGTGTCATAAAAATATTGAACTGGATAACTAATGCTAGAAATGAATCAAATTCTGTTGGTCTGTGGGTTTCTGAGCTCGCTGAACATGAATATGCATCGCCAACGGCCTCCAAAAAACCTGGTACACAGACGGACTGGTTTCAACTTCGTTTCCTGGGATTGGAATAAAACGTTATTAAATTAGATAAAATTCATCATCCTGGGGGGTTTGAGGTCGCACCACACAGATATTACGATATTACGACTGAAACTATTAATATTTATAATCAACGTCCTCAGAAAACCCATGAATACTGAATTTCGATCAATTTTTAAACAAATTCAAACCTAACGCCAATATATGCCTATTGTACCAGCCATCCTAGGCACCGGATACCTCAGAGACCATTGAAAGCATGATGTTCATGTTTACACATCCAAAAACCTCTAGGTAGCAAAACTTTACTTATTTCTGTTTTTATTTATCAGTTTTTTTATTAATCACTACTTTTAGTGGCACTTATAAATGCATGTTTCTTATGCATTGTTGCAAATTTTTAGAGTTCCTTGATAACATAGGGTTACTAAACGCTTTTAAGAATCTTTCTTTCTGCACAAAAAACCAACACTGTATGAATTTACTTATGTAACAAATTCACCTAATCAGAAACGTTTTCAGAATTACGGGCAAAGCAATCCAATGTGTAAAATAGTTCAAGAGGTCACTGGTTTCAACTTACGTTATTTACACTGCAGTATAGTAACTAACTATTATTCTGGCATTTCCGTATAAACAGAATGATGTCTTCTACTGTGTCCCGCACTTGAGTCAATATAATTCATTCTTGTCAAACTTTGTTGACCCTTTTGCCGGAAAATAAGTTATTGCATCACAAACAGACCCTGCAGAGATAAGTTCTTCTGGAAATAAAAGCTTTTCCAGCATCTTCTAACATTTTAGTTAATAAATGACAACATTTAATTGTTGCTGTTTACAAAAGAATAAGACAACTTCCACATCAAGATTATTAATTACTTTATATGTGTTTTGGAACACGATATATGTATATTGTCTCAAATTTAGAAGCATATTAAATGTACGTGAAAACTGCAAATATTTAGAGCCTGAAATTAGGTTTTGGAATATGAATATTTATTTAAAACAGTTTTGGATTGCTAAACTGATACCGGAAGTATACGTCAACATTTATTTTAAATTCGGTACATTTTTGGTTTACCTGGTGAACTGTGAGATATAATTTTGATTTCTGACTGTCTATTTTACAGTATGTTAATTTTTTGTTTTTTTCCAAGCAGCCTGCATCGATATATTGCTGTCATATCCATATTTAAAAATCATTTGTAAAATTTCTTTAAATACACGGATAACCAATCCAAAAGTTTACATAGTCTGTATATCTTAATCCTTACATTTTCTTTTATGAAAGAATATTCACATCAGATACCAGCTCTACGCCTGAACAGCACTGAGTAGTAAGTTTACAATGATGGTATAATTAAAATGGCGCCAAACAGATGATATCTACTTTATGTAAAATTGTTAAATACTAATAGAAAGCCAAACACAAAAATAAACAAAAAGATTTGCAGAAACAGTTAATACGTTTAGAATACATATAAATAATAAAAGGTAGGATATTTACAGTAATGTTTAAGTTTAAACCAATCAACCACTATATAAGAAATCTTAATGGAGAATACAATTGAACCAAAGGTATCATCAAATCTAAGAGTCCAATACAACATTATATGTGTTTAACATAAATCTGACGTTGAAGTTGAAACCACAAACTATATAACTTTGGGCCGAAAAATTCGATCATTCGAGCTTAAAAACATTTAAACAAACCAATCTGTGACAATTGTTTCGGATATACTTCAGGTTACTCTCATCGAGGTGTCATTCGTTTGTACACAAGACAATATATATAATATACAGTGATGGGCAAATGTGTGGAACCAAGTAAATATCTATTAGAGATATCAAAATGCAATTTGGAAGGTGGATACTGCAGTAGATTGCCTATTTGTTTACATTTTTTTTTTTGAATTTTGAACTTCCTGTTTTACAGGAAGTAATGTCGATTTTAAAATTTGCAATGAAACAGTATTTTAGTTTCTGATGAAACATTTAATTTCGTATACAAAAATATCGGGTTTGATATTGTTTACTTCAATACCTACCGAGATATTTACAGAAAAGTAACTAAGGAAAGGAAAAATTCGATGGTAGCTAAACTCGGTTCAGATTTCATTTACGCCCGATATAAACAAACCGCTCGGTAAGCATTTGTATTTCTATTGGCCAATCGATGGCATTATACCGTCACAGCCAACAGCACTGCTTGTTCCATAGTCGAATACACGTGCGTGTGTTTAAATCAGGCGCAAATTAAATCTGAATTAAGTTTAGTAGTCCATGAAATTCATTGCAGAAGTGACAGTAGTTGTCAAAATAATTTATTAGTTTTTTTTTATTTGAACGTAATAACATTGTATTGTTTTAATTTGATCGTAAAATGGCCGAATTAAGTGAAAGAGAAAATAGAAATATTAATGATGATTGGGTATGGGGAAAGGAAAAGCACTCATCAAGAAGTTTGTGACCTTTTTAACATTGTTCATCCGAATACACAAATATTCCGTTCAGTAGTGACGAAAACTTTGCGAAGGTACTACACAAGTGGAACAGTTAGCAATTTACCAAAAAGTGGACGGTTAAAAAGTGCAAGTAATGAAGGCGTAGCTCAAAATGTTGCTATATCATTGGAAGAAAATCCTCACTTATCCACTACCGACCTCGCCAATATGCATGGAATTAGCCGTCGTTCAGTAGGAAGGATATTAAGGCGAGAAAAATATCATCCATACAAAATTCGCCTCGTTCAAGAACTCTACGAAGACGATTTCGACAGACAGATGGATATTTGTAACAGTGATAATAATTTTATAAGAAATGTGGTGTTTTCAGACGAGGCTACATTTTGTTTAAATGATACGGTTAATCGACATAACTGCCGCGACTGGTCGCAAAGTAATCCTAATTGGGCACAAGAGGCTCATACACAACATCCCCAAAAATTGAACGTTTGGGCCGGCATTTATAACAACAGAATCTTGGGACCCTTCTTCCTACAAGAAACTTTAAACGGAAATAGGTATTCACAGCTCTTGGAGACACAAGTTATTCCGGCATTGGAGGTAAATGGACAATTACCAAATAATATCTGGTTTCAGCAGGATGGAGCACTACCCCATTACGCTCGCATTGTTCGAGATCATTTAGATAGGACATTTCATCACAGATGGATTTGAAGAAGAGGTACTTATGAATGTCCTGCACGAAGTCCGGACCTTAATCCACTAGACTATTTCCTGTGGCGTTACTTAAAGTCTAAGGTTTATGTTGATAGACCAAATAATTTGCAAGAATTAGCTGCAAGAATAACACACGACATCCAGAGAATTACACCAGAAGTGATAGCTAATGTTACTAGAGAATTTAAAAACCGACTTGCTTATTGTCAAGAAGTAAACGGTGCTCAGTTTGAACATCTAATACATTAAGTTTAGTTAAGTTAAGTTTCAATGTTTTGAAAATCACTTAGATTTAGTTAATAATTATGATTATGTATTTCTTTAATGGATATAGATTTTTCCTTTCCTTACTTACTTTTCTGTTAATATCTCGGTAGATATTGAAGTAAACAAAATCAAACCCGATATTTTTGTATTCGCAATAAAATGTTTCATCAGAAACTAAAATACTATACAGGGTGTTTCATTGCAAATTTTAAAATCGACATTACTTCCGGTAAAACAGGAAGTTCAAAATTGGAAACAAATAGGCAATCTACTGGATATCTCTAATAATTCCAGAGATGTTTGCTTGGTTTCATACATTTGTCCATCACTGTATATTGTTTCTGGTTAGGGAACCTTCATCAGTTGCGCTTCCCACAATTGAATGTCCTCTCGAACACTTCTTTATGTATTTAATACATTTTGTTAAATTTGATGACGCGAGATATAAAGACTGACATCTATGATTTTCGAGGAAACCATCACATAGAAGGTTTCGAATCTGGAGACGCTCCATGTAATTGCTGATACTCTATGTGCTAGTTTCCCCGAAAATCCTAGATGTCGGTCTTTACATCTCGCGTCTTGATACTCCAGGTTCTTCATACAAAGATATATTAGTACAAAGTATAAGTGTGGACTCACTAATATTATTAAATAATCAAGAATTTTAACTTTCACCTAGTAAGGGCCAACTCTGTTGAATTAAACTGGCCTTGCAAAACATTATGTAAAAAGACAAAAGAGAGGAGTTTTGATGGGTCCAGATTTTGTACGAGAAGCAATGAGTCAAACATGTTTCCTGGAAACCAAATGATTGGATTGGATAAAAGCAGTTGTTTCAAAAAGGCATACACTAAAATTTTTTGTATAGCTATTATACAACTACTATTGAAAATCTCTGAAATTTTAAATCTGATTTACTGAGAAATTTACCTAAATTACATGTAAAAATGTGATCGTGTACGATATCAGTTGGCAAAAAAAAATTATTTGCAGTGAATTTTCATCAAAATTGCCTAGTTGTGTCTATAATGTTATGGTTATATGGTGCTTTTCTGAATTCGTTTAGCTGGATCAGTATTTACCATAACATAGTAAATCCGAGTTAAATGTGTCTCATTATTAAATCTCTTTACCACAAACACTGCACTCAGGTTTACCAATATCATCAAAAAGTTTTTAAGTGCATTTTTTTAACAGTCTAGACAAACATAATTGTCAAAGATTTCCAGCTTAGCAAAAACGATATACGATGTAATTTCAGTGAACACACATCGGTTTTTGTCGGTGCGTTCTCTATAAAAGGAAGATTTTTTTGGTGTCAATCCCTTGCGGATAAAGTCAGTTATCGAATTCTTTTCTTTTAATCGAGAAAAACGTTATTTCTTTCTAGGGACTTAATTCCCCAGCCGAAGTAAACATTTCTTGACATATTTGCTTCAGTTTGAAGGATTAAATATATACTAAATTTTCAAGACTCAACATCGAGTATAATAAATAAATATTTATTGGTTAGATAGTTTTTAAGTTAGATTAAAGAAAGTTTTTACTTTTTCTGGGTTCTTTAGGAATAACTACCACATAAACTTGAAAGTCTGTATATTTCAAAAGTCCAAACGTTCCAAAGTCTAAATCAGACCCAGTTTGGTATGGTTTGTTATGAATATAAATTGAACAATAAATTAAAAAATTAAGAAGATTCGCAATGACAAATATCGAAATCACAAATTGACATTAATGTTTGACAATAAAACTGATGTAACTAGGGAAATTTATCGCAAATTTGATATATACAGAGTAGCACAAAAAATTTTAAAGATCATGTGACATAACAAAGCTTCTTTCAAAATAGACGAATTTGAAAGAGTTATCTTTCGAATTTCACGTGGCGTTCCTAGATACGACTTTGTTATAAGATAGTGCATTCCCCAAAAATGAGACCAAAGAAATTCTGATGTTCAAGACATCTCATTAAAGTCATAAGGGAAAACCTAGGAAAAACCTTATGAACTATCCCGATATAGGGTTGCGCAAAAGGATATTACCATTATTAATTTCATCCTTTATTGACAACCAGGAACGGCTGAATTCTTTAGAAGTACTCTATACAATCGCTTTCATTTAATAAAATTAAAACAGATTCTTTCAATTTTCGTTTTGTGTTGTGTTCTTCTTTGTGAAATATGGTTGAATTTTGAAATTGTATGTTATGACCAGGATTCCAGGAATGTTCACAAATTTTTTACTTTTCGAATTGTTGTTTCTTTATATAATTCTTGTGTTCATTTATTCGAACATTTATAGACCTAGAGGTTTCTCCAATATAAAATTGCTACATTCGCGAGGAATCTTATAAATGCAGTTTTTTGAGTTTTGTGTTAGGTTATTTGGTTTAGTTTTGATAAAATTGATTTGGGTGTATTTATTGCTTTGAAAGTTCTTTTAATATTAAATCTGTTTCCCTCTCTTTTCAGTGTTTCTGAGAGACTCTGTATGCATGGTATGGTTATTGTAGTAATGTTGTTATCAATTGTATTAGTATTGTTTGGACTAGCTTGGTTTTATTTTCAATTTTATCTAACTCTTTATTAATGAACTTTTTAGGATAATTGTTAGCAGATAAAACATTTTTGATAAATATTTTTTCTTTATTAAATTTATCCATATCAGAACAGTTGATATTTACTGTATCATATAAAGACTAAATGATGCTTTTTTTACGGTATTTGGGTGATTTGAGTTAATATTGAGATATATGTTAGTGTGAGTCGGCTTTTTGTACACTTGTGTATCAAATGACGATTGTGTTTTTGTTATTAAGATATCTAAGAAAGGTAGTGTGTTATTTTGCTCAATTTCTTATGTGAATTGTATAGTTGGTTCTTTGTTATTGATGTCGTTTAATAATTCAAGTAAGTCTTCAAGAGAGTGTTCCCAAATAGTGAATATATCATCAACATAACGCCAGCAAACTAAAGGTTTATTGTGTTTCGTGAAAATTATTTGTTCTTAAAATTTTTCCATGAAAATGTTCCTCAAGGCTGGAGACAGGCTCATGGCCATGCCAAAATCTTGTTGGTAGAAATCATCGTTGAAATTCTAAAGATAACTCTTTCAAAATTCTTCCAATTTGAAAGAAGTTTTGTAATTTCACATGATATTTAAAAATTATTGTGCTACCCTGTATATATCAAATTTGCAGTAAATTCCCTTAGTTGCATCAGTTTTATTGTCAAATTGTGAGTTCAATATTTATCATTGCGAATCTTCTTAATTTTTAAATTTTTAAATTTTTTGTTCAATTTGTATTCATACCCTTGAAAACGAGGTCTCATTTAGACTTTGAAACGTTTAGACTTTTGAAATATGCAGACTTTCAAGTTTATGTGGTAGTTATTCCAAAAGAACTCAGAAAAAATAAAAACCAGCGATGCCACAATTATCATTCCGCAGACAATAAAGAACGTATCCACATATCAACAAAATGGTCTGCGTAATTTCGTGTTTACATATAATTGTGATTTTTTTAATAATGAATTTTGACACAGAATCAGTCAGATCTATTTAGCAAAAGAAAAAAAAGATTTGAAAATTTTTGGACCTGAAAAAAAATACAGTATTTTTTTTAGATTTGTTTTATGATACCCAATAGTCCATAACCTCCATTACATCACACCCTGTCATCAGCATCCTAACCTATGCGCGGCCCCCATCTTCATAGCAGTACTCAGGCCCTCATCGGAGTCCTAGTCAACGCCCCAACTCTATGGCCTACCTGTCATTGTTCCGTCATTCTATGCCATACGCCCCACACCAACGGTCCGTCGTTCTATGTCATCGTTTTGTGTCAACGCCCCTGTCAGCCGAAGTCATTGACCCCAGGCGATGGCACGTGCGGTGTCATCTTGTAATCAAGTGGGGGACGTGACCTTGAGAAATTCCTCACGACCAAGTAGCCCAATACCTGCTTTTATGTTCTAGTATTATCACATTTGTTGAGGATCATTAGCATTTTAGTTGTAGATTAGTGTACATTTATTTTCGGTAAGAGTTTCGGTGAGCAGTGTAATTCGACTCATTATTTTTGGTAATTTCTTTTGTTTATTTCTACCTGCATACTCTAGTGCCACAGATGCTTAAGCCACCATCTTGGGTGGTAGAAGGACTAATACTCTCTAGTTCTTCATTGTTGTAGTTTAAGTGTGAATACTCCGACCGGTCATGAACAATAGACACCGACAAAAAATACAGTTCACATCCTATAGAATGGTCAGCAGAGCAGCCAACGAAGCACGTAAGTACTCTGGCATGATCTTTTTCTATTATCATTGACAGGACACATTACAATCATCACAAACCAACATTTTATTCGTCTTTTTACACTTGAGATACCATAGAATGATTTTTGTTATCCACATGTACAACCAAATGCATTTTTCTTGTCCACAAGTACTATTAAATGTCCTGTTCATTTCCGTTTCAGTCTGACGTCTATTACCTTGGCCTTATTTCTTATCCACTGTACTCTCATTTGGTCTTTTCTAGTAATTCCAATTTACATCCGTTTGTTAATAATGGAGAAGACACTGATCAAATACTGTTCTCTTGTCATGGACTAGCATTCTAGACTATTGAATATTTTTTGAGTAGCATTGATGAAAGCTCGATCCTTCTGCGAATATATGATAATAGAGAGAAGAGGGCAAAATAATGGTTGCTCAAAATGTTAACAGCGATAAAACCAAAGATAGGGATCTTCACTAAAGGATAAAATCCTCGTATTGGTTTTACATCCACTTTTCGTTATATGTGAGAAAGATGCGACCTTTTGAGCGATGCATTGACCTCATCTGCTCACGCTCCGCTAGTTATACTGGCAAAATTTGACGCAAATTTTTAGAGAATAAACCAGTACAACCACCTATTGGGCAGTTACTATTGGCAGATCTCTCATTGTCTGGTCTAGTGCCTCAACTGAAGCTTTATGAGACCTAGACGCCTCATCCCAAATAATCAAACTGCAATTCCTCATGAATTTTCCAGCACTACTCTGCTCAGAAATATTGTAAATTCTAGTGACGTCATCACTACATATTTTTAATGTCAGTTTGAATGTGGAATGAGCGGTTCGCCCACTTTCCAAATGTATGGCTGCTATGCCGGACGATGCCACAGCTAGAGCAATTTCTCTGACGGATCGTACTTTTGCTAATAACAAATTTATTAAAAATGTTTCACCTGTGTCTCCAGGCGCATCTAAAAAATATTTTACCTTCATTACTATTATTATTTGAGGACGATATTAGGTCGTACAAATTGTTCAGCATTCAAGCGACATTGTAAAAGATATAGTTAATTTTTCGTAAATATTCTGTATTAACTGTTGCAATTAAATTGAAATTTAATGGCAAAGTGAATCCAAAACTTTTATAGAATTTCCTGACAGAGATTCCACTTGTTTATTCAATTCAAATAAAGGTTCATAAAAGAGTTGAGTCAAAATTATTTATAAAGACAATTCTGGACGTCTGTGAAGCATACACACAGAAATCTTCAGTCATACTTTGACGATAATTTTGACAAATAAGATGTCGGTCGGTAACTTGACTGAAGGATGTCATGATGCTAAACAAATGTCTAATTGATTTAGCTGAACAGCATAAGGCAGCTTTTGAAAGGGTACTTTCCCAATGAGAGTGGTCTGCTAACAGGCCCATTGCTTTACAAAGTCCTTGAAGTGTTTCATAAGTTATACCTTGAAAGTACGTAGACTGCTGAAATTAACGTATCTTTATTTTCAGAGTTAGAATTTTACAAAATTTTATTACTCCTACCCTCTAATACAATGACTACTAAACGAAATAGGGCCTTTTACTACGTGTAGTAAGATCTACGCCGCGAACGCGAAGTGGGATAACGAGGAACTCGCCCAGCTTGGTTGAGTCACGGCGACACGAAATTAATTTTGTTGCGTGTTACATATTTTGATCTTGCTATATCTCCTAAGGTATTCATTTAATTTGCATGGTGGAAAGGGAAAAAATATTCTTCATGAAATGCTCAAGCCATCAAACGTATTTAAAATGATAAGGATTAATACCGTATTTGTCTAAAAAGCGTTCCTATTACCGCTATATAATTGCTCATTTTTTTAAGTATTAAAATGAGTATATCATGTTTTCTTTAAGAGATAGAAATATGCCATCCCGGTCTTTTTTGTAGATTTATATAATATACAGAATTCCACTGCACATTATTTTGTTATATCTAAAAGGGTTTAGACAGCGTTTGGCAGCGTTTTAGTTGAAAGCTCCCAGACGGCTTATTTTTTCCAGACACCTGCAACAAATATCGTTATATTTTAGCCATTTTATATAAAAACTTAAAAAATTATATACTAAAATCTTCCTCGAGAACCATCCATTGGTCAAAACAGCATGAAAATCGGTGCGATGGTTTTTAAGTTTATGGCAAACAAACAGACAGACAGACGCGGCGGAGAACTTTGTTTTATAATATGTAGTGATACTCTTGTTTGAAACGTTATTTAGAATCGAATGGTTCAGTTCCATTTTCCATTTGTCGTTTTCACTCATTTTGGGATCCATTTAACAATGTAATGGTAATGAAAAGGTTCATTATTACATTTTAACTTATACAGATCTTGAGAATTGTAATTAAAAATTGTACATAAGGGTAAAGCTGAGCTCCGCTCATGTTCAGTGTTGAAACTCCAAATGATTTATAACACACCTCTGCCAAAAACGTAAAACGCACTCATTACTTTACGACTACAAATTAATATTCATGATGTGGACGAGTTTGT
Source organism: Octodonta nipae (assembly GCA_034190945.1). Lineage (NCBI taxonomy): Eukaryota > Metazoa > Arthropoda > Insecta > Coleoptera > Chrysomelidae > Octodonta > Octodonta nipae. The sequence continues at coordinate 139,247,749 of CM067219.1, forward strand.
CCTGTTATCCATCCCCGAAGGAGACAAAGTAATAAATTAACTTCTTCTATCTGCTCTTGTGCTGACGGGGTTGATGGCGTTTTTTCGAAAACTACACGCCGTCGCCGTTTGCAAAAGTTTCACTTGAAAAGACGGGGTCAATTAGTTGTTCTTCACGACACTATTAATCATAATGCAAGGATGTCTCGGGACTATGGAAGGGGTGCTGGAAACTTTTAGCTGGATTAATCTCAAGTTTGCCAGAGAAGAGATGTTGTCAAGTTCAATCGGGCGCGTACAGTTATAATTTCGACGAGTTGTCCGATCGTTTTTCGGGGATATGCGGGCATCGACGAAAGCGGAGGCAAGTCCATTCGTAGATTTTTATTTGGGCCTGCGACGTATATAGAGAACTTCAGTTTCTGTGTACCAGACTGTGAACGAAATGTCTCTAAGGTCTAACACTTATCATTATCGAATATTGGGAAATACGGGGCATTTCTAATGGTTCTAATATAAATATTTCGAAATGATTTTTGAGGTTGTTTTGACTGTGTATTAGTATTTTCCCCTCAGTTTTGCGCCTGCAAAAGTTAAGCATTTGAAATTCGGAAATGGATGCGGAGTGTATAAAGGCAATTTGTCTCCTGAAAAATTTTTCCTCGCATATATTCTTAGATGAAGAGATGTGTACAGTATGATCAACTAGTATTCCTGTATATTAATAAACAAATAGAATGAATATTATGAAATGTTATTTACTTCTTAAAAATTTGAAAGGTCTCACAAAATTTAATATTGAATTGCTGATAAATAACATATTTTCGTTTCTTCACGGGGCACATTTATAAACTTTAGACATTTACATACTTCAGAATACCGATTTGATGAAAATTCTCCATGAAAAACCAGTGGAACTTTGAAAATTCTGGCATCATCAAACTTGTACAACACTGTTCCTCTAACACGTACTTTTCATTTCAAGATACTCTGTTCAACTAACTCCGTGGGGCTCACCTCTTTCTCTAGTGTTTGCTAACATTTTCATGGAACAAATCGCGACCCAGGCCCTAAACTCGTCTAATTGAAAACCTTCTTGTTGGTTTAGATATGTTGATGATAATTTAAGTCATTTGGCCTCATGGCAGAGATTCATTAAACTTCTTTCTACAACATCTGAATGCTATACATTGTAAAATTTAATTGACAATGAAAATCGAGTTCGATTCATCTCTCCTGTTTGTTGATGTCCTGGTAACAAAAACCAACAATGACAAATTCTCATATAAGCTCTATAGGAAATCAACCCATATCAATCAATACTTAAATACCCAACTACACCACCACCCTGCCCAATTGAGTGCTGTAATGAAATCTTTAGCTCTTAGATCTATTCGCTCAACAAATATTGATAATAGACAAAACGAACGTAACAATCTTCAACAAATCCTTCGACAAAACAGTTGTCATCCGGACCACATTGCGCGGATAATCCGTCAATCTCAACAACCCACGAATACACCAACCCCGTCAGAAGCAAGAACAGATTTTACACCGACATCAAATAATGACAGTCTTCAACACCACTCAAACAATAGCCAACTTAACCGAGAACCCTAAGGATAAAGTACCTAACAAGGATCGAGGAGTTTACGAAGTTCCATGTCGCGATTGCCACAAAGCTGCATTGGTCGTACCAACAGGCGCCACCCATCGAGTATATGAACACTTTCTGTCAGTTCGTAAAAAAGATTTAACTTCAGCTCTCGCTGGTCATCATATCCATACAGGTCACTCTATTAACATCGAGGACAGTAGGTCTATCATATATCTCAATTCTCTTAGGGCATCTACTATTGGCGCGAAGCATGGAGCTCTGCAATTGCCAAATTAAACAAAACAGACACGCCCACCAACACCCAACCAATCACAGCACAGTTCAACAAATTTCCTTGTAATCAGTTCAGTTACCTAGTGACACTTGGGGAGTAGGCAGATTGAGTCCCCTAGTTCGATCTAGACTCTTAATCATTTTGTCTCTTGATAATGGCTCCAAAGCGGGAGTCGAAACGTCTCATATTTTTTATTTGTGATTTTCTACGCTGGCGACTTGCTAAAGGTTTATTTTATGTCCTGTATAGAGTTCGTGATGGAACAAGGCCGATGTAAACTGCCTATTCTTCATGTTTACTTTAAGGTCTTCTGGTTTTAGTAAAATGGGTGGGTTAGTATTTCCCGGGTATGATTTTTGACAGTCTCCCCAAAAGCCTCCGTTGTTACTAACTACAATTTGTCGTTCTGGTTCCGAGAACTTTGTGTAAAGTTTAGTTAGTGCCTTTATATTAGGCTTTCTCAATTTTCCTTTCGTTCTATCTGTATACGGCAGGATAATAGTTATGGTTGTTTTCTTTTTTTATATCGTTATTAGTTTCTTGTCGTGTGTTTCGGTTTATTGCTAGTATTGATTCTGGTGTTATTTCAAAGTAAACATAATAATAATTGATTGTATGATTCTAAACAAGGTTTTTCTTTAGCTCTTCTGTTATAATTTTGATTTCTTCTTTTGTTTTTAGTGTTAGAATATGTTAATTTAAATTATCTGAAATTAAGTTTATTGGCGTTCAAGTATCTAATGGTTTGTGTTCTTTTTCTGTAAACTGTAAGTTGAAACTGCATATTTGATTTTTTGGAACGATAACATCTAGGAATGGAAGACGATTATCTCATTTTCATTCAAATCTAACAGACTCCAACACCATAAAAAATAAATCGGTGAATACCACGAAGGCCTAGCAGGTAAAGAATAAAAATCACTAATGACATCGTACCCGAACAATGATTTTACCATTTACAACCTGGAGATAGACCATAAAAGACATAGGCATTTTCTAAATGTTTAACTGTTCTTTTCAGAAAAAAAACACAAAACAGATGTACACCGGACACGAGATAGGAAACCCACACCTATGAATATATACCTAAAGTTCATATCAAACAGAAATGTGCATTATACGAGTTTTTTAAGTTGTGAAAAAACTAAAATGCAAAGATATATGAATAATTTTACCTTACCTTTTACAACAAAGCTGTACATTCATCTACTTTTCTACATCATTTTCTCCAATGTTGAGGCATTTTTTATAACGTTGTACCAGTTTCTTAATATCCTCCTCATAGAGAAGTCTGCCGCCTGACTTGTTAACCCATCCATCACAACTGTTTGACTTCGTCATCGTCTTGAAGACGCTGTCTTTTGTTCTGGATTGAACAACCCAGATTGTTCAATGTCCTTCAGTAAGCTGCTGCATTGATTGTCGCTCAAGCAATACTCTTTTTCTGTCCCAAAATACTTCGGGCAGAAAGTTCTGAGGTGAAGTAGGCCATCCATGTTGCATCGCCCGTAACAATTTGTATTAAGAAATCTTCACCGTGGTTGCGGTACTGCTCAAGAAAAGGCAATGCACTGCCTAGACATTGTATCCATCCGTCAATATTTACAGTACCCACCGTGACCACAATTTATGTTATTTCAAATGCTCGGTCAAAATGCCATACAAAACACTACGAGATACATTAGAAAAGTCATGACACTAGCAGAAAATCGTAAAGCGTCTCTTTTCTCTCACCTTATTTGCAACTTGCTGCACCAAACTGTCATAAATGACCGAAGGACGCCCACCCCGTTGTTCATCATGCATATTTGTGCGGCCATCTTTAAATAATCTCACCCATTTTCTTACCATTCCATCACTCATCATGTTTTGTCTGTAAATGTAACAGAACGTACTTCACAGTCAGCGGGACTCATGATTATTGGAGGCATCTCAAACACTCAGTAAACAATGTAAACAAGGAAGAATCAGAATATAATGGCGTCGGTGGGTAGGCAAGAGAAGTAGGTACCCAGTGTGCATGCTTAGAACGCCCACCGCAGTGCTGCGGCCACGGTATGGCAAAACGGTACATACTTAAAAAATACACCTCGTAAAACTCCATCCTGGTAGCGGAAGAAATAAATTTTGAAGATAACTATTTCCAGTTCATTCGAATAGAAAGTAGCATGAAATGAACAAAATCAGAGTCATTACACACTTTTTATGGCAGCTCCTCGAAAATGCTGATGCAATAATAAACCTGTACCCAACCAAGATACATACAGCTCTGTGAATTACACTATCATCATTGTCATCATAACTATTTTTCAACAAAACAGTAACTCCCAGAATAATCCTAAATCATATCTCGCGAACGAGCACGAGACCACAACGACAACACACAACCATCCGAAGGAAACTCAAACAAAACGCATACATCTTCTTTACGCGAAATTCTGCATGTATTCCGGCCCGAATGCATAAAGTTACCGCGACCGCAGTTTTACAACTATTTTACGACAGTTTTTAAAATTCGTCGCTGTTACCGTACAAACTGAAAACAAACTACTAAAATGAATGAAAATATCGCGCGACGGTTATGCACATACGGAAATCCATCACGATTTTCCGCAGTTGCTCATGCGAAGTTTCACTGCGAGAGGAAGATCTGTGGGAAAATTGAATGTTTAATGTCGGCATGTAATCGTAAAGTTTTATGCAAGAATTGCACAATTTCAAGAACAACTTTTTGAAATTGCCAGACGTGATATATGGTCGTTGCATTTAAAGTAGGAAATGTCTACTTGAGATTCATATAAACTAAAAAGATTTTACTGTCCAGTAAAGATATTTTTGTCTGAAAGGTATTTTAAAAGTTGCTATAAAGGTTATTTTATGGGGGTAGTCAATTAGTACTCTTCCAGGATTTTCATTACTTTAAAGTAAGACAATGTAGAAGTGAGAACGTAGGTTTTCGCGGCCAGAGTCATAGTTGATTCTGCTTTTTCCGGATTTATTTATATATCTGAACCAACATATAAACAAAGTTTTCCGACGTTTCGCCCACATTTATAAGGGGCTTTTCAAGGGTGAGAAAATACAAATGTTACTTATCTTACGGCGAACACATTCGTTCCGTATTTTTCTCACAAACACACTTTGAAACCTTACTTTGTTGCACAATGTGACAAGTTCAAACTGTTTTAACGTCATTCTTCAGCTAAATTTATATAACAACAACGTCTTGTAAAATATATTATTGTGGGATGAAGAGCTACACATATTTGCCATTTTCGTTTCTTCTTACATGTATTTTCGTTGACATTTCTTACATTTTAGACATTTTTGACAGTTTTGATTTGACATTTTTCACATTTTTAACATTTTTCACATATTTGACCTTTTTGATATTTTTGACATTTTTGTCATTTTAGACATTTTGACATTTTCGACATTTTTGATATTTTTGTCATTTTCGACATTTTCGTCATTTTTGACATTTTTGATTTGACATTTTTCACATTTTTAACATTTTTCACATATTTGACATTTTTGACATTTTTGACATATTTGATATTAATTTCGAAAAGATTGTTGAGGAGGTCTTGAATTATTTTGTCTATTCATGGGTTTTCTCTCCTCCAAATTTTTTCCTGTAACAGATAAGTATTTAAAAATTGTATATGTAGAACAAAGTGTAGTAAGGCAATTTCGTAAAATTGCCCGGATTACTGGCTGTCTGTACAGAGATTCTTCCTCACAGTTTTTCTGAGAGAAAGAGATGTCTATAAAATGATCAACCAGTATTCCTGTATATAAGTAATGTATTGTATATTGTGTAATACTTATCTGTGTATGGAGACGTTTCAACTCCGAGTCTGGAGTCGTTGTCAATCGTTTAGTGTTGTTTTCGAGGTTTTTTTCTAAAAAATTTTCGCTTTGATTTTGAATTTATTGTTTGTCAAAAAATTTGACACTGACAATTTGTCATTTGGCGATCACTTGACTCTGAGGTTACCGTTTTTTTGTTCTGTTAGCAGTAAATTCTTCCAGTCCAAATGAAGGTCGGCTGAAGGTGCTCCGATTTCAGTGTTGTTTATCATCATACAGCTGGCTTCTTTAAGTTTTCTCTTTTTTAAATTTTCTTCTTTCAACAAGATCTTTGTTTTATCCCAGTCTATCCTATGGCTGCCGGTGCTCGTTAATACATGATTGGCCAAATTTGATTTGTCCACATGTCTTCTGGAGATGTTATATTGATGTTCTTTTTTCCTTACTTCTAAAGGTCTTGAAGTTTCACAGGTATAAGAATGGCCACAGTCACACAAAACACTGTACACACAATTTTTGGAACTCTGGGTTGCGTTAAACGGTTTGGTATGTGTGAGGATAGAGCGCAAGGTATTATTTGTTTTAAAAACAGTTTTAACGCTGTATTTATTTCCTAACCGCTTAATTTTTTCCGATACACCTGGGATATATGGAATTATGTTCATAATTTGGTTGTCTGTTTGTGTGATCGCCAAATGACAAATTGTCAGTGTCAAATTTTTTGACAAACAATAAATTCAAAATCAAAGCGAAAATTTTTTAGAAAAAAACCTCGAAAACAACACTAAACGATTGACAACGACTCCAGACTCGGAGTTGAAACGTCTCCATACACAGATAAGTATTACACAATATACAATACATTACTTATATACAGGAATACTGGTTGATCATTTTATAGACATCTCTTTCTCTCAGAAAAACTGTGAGGAAGAATCTCTGTACAGACAGCCAGTAATCCGGGCAATTTTACGAAATTGCCTTACTACACTTTGTTCTACATATACAATTTTTAAATACTTATCTGTTACAGGAAAAAATTTGGAGGAGAGAAAACCCATGAATAGACAAAATATTTGATATTTTTGACATTTTTGCATTTTTGACTTTTTTGACATTTTTGACATCATTTTGAGATTTTCGATATAACTGACATTTTTAAGATTTGGCGTTATTTAATAACTCTGGCAATTTAACATTTTTGACCACTGACAAACAATAGTGACCCCAATTTCCCTCATGTTATATATTAATTTTCGCAAAATCACTAATAATGTTGTTGCGTTCCCGCAATTTGTTTAGTGTATTGTTTAAATTTGATTGAATCACTTTATTGATTTTTAAACTTCTGCACCTTTTCCAAAACCTTCAGTCGCGCTAATGCTAATTTTAATTGTTTTTTGCGTGTAAAATAAAGACAGTATTGGTGATTCGTGTATTGACTTCCAAGCTATTTGGACGCTTTTTTGATTCTGTCTTACGACGGCCGTTTTTGTTGCTATTGCGTTACGATTTCGCGAGTTATAGTTCCGGTCTTAACAACCGCTAAACCGCGTTCATTTTGTTTCTTTTGTGTTTTCAAAAGCGCATCATTTGTTGTTAAACCCGCATTTTTGTTTGCTCAATCAATGAACATTACGTCGCTATTTTTTGTGTAACGTGTTGACCAGACGAAGCTCTAAAATCAGTTCCTGCTGTTGCAGGGCTAGCCTCTGAAGAAAGAAGAACCAAGAAAACAGCACCTGCAGAGCTTCGACGTGAAAGGTCAGTGTTTAACTGATATTTGGTGATTCATTTACGCGACGGCACGTGTTTTATTGATTGTTCCGCTAAAGGTCCTTCGTCAATTATATACTTGCATTGAACCAGCTTTGAACTAAAACCGCAACATCTAATTCATAATTTTTTTTTGGATATTATATGTAATGTGCCATAGAAGACATTACAAATGTATTACTTCACTATCAATCAACCTGTTAAATCGTATGGCTCTATTATATTAGGTTCCTGAAAAATAATAAGTTTTTCAGAAAACATTCCCCTGATTTCCCACCTGTCTCGCACATGATTATTAAAATTTGGAATATGATTAAACTCGTTTTTATTTATTTGGGGAAAGATTATATACACACACCAAATATCACTTATTGTTTCTAAAATATTAAATTTAAATAAAAACAATTTACACCCACTGGCAAAATCAAGATAAAATATAGCTCATGTCACTCGCATAAAGTGTAGCTTTATAATATGGAAATGATTTTTAAAATCTGTTCAATACTTCCAAAAATTACCCTCTACAAATTAACAAATTTTATTTTATATTAGTATAGATGAATGGGGATCAATTGTAAAAATTAGCCATTTTATCTCACTGACTAAGAACAACGAAACATAATTTATTTTAATCGGCAATGCATTCCACAGACTAGATTTTAAAGCAAAAGATTTCTTGTGAGAAAAACTTTTAAAATGAAAACCGGTGCAGCCAAACATCTGGCCAAAACAAGTCTACATCTAACTGACCGACACTTAGCTTGAATGATTTCAGTCATTTAAATCCAATTTCACAACGATTGCATATACTTATGCATATTACACCGTCACCTACCTTTTCGTGTGCAAGACTCATACGAAGAACGCTCATCAACTCTTTAAATAATCATCAGTTGGCGAGTTGAATAAAGACGCACAACACTTAGACTATTCTTGATACGAACATGAATTACTTAATTATGCCATTTGCAATTTGATGGTTTTTCCTTCTTTCAAACTATCGATCCAGATTAATTTACTGGCTTTATGTTATACAATATTAACAAGTTTTACAGCCAGTCGATGTAAATTTATTCAAATCCGATTCACCAACACGCATTAATGAACCAAGAAAGTGTTTCCATATCTCGGTGGGCGTGGACAGGTAACTAGATTTGTTGATACAGAAGTTCAATTAGTTGTTGCATTCAGCATGTCTGAACTCTCTCGCCTCTCCTCGGTATATTGAACCTGAATTTGTGTTTTGATTGACGTCACATATACAAGAGGCATATTCACTTGTTATTTTTTTTCCTTCTGTCAGATGATAACAGGTTATTCCGAACCAGATCTCGTTTTCTGTGAAGTAATACAACATGAAAGGTTATTGTGGTAACTGTAATTTAAAAATATCCACCCGTGCATTTTGATTGGAACAGGAACTCATGTATATGAAAGTACACTAGTTTCGAGTTACACATCAGTACCGACAGTACCTCACATTGTTTTCACAATTTGTCAAAACGTTAAAAACAAATAAGATGTTTTAGCAGTACAGTTAACTCACATTGTAAAGTTAGAACCTAAATACAGTTTTCAAATATTAAATTCATTCATCCTCTGCTGATTCATATAATATATTTTTTACTGTATCTAACTTGCTTCTTTTGTTTGTCTTGTATATGGAGGGTTAAGAAAAGGAAGACACACTCTGTGTAAGAAAAAGTGTCCACAAAATGGTTTCAATTTGGGGGAGCCACTGGTACGACCGGGTAATTTGTTCGTAGAAATCAGTTTTCTACGAACAAATCTACGTGAATAAAATTAGGTTAATGTGAAGAATTCACATCCAAAAAATGCAAATTTAACCATCACAGTTCAACAACCAGATTTATATTTAACATTAATAAAGTGTTAAGTTAAAGAAATACCTTGTACATAGATAAAATTTACTTACAAGCAAAATTTTATTTGCACAGTTTTTTTGGATTCAAGATAAATATCCTACATAAATTAAACTCTGGAGAACCCATTATTACATAATTACTAAGCTGATTATGGCATTGTCCAACTCGAGAACATCAACAAACTTCTGAAGATATTTTCCCAGGGGCATTTACCAGGCGTACCTTTGGAAATATTTAAAATACAACTACAGGAGAAAGATGCCAAAAATAGTCATTTAATAGTCGCTAATGGAGATTTTTGTCCAACTAGACAAGAAAAAATATATGGAAAACAAGTGTGTGAAAATGTTAGAATCCTTGAAAAATAAACTATTCTAGGCTAAAATGCATGTAATGATAACAGAAGAGATAATTTAATTATAGCAGTTTGTTTAGTGATGAAAAGAATTGTTAATTACCTTTCATTCAGAGAGAGGTGAACAAGGAAGTAGAAACACCAAGTTTGTAAAGGCTCACTTTTCAAAATAAATATGTAAAGGTAAAAGTAAATAATTTTTATTTACATCAATTCACCAACATCTATTTGTTAACAAGTATAACGTTTAGAAGGCAAGTATAAAAATGTTATAAATATACAATTTTTGCCGTGTTTAACTATTCCAAAAAGTTTTATAACACAATAACGACTATAAAATCAATGAGTTTTATAAAAATTTAAAACTGGAGCACACACTTATTAATTTATTACACAATTAACACACTATAAACTTATATCACTTGCAGAGATTACAAAGTAATATAGTCTTAGTCTTGTAGTATAGATATTTTACAAACAAGGCAAGGATGATATTCTGTTAAAACTGTTTCAAATATTGGCTACCAATTTGCTGTCTACAGCATCCACAAATTTTATTTAAAATTAGCTTCGCATGGGGTAGAAAAACGGGCTTATTTGAGGTATTATCTTGAACTTTTTGTCATTTGGTAATTTTCACATCCCGTACATTATATGACTATAAGGGCTTCTTAAAATACATTATTTCGGATTTAATCCAAGGAGCTAAACATATTTCACACTATTTTTATGTTGGGAACAACACCACAATTGAAATAAAAAGCTGTATATTGAAAGAAAATGACATTTTTGGTGATTTTGACATTTTATATATTTTTGACATTTTGATATTTTCGTTATTACTGACATTTGTAATATTTTTGACGTTATTAATACTTAGACCAAATTGGCATTTTAGACGTTTTGAACATTTTGGACAATTTAAACACTTTAGATATTTTAGAGGTTTTAGACATTTTCGACAATAATTTCAGAAATTGTTGACATTCTATACATTTTTAACATTTTCGACATTTTTGACAGTTCACCTTTTTGACATTTTCTAGGTTTATAATATTTTCGTATTTTTGTTAGAATTTATTTTCATCTCAAGTGTTTGTCGATAAACATTTTTTATAGTTCCGACATTTTATTTTTTTTTTAGATTCGAATGAAATTAATCACTTGTTAGTCTCCATCCTTTTCCTAAATTCTAACTGGCAAAATGACGAATAATGTCTCTATTCGGTTCAAGAAAACAGTCAGTTTATGAATTGTCATCCAATGATTGTCGGGAGACAAGTATCATCTTCTGTCGCCAAAAATTTGCAGACACCCGTACTCCTATTCAAGAATAGACATTTCACTAAATATCACATCAATTCTCAAAGTTGTATTACTTTCGATGTCGAAGATAGTAAATCCTCCGTAAAACAATAATGACCCCTATTGCACCTATTAAATAGTTAAATGTTTCCAAAATGACGTATCGCGTATTACTTCACTTGAAGAATATTTCTCCACCTGTCCATATAAGGCAAATTAATTTTTGCAAAATGATTAAGCTTGAGGAGAAGATTTTACACTAAAGTAAAAATAATAGACATCCCAGAGGCCGCTAGGCTAGGTTCCGGGTGAGAACCGCGTCTGAATTTATTAACTGCTCGACGTTTCGACTCCTGCTGTGGAACCATTATCAAGAGGCAAAAGTGAAAATGAGTTTCAGAGTCTAGATCGTACTCGTGGCCTCAATCTGCCTACTCCCCAAGAGTCACTAGGTACTTTAACTTAATGTGAATCTGCTCTGCTTCTTTTATTTATAATTTTCGGTGGGTTAGAAGCAGATGTCACGTGATGAAGGGGCTGTGTTGTGATTGGCTGGGTGTTGATGAGCGTGTCTGGTTTGGTTAATTTGGCAATTATGGAGGTCCATGCTGTCTGAAGGTGAGAGCTGTCATCGCGTCTGTTTAGGCAGAGGGGTCTGTCCTCTTTTTCTATAGCTTCGCGAATAGTGGATGCCCTAAGGGAATTAAGAGATATGATAGTCCTACTGTCCTCAAAGTTGATAGAGTATCCTGTTTGGATATGATGATGCGCAATAGCTGAAGTCGGAGTTTTTTTTTAAACTGACAAAAAATGTCCATTTACTCGATGGTTGACGAGCCTGTTGGTACGACCGATGTAGCTTTGTGGGAAATCGCGGCATGGAATTTCGTAAACTCCTCTTTCCTCGTTAGGTACTTTATCTTTAGGGTTCCAGGTTAAGTTGGCTATAGTTTTACTGGTGTTGAAGGCTGTCTTTATATGATGTCGGTGTAGAATCCGTGCTATTTTGTCAGTGACTTTTCGAATGTACGCAAGGAAGGCTTTCCGGTGTTGTTGGTCTGTTTCTGATGGGGTTGGTGTATTGGGGAGTTGTTTTCTAGTTAAAAGGGGGAGGGGGAAGGCTCAATTGGTAAAGTTTTTATGATTTTAATTCCTATACATATCCAGAAACTATGCATTAAAGTAGAAATGCCTTTTTTATTTAGATTAAAGTGTTCTTACTATACTATGGTCATTGACACAGTTGCAGTGTATATTAATATTACTAAATTAATTAGCTGTAGTTGATATGGCAATGCCAAATATGTACATTTCTTCTTACATCACAAGTATTTAGAGTTTTTATTTATATTTTGTTGTACAGGTTGGTGCTGTGCTGAGATTCCTCTTGAGATTATGTTATCTGCTTTTCTCTTTGTATTTTGGGCGTTCAATAGTGATTAGACTGCTTGGTTCACAATGCTGACATGTTGGTGGATTGTTCTTGGTCATTAGGAAGCTGTGTGTAAGTGTCGTGTGGCCAATTCTTAGTCTTTTAATGTTAGAGACTTTCGCGGCATTTACGTTTGGTAGTATGTTAATTAGTCTGGTGTTTGATGTATTCCAGATTTCCCGCCGTTTTTGAGGTTTATGAAAATATACAGGTTATTCTTTATAATTCTCCCTGTTACAGCTGTTTTGCATGCTTTATCGCCTAATTTCTTTTTCTCATCTTGTACCAAAAAATGGTTGGTGTAGAAAATCTTTAATAAGTCCACTACAGATATGGAGTCGGTGCATATTGCTACTTTCTGATTGTTTCGTTCAATTATCTACAATGCATTTATTGTGTTGCACATGGTGTGTATGCTAGAGTGGTTTTCCGATATAGTCTGTTTAAGACATGTTTTAGTGTTGACAACATAGCATTCAATTGCCTGGTTGTCCTTGGCATCATCTGTATAAAGCATGTTATCCGGCTGGAGTATGTTGAGTATTAGGAAGAAGGCATTTTCAGGATATTAGGTTAGGTATCTTGTTTTCTGTGTTCTGTTAGAGTTGTGTTGAAGGTGGGTAACTTGAGGTCCATGATGTGATGTTCGATGTAATAGGAGTTATTCGTTGTAGGTTTATGTTTCCATCATAGCTTGAACGTTTTGGAGTATTTATAACCATAAACTAAGGAATTTATAAACTGGGTTTCTTGGGGTAGTGGATATTCTCGTTGCGCATGATAAAAGTAGTTTCTGTTGTCTGAGTGAGAAAGAGCGTTCTCGTGATTCACAGGAAAGTAATTTTATTCGGCTCGCTCGATACACACCGAGACAGATCCTTAGCGCTGCGTTTTGTACAGTATATCGTAAGTTTATATTTGATGAAGACTGGGCTGCAGTAGTGTAGCTAGGAGCATACATTCTCAATAATATTTCTACTTCGCCCCATTGTTGGTGTGCTAGGGTTTTAAGGATATTTAGACGATTTAGGCTTGGTCTCTTCCATATCTATTCTCCAGGTTAGTTTGCTGCCAAATGTCGCTCCAAGAAACTTGATATGTTAAACGGTTCCATTGATTGTAAATTAAGGGCCTTGGGTGCTAAATCTCATTATTTTGGACTTTGTTGAAATGTTGAAACCGTGCATGCTACCTATTAGGTTAAGGCCTTTACAACCTTTATAATCTAGTTTTGTGTCTTGATGAGTCACTAAGTGTCCCAATCACTGTGCTGAGTTAGAAGAAAAACAACCCAGTGGGAGTAAAAAATGGGGTTATTCCAACTCAAGGTAAAAATGCCCATATGCAATTTGAGTGAGTACAACTTATAACAGCATGGATGGCCATAAGGTACGATAACACACGTAATGCTTACCTGATAAACAGCTGCCGTTTGTGTCTGTGTGTGTGTGTGTGTCATATTGATTTATGAATCAAGATAAGTTTGATGTCATATCTGAATGATATTGGTTTCAGGAGCTTTGATGAAAAAAGCAACTTATTTTAAAAAGGGACTCAAAATATATAGCATTTTGAAAATATATGAATCTTTTATAGGAGTCCTGTACATTATGACAGGATAGATTGAGAGTTTTCCATTACATAAGAACGTTAAACGAGAGAGACTCAAGTACATTGCAGTTTATAGAGTATATGCAATTCGGAGATAAGATCCATGGTCGAAATAGACGATAAAGCCGAACGTCAGTTTTATTTTCCAAGTTATTTAACTTTTATTAATTCCTTCCACCGATTCGGTTTTATCGTCCCAAATTTAAAATGTCAATTATCTGCAATTCCCGTCCCAGTTGCTTTTATGTGTTTGGAAGGTTTAGTTTTCCAACTACAGGTCAAACAAAATCCGATGATGTTCCAATAAAAATCTCATAAAATGGAAACAAAAACATTTTGCAGCAAGTTGGGAGAGAAGTTGAGAAATCGATGTCGACTCGATGGTGTCTTTTCTCTTCTTGCGTTTCGAATGAAATTCGCGGGGATTCTGCTCCGGACGTGTAAGCAATTCCAGCATCTCGGCAAATTCTTTTGTAAACATTTGAAAGTAATATTACGTTTTTCAGATGTTCACAGCAATTTTTATTTCCATTCTGGCTCTCTATTATTTTCACGTATATTGATATTTCAAAGTCTGAATTCACCCTACTGTTCGTCTTATTTTCTAACAATTTCATCTGCGGAAAAAGAGAATGTCGAAAATATGTAAAGCAGTCACTTTCTGGAAATGTAAATGAACTATTTTACTACATATTCTCTTGTGTCCTGGTTTACAAATCTGAAGGAACGAATCGCTGCTCATATAACTCTATCCTAATAGCAAAAAATGTTTTAGTTTATTTGCCTGAAATACTGCATAAATAGTATATAGTGAGTTATCTTCAACAGACTAAATGAAAAGAAGGCCTTGTTAGGTTATGTGAAATAACATTCAAAGCTGGTAAACCTTTTTAGAGTTCCTTAAATTCGATTAATAACGGAAAGCTTATAAAATTACTATCACAACCTCATCTTTCGAATACATTCAACGAAAACAGTATAATTATACAGGGTTCCAGTGCGGGCATATAACTTAAATAATTTAATCTGGTTTAAAAATAATCATATACAAAAAAGTCGTTTGTGTTTGTGGTTGAACTATTACGAAACAGTTTTATTTTGTCTATTCATTGGGTTTTCTCTCCTCCAATTTTTTTGCTGTAACAGATAAGGATTTAAAAATTGTATATGTAGAACAAAGTGTAGTAAGGCAATTTCGTAAAATTGCCCGGATTACTGGCTGTCTGTACAGAGATTCTTCCTCACAGTTTTTCTGACAGAAAGAGATGTCTATAAAATGATCAACCAGTATTCCTGTATATAAGTAATGTATTGTATATTGTGTAATACTTATCTATGTATGGAGACGTTTCAACTCCGAGTCTGGAGTCGTTGTCAATCGTTTAGTGTTGTTTTAAGGTTTTTTCTAAAAAAATTTCACTTTGATCTTGAACTTGTTGTTTGTCAAAAAATTTGACACTGACAATTTGTCGTTTGGCGATCACTTGATAAAAAATAAAAAATAAATTACAACAAGATATTACCTTACACAACAAAACAAAATTAAACATTGACACAATTATGGAACTAACCGAACTTTGCTTAAACACTACATATTTTCAATTTGAAGGAGATTTCTATAAACAAGAATTTGGTATGGCCATGGGTTCTTCTTTATCTCCTATAATCAGTAATATATTCATGACATATTTTGAAGAAAGATTCATAGGCAAATATAAAAATAAACCAAAAGTGTGGTGGAGATCGTTGATGACATTTTTGTGGTTTGGGAGTATGGTGCTGAAGAACTGCACTCATTCCTAGATTACATCAATAGTCAAGAACCCACAATAAAATTTACAATGGAGATGGAAAATTTGCATAAACTTGCTTATCTTGATGTACTTATAGATAGAACAAACAACACAATAAGTACAAGTACTTATCGTAAACCTACAAATACTAATAGATATTTGAATTTTCACTCCAACCATGCTTTAAATGTAAAGGAAGGTGTTGTAAAGTGCTTATATCATAGAGCAAAAAAAACATATCTTCATCCACCCAAATCTTTAACAAAGAAGTCAATATTATCAAAGAACATCTACTTCAAAATGAATATCCCCAAGACTTTATAAATAAAACTATAAATCAGTTTGAAAGAAAATCGCAACAACAAACCAGCACAAATAACCATCACACTAATATCAACCAAACACAAACAGACAACCAAATTATGAACATAATTCCATATATCCCAGGTGTATCGGAAAAAATTAAGCGGCTAGGAAATAAATACAGCGTTAAAACTGTTTTTAAAACAAATAATACCTTACGCTCTATCATCACACATACCAAACCGTTTAACGCAACCCAGAGTTCTAAAAATTGTGTGTACAGTGTTTTGTGTGACTGTGGCCATTCTTATACCTGTGAAACTTCAAGACCTTTAGAAGTAAGGAAAAAAGAACATCAATATAACATTTCCAAAATACATGTGGATAAATCAAATTTGGCCAATCATGTATTAACGAGCACCGGCAGCCATAGGATAGACTGGGATAAGACAAAGATTTTGTTAAAAGACGAAAATTTAAAAAAGAGAAAACTTAAAGAAACCAGCTGTATGATGATAAAAAACACTGAAATCGGAGCACCTTCAGCCGACCTTCATTTGGACTGGAGGAATTTATTGCTAACAGAACAAAAAAACGGTAACCTCAGCGTCAAGTGATCGTCAAACGACAAATTGTCAGTGTCAAATTTTTTGACAAACAAAAAATTCAAGATCAAAGCAAAAATTTTGTAGAAAAAACTTCGAAAACAACACTAAACGATTGACAACGACTCCAGACTCGGAGTTGAAACGTCTCCAAACACAGATAAGTATTACACAATATACAATACATTACTTATATACAGGAATACTGGTTGATCATTTTGTAGACATCTCTTTCTCTCAGAAAAACTGTGAGGAAGAATCTCTGTACAGACAGCCAGTAATCCGGGCAATTTTACGAAATTGGCTTACTACACTTTGTTCTACATATACAATTTTTAAATACTTATCTGTTACAGAAAAAAATTTGGAGGAGAGAAAATCCAATGAATAGACAAAATAATTCAAGACCTCCTCAACAATCTATTCGGAATTACTTACTATGAAACAGCTTTACCTATTTTTTTATGTATATTTGATACGTACGAAGATAGGTTATAAAGTATATTTCATACCGCTAGATGATCAAAGTGTGTCTATCCAGAAAAATATTTATTTTTTAAAAGTAAAAACAAAATATAAAAAAATAATAAAAAAATTTGTTTGGTAATATAATTTTAAAAATTAATTCTGACAACTAATGTCAACATAAATTGGTTTGACAAATTCAGTACAGTAACAATCATTAAATAATAACATATTAATAGTCAGTTACTCTTTCGATATAGTTAATTGGTACAAGATTTGAACAATTACAACAAAATGTTTACTAAAAAAAGCTCAAAATCACCATCCAAAGAGCTCTGTCGAACGTACAACTTTGCCACGGTATGAAGGAGAAACAGGATTGGCAGATATCAGCAAATTATTAGATCAACAAATTTCTATTTTGCGTAGTCATTTCCCGAAAGTCGAAGAATTTTCTGATCTACACAGAGTCATATGCCAGGTTGATGACTCAACACCACTGCCACTGACAGAACAACACGTCTAATTACACCACTAGACCATGATTAGAAACTGCTGAAATGGAAGGAGAGGCCACTTCATAGAAGACATATAAATGATGTCAACCTAGATTATATCGATAGTCGAGCATCGATCTATTGGTTGATCTCTGGTCATATGTTTCCTGAAACGGAAGGCTTTATATTGGCAATCCAAGATTAAGTTATTCCAACTAAGAACTATCTAAAGTACATCGTAAAAGATCGTTCTATTGACAACGTCAAATGCTGGTACGGTTGCCAAATATCTGAATCTATCCAGCTATCACAGGAAGTTGTCAAGCGTTCGCTGCAACTGAATACAAAGAACGACACGATGCTGAGGCAAAAATACTTCACCAGGAACTATCACTGAAACATAAATTATCACAGTCGGTAAGATTACCATATTATAAATATAAACCAGAATCTATTTTAGAAAATAACAACTACAAGCTGTACTGTGACCGCACGATACTGACTGATCGGACTGTTGCTCACAATAGACAAGAAGTTTTGGTAAATAAAGTGTTTCGGAATACAACTTTAATTTGCATAGCAATTTCTAACAACAATAATATAAATATCAAGCAGAGAAATTAACCAAATATAGGGATTTGGAATTTCGAACAAAGACTCACTGGGACATGAACAACACACGAACTGTACCAACTGTTATGTCAACTACACGAGTAGTCCCAAAACATCTATTAAACAATTTAAAATACCTTGGTCTGGACGAACATCTTTACCAACAAATGCAAACAGCCGTCCTGTTAGAAACAACAGTAACGGTCAGGAAATTCATGGGAAACTGCCGCCACGACTCCAACCACGGGCCTGAAAACCTGGCAAGGGCTCCCACAGAGCTAAACCTTTTTGATAGCTAGGATATCTGGAGTTTATTGAATTTTCACCTTAGAGGGAAAAATACATGGTATGGTCAAGTCGGGTCTGAGAAAAACTAGATTTTACTAATTATTATTAATAAAATTACATATATGTGTTCTAAGAAAAAACTCCTATGAAACGGATTCACCAATTTTTGTGCAATTTTTTATGTATATTTGATACGTATGAAAATAGGTCGTAAAATATCAAAGTGCACATATCCAGAAAAATATATATTTTTTAAAAATAAAAAAATAATTGTATAAAAATAAAGATGTAACAAATTCATGATTATTGGTGTATATATTCCTCTCCCCAAACTAATAATAACGAGTATTTTGATTTGAAGTTTAATCAAATTATGGTTGTCCCCCATGTAATGGGGAAATGTTTTTTGAAAAATTTACATTTTATTATAACATTAATTCCTAAAATTAATAGAGATTTGATGGGTCATTTTACAAATATTCTGTTATTGAATGGGGACGATGGGTATCAATAATTTTTAAGGAACAAAAAAGATGCAGGCATAAAATTTGGTATACATGCTCTTTTCCTGAAATGACTAGAACTGAATTTAATCACTTAGCGATCATCACGTTGCCGATAAATGTAATTGATTATGTTCAATAACTTAGTAAAGACAGAGTATAACAAAACACAAAAAATTTAAATGTTAAGATTTATAAGATAAAAATAAATTCCAAAAACCTCGAAACCTTAAGTATATTAAACACAGCAAACACTACAACAATATAAAATTAGTTAAAATTGTCAAATTTATTCTGTTAAAAAACTAAAACATGAAAAATATATAAAAATTAAAATGATCAAAACGCTAAAAATACCAAAGAAGCAAAGGAAAGTAAAAACGTCAAAAGCGCCAAATATTTAAATTACAAAAATATCCAGGAGTCGGCAGTATGGGAAATATTAGAAATGTCAAAAATATCAAACATGTCACAAACGCAAAAAAATGAACAATGTAAAAAATGTTAATAGACCAAAAATGTCAAAATTAGTAATGAAACGTCAAAATACCTGAAATGAAAACGGGAAAACCACAATATCAATAGCTCTTCATATTTCATCAGAAAATATTCCATTTTTATAAGCGGTTATGGCCATATAATGAATGATGTTACAATGATTTTCACGAAAAGTATAAAAATTTACGGGATGTGAAAATTACCAAATGAAAAAAAGATAAATATGTGAAATATGCCGATTGGTTAAGCCTGTACAAAGCCGAGCCGGGTCAGCTAGTATCAATATAACAGTTATTGTAACTAGCTCTGTATTGTGTAAAACACGGAATATCAGTACCTAAACAAAGCCCCTATGTTTATAATTTCCCATGAGTAGGAAATTAGTATTTACACAGAACAGATACAAATGCCTACACCTTACAATAAAATCAATACAATATACAATTGCAGGTACTGACATTAAGTTTGTATCAAGTAATTTATTTCAGCAATTACAGTAGGGTCATTCCATGTCAAATCGACAAATAGTTGGACGCTACCCCCACCGATTCGGATGAATTTTGATGGAGTGTTTTGTCTTATCATAAAACAAAGTTCTGACAAAGGAAAAAAAAAATAAAAACATTTTCCTAAGAGATATTCAAAATTAAAAATTTCACTGTTTTTCCGATTTTATGTGTTTAGTTATTTAATATTTCAGAAACTACTGAATATTAAAAAAAAAACTCTGGTACATTTATAGAAGACACTTAGAGGTATGAGAAAAAAAAAATTTGAAAAATTTTTTTTTTAAATTATCAAAATTAAAAAATTTTGAATTTTTCGAAATCATGGAAAGTAACCATCGCGGGAAAATTCTGGCCTCAAAATTTTTTATATTATATCTCTAACATATCACACTGTATAACTATAATATTAGGTACACCACCATATGTTTTTAACTACCCTGTATATATTTTAGAGCTCAAATTTAATTTCGGTACTCATGTGGTAGAATAATGATATTCAACAAAAAAAGTTGAAAAAATAGAAAAGACCTATTTTGCCAAAATTCAAAAATTCATATCTTTGAAACGAAAAAGAACACCCCTCTGAAAATTTTAGAATTTCTTTAGATATGTTAGAGATATAATATAAAAAATGTTTGAGGCCAGAATTTTCCCGCAATGGTTACTTTCCACGATTTTGAAAAATTAATTTTTTTTTTAATTTTGATAGTTTTCACAATTTTTTTTCAAAAAATTTTTTTCTCATACCTCTAAGTGTCTTCTATAAATGTACCAGAGTTTTTTTTAATATTCAGTAGTTTCTGAAATATTAAATAACTAAACTCATAAAATCGGAAAAACAGTGAAATTTTTAATTTTTTCCTTTGGCAGAACTTCGTTATATGATGAGACAAAACTCTCCACCAAAATTCATCCCAATCGGTGGGGGTCGCGTCGAATTGACATGGAATGACCCAGTAGACCTATTCGTCATTCTTTTAATCACTTTATGATCGCTTTGCAGTAGAAGCAAAACCCGGGCCGAACCCGGAAAAAGAGTCACCAAAGCTCCAAGGCGTCCCATATAATAGTAGAATACAAATGAAATAAAATAATTTACTACAGACCCTAAAAAATTCCATAATAGAGGGGCTTATGATGTATGTTTTTTTTTTAAAGTGTATACAGGATTCAATTTTTTCAAAAACATGCATGTAGGTAGTCAAATTTTCCTTCTCATCTGAATTAGCATAATTCTCTACTTAATTGTCAATATATTGGCACAGAGTTGGAAAACTTAGAGGTAATCATGGAGTATTAGCTTTTTCTGTGTACTGATTTATATGTTAATGTAGGTAAAGGAAAACGTCTTTGTATTTTCGATTTCAATAATTGCCCTCATCGGAAAAAACTATAAGAGTATATGTAAAAACATTCAAGTCATATTTATTGAGTTTATTATTTGTTACTATAATTAATACTCAAAAATAAAGCCTTCATTGATCCCCACATATGCAGTAAATCTGTGATCGGTTTATGACGTCTCAGCACTTCTCACTCTCACACTAATGTGTTTATTCTTAATAGTTAGTTTAGAATTATTGTTTGTGATTTTCTACCCATATTCCTAATTGCTTTTGACCCGAATGGTTGTAAAATAAACTAAAATATAAAAACATTCTTTAACATACTGTCATGCTCCGCATAAAAGTGATAAAGAAACAAAGCTGATGATAATAAAACAGAATCAACCTCCGAATAACTAACAGAAAATTCGAGAAAATTAAATTTTTATTTGTTCATAGTTAGTTGAGTAGTAGATTTAATAACAGGAGGACTGAATAAAATAATATTCCATCTACAATTATGTGTGACTTCCTACCTATATTCCAAATAATATTTGATTTGATTTTCATCACTATTGCATATTAACGAAAAATACCGACTAATACTTCTGAGAAATAATTTATTACACATTTCCAACGTTTAATATCAGTAACCTTACAGTTCATTCGTAGGCATCATTCTAAATCAATTTTAAGATTCATATATCACTTCGAGATGTCAAACTAGCTACAGGGAAAATTAATTTTCTTTCCTTTCCACCACTCCTCATTATCGAAAGAAAAATCTAATAAGCCACGCAATTCATCATGTTGTCGCTTGAAGTGCTATCTTGATATTGGATTTAGGATATTTTTTATTAAAGATCAAGGACAGAAACTCATTCTGTGAATGTTTCTGTCAAGAGATTTACCATGTCAGCTGAGAATTCAACTGACATTTTTTAATTGCAAAAACGTTTTAAAATGAGTCTCCAGGAAAGAAATTGTTTTTAATAGTTTATGATATATCCAACTATCATTTAATCATCAACGTTACTCGGTATGTATAAACACTAGTTAGTAAATTAGACAGTTATTATAATGGAAATTGCATATTTGAAGGTATTCTTATGAATCCCGGCAGAAGCACTTCTTTACTTTGTAAGGAATATACTGTTGGAGTTGTTTCAATGATGACGATGTAATTAGTGTAAAATTAATAGAAGACTTTAATTTGATGTAGGATATCCACTATTAAATGTAATAAATTTGGTTATTATGAAATTTGTTTACAAACAATTTTAAAGGGAGTATAATAGTAAGATTTGTAATATACATTTACTTATACGTCCCGAAGACTTATTCCTAGTTGTAGATAAAAAAAATGAAATTGAGTGCAACAGTTACAAGCTTACTTTGAAGGCAGTTAGTTGCAGTATGCGGGACCGTCTAGTTTTAGACTCTCACCTCCGTGAGAAAGCGGTGCAATCTGAATGTGCAAACTAGGGATCGAATATGAACATGGAAAAACAATTGTAAGTGTGATTGCTGAATTGAGACGAGCCTTCGAGACTCTATATCGTAGCCGTTTAACCCATAAATTAAAATCATACAGTATGCCATACACAGCTCTAAATATTTTAACTATTTAAACAGATATCACATGATAGAAATGTACGGTGCTACATCAAACAAAATGGTAAATAGCTATGGAATACTCAAGGCAGTGTTCGCTATTTAAATAAAGATCTACATCAGAGAATAAAGCATTCATCCTTTTTGCGGAGAACACAGTCATATCCAGACAAAATTTCATTAATGCAGCACACTTGAAGGACGAAGATTATCGCTTACTGTACAGGGTGTTCCTAAATTGGAGATACAAACGAAAAGGGGAGATTCCTTGAATAGTTTTAGGAAGAAAAAGTCCTATAAACATGGGTCCGCGAACGTTTCGTTTTCAAGATACAGAGTGTTAAAGTTTGAATTTTTTTTCAATTTTTTTTCTCATAGTATCTGCACTTCACAAGATATTCAAATGAAATTTGGCATAGATATTACAATTAAGAGTTTACACCTTGTGACATCCCAATTTCGATTGCAAATCTACAGGGTGATATTTTTTCGGGGACACTGTCCACTGTTGTCCTTCAGAACTTTTTTTTGGTGGGCCACTGATACTTTCAAAAATTGTAAAGAAAAGCTTTGTTGTTATACCAAACTTTATGTTCTTTTGTAGTTTTGTCGTATCTACTACCGGTTTCGAGAAAAAAATTTTAATGATTCTCTTGAAATCCTCAGAAAATTCCGAATTGTCATAGAATTCTAGTTACCTACCTAGTAGGCTGTGGTGAAAGAATAAATTTATTGTTAGTTTTGACACATCAAATTAAACTCCTGTGTTTTGAAAATTAAAGATGGTTGCATTTTAATATCAAAACATGCCGAATTTTACAAATTCCGAAATGACTGACATGCATTTCATGTATGGTCTTGCAAATGGTAATTCAAGAGAAGCTAAGCGTCGTTACATGGAACGCTATCAGAATAGAGTGATGCCTGGTCATCGGATGTTCTCTAATATTCACAGGCGTCTTTCAGAAACTGGATCTTTTTCTGCGAAAAATATTAATGCAGGTAGACCACGAAGTGTGAGAACACCACGACTCGAAGAGGCAGTGCTGAACGAAATAGAAAAACATCCAGGAACCAGTACAAGAAAAATTAGTGTTACCTTAAATACAAGTCATCAAGTTTTTTGGCGGATCTTGCGGGATTCTTTGCTCTATCCTTATCACATTCAGAGGGTGCAGGCGCTCTTGCATCGAGATTGTCGTCCAAGAATTATTTTTTGTCAGTGGTATCTCAACAGACTATTGAACAATCCTCATTTTGATTGCCAAATCCTATTCACTGATGAAGCCTGTTTCTCAAGCACTTCAATCATAAATTTTCATAGTGAACACATATTGGCTGAGGAGAATCCACATGAAATTGCAGAAGCTTATTCTCAAGAGGAATTTTCATTAAATGTGTGGGGTGGTAATATTGGCGATTATTTGATTGGTCCTTTCTTCTTGCCAGGGCGACTTACTGGTCAATCATACAGACATTTTTTAGAGAACGATTTGCCCTTGTTATTGGATGATATACCTCTTATGATTCGACGTGAGATGTGGTTCATGCACGACGGTGCTCCTGCTCATTTTTCACTTTTGGCTAGGGAGTATTTGGACGAAAATTATGTAAACAGGTGGATTGGCCCGCCAGATCCCCAGATTTAAATAGTTTAGATTTCTTTCTATGGGGCCATCTGAAATCTCTAGTGTACATAACGCCAGTGAATACCGTAGACGAACTGAGAAATATAATAGGCGCGTTTGGTTGGAATATTCCAGGAGTGTTTGAAAGAGTTCGATCGTCTATGAGAAGAAGAACAGAAGCTTGTATAAGGGTTGGGGGAGGACATTTTCAACAATTGCTGTAGTTTAGTTCCTTTGTTCTTATTTAGTTTTTTTATTATGATTAATTTTTGAGTTGTACGTTTCTTGCAGTAATACATTTTTTTTTTGATTATACCAGTTTATTGAATCCTTAAGAATCATTGCTAGTTTAATAATTCAAAATTTTTTTCTCGAAACCGGTGGTAGATATGACAAAACTACAAGAGAACATAAAGTTTGGTATAACAACAAAGCTTTTCTTTACAATTTTTGAAAGTACCAGTGGCTCACCAAAAAAAAGTTCTGAAGGACAACAGTGGACAGTGTTCCCGAAAAAATATCATCCTGTAGATTTGCAATCGAAATTGGCATGTCACAAGGTGTAAACTCTTAATTGTAATATCCTTGCCAAATTTCATTTGAATATCTTGTGAAGTGCAGATACTATGAGAAAAAAAATTTGAAAATTCAAACTTTAACACTCTGTATCTTGAAAACGAAACGTTTGCGGGCCCATGTTTATGGGACTTTTTCTTCCTAAAACTAATCAAGGAACCTGCCCTTTTCGTTTGTACCTCCAATTTAGGAACACCCTGTATAGCTCGTAAAATGTTAATAAACTGAAATTGAATACAGAAAAAACCAAGTATATTGTTATAGATTATGTGGGTTCAAAACACACAAATATTCACTCTCACTTTCAATGTCTTTATTTTTATCCAAACAGACTTATTTACAAACACAAAGAGTGATATCAGCTGGTATGCAACACACTGCTTTCAACCCTATCTGCCTCGCATAAAGTCGCCGCTTTATATATAGTTCAATCGTCCAAAGATTTTTCCAGTATTTTCGCATGCGTCTAGTTCTTATTCGAATTCGGAATCACGTCAGTCTAGAATAGAGTATTCAATATCTCTGGTAGGTGAAGTAACCTGAAAATTCTAACATTCTAACCCAGGAGTTACGAGGAAACAGCAATTACAGGGAACGGCTCAAGATTTGGAATCTCTGTGTGCTAGTTTCCCCGAAATTCCTAGATGTCGGTCATCTCGCGTCTACAAATCTTTGTGATTTATTGGTTAGACGATAACTATTCCAGATCTCTGAATTCCGGGAACGAATCCAATATAAGCTTTACAAACAAAAGTTTTTCGATGAAAGAGGGTATTCGTGCTTTCAATGCCTTACCAGCTCACGTAAAAGGTTTTTACTACAACAATATCTGGGTATCATTAAGAAAAGACTAAAATGTAACTTATAGTAATAAATTAGATATAAAATTGTAAATTTATCATTGTAATTAACAGCTACATAGCTAAGTAAATGAACAAATTTAATTAATAAAGTTTTTAACAACAAAACTATATCTATTGAATTTAAAAAACAATTGATTAGACTGATTCGTTAGAAGCATGCTCCAGATACCCCAAGGTATATTTGGGGTCCATTTCTATGTTTAGTGGTAATTAAAGTATTATTAATGTAATTTAGCAAATAAGTATACATGATACTCTCTTCGAGGTGTCATTCCAAGATGTCGATCTTAACATCTGGCGTATTCAAAAGTATACATGGAGTCTGGAATGCTAGATGAGACATTCAGAAACTCCATTATAACACCGAAAGAGTTTTCGGTTTCCCCCGTATATCCGGTGCAATTTCCGTTTTACCTGATTAATGACGAGCGAAAAAACCATTCCCCTCTTGTCATAGCAAATCTGTGTTAGTAGCTTCTTCAAGTGTTTCCCTTAAGTGGAATGGTCCCAGAGTTGCAAAAATTTTCTTTCTCCACCCCCCAAATAGGTGTAGGTAATGTGTCGCGCGGGAACACTTCGTATGCAGGAAAGGGGCGATTGCACTGTCGTATATTCGCGAATTCGTATTCCGGAGACAGAAATGAATTGGGTAGAATATTTGCTCAGAGGCTCTTAAATAGCTATAGCGATTTGGGGAAGATTTCGAAGGGGAACTTTATTGGCGATATATTTCAAAGCTTAAGTGAAGATTCAATGTAAGATTGTTCAACTTATGTTTAGACATAGGAAATGTGCTCATTGAACATTTCTTCTAGGCTTTTCTGTGTGTAAATGTAATCCTGCCTAAAGTTTGTGAATAACTGAAATTTTCCGGCATAATAAAATTGTTATGATATTATCCAGTATTGAAAATTTTCGCCAAGATATGAAGATGGAATACACAAGGTGTGAAGGAAAGGAGTGCAAATATTTTGAGAAATAGAAATGCAGGTGAAAACAAAACTAAAAGCGTTTTAATTAAAAAAAAACCGCTAATATAGTTTAGTCAACAGAAATGAAAAAGTTACGAATTTCATACCTATTTTTCCAGTCAGCAACATATAGTTTTGTTTCCAAAACTAGTACGAAGCTTCATATGCAAATTCTAAACAGTTAATAACTGTTAATATGGCTACACTAAGGGCCCGTTCAAGTATTTCGTAAGCAGATTTATTACAATTATTTACCCTCCCTCGTCAGCAAAAGTAAGCAAAGCTCTTACCACCCATGTCATCAAAAATATCAAAAATAAGCAAAGCAAGCCCCCCCCCCACGTAATAATTGAACGGCACCTGATATTGAGAAACCGTTTTTTTTTTAGTTTAAATTAAGTTAAATCATAACTCCGACCGAAATTGCACCGATAATATAAGGCAACACCGCGATACGTTTGTTTATAGTTGTTGGAAGTTTTAAACGTGACTTCAAGCACACCACGATGAGCTGAGTCGATATGTATATGGGAAAATTGGTGTGCGAGGGTTTTTACTGGGGCTTGCTTTAAGTTAGAATTTCCATTTTAAAATCTTCAGTGGTCTGCGACTTCCGGTTCCACCGGAAGTGGTCACTAACTTTGTTTATTAAAATGGAACAACCTGTTTTTAATAACATTTTTAAATCTACTATGAATTTCAATATTGAAAACATCATATTATTATGTCCAATTGAAAGTTATTTTAATTTTCTTGAAAATTTTGACATTCACAAAAAATATTTTTTTAGAAACAAAAAGGTCCAGGACAAAAATTTCCAGAACTAGCCTGAATGAAACTTGAAGCTTCCTGAATCTCTGGAAAATTATACGGAGGGCTCAAAAATTGACGCCGAATTAGGTTATATCAATCGGTAACCCTTTTTTTTTCAAATTTCAACCCTTTTTTTCCTCAACACCAGTGGATTCTGTGCTTACAACCCCATATCTAAATTAAACGGTTTTTATATAAACGTGGATAAACTTAAAGTTCCTTGGGGTCGGTAAAACTTTTCCTCCGTGATATACGGATAGACCAAAGGCCCATATTAAAAAGCAAAACAAAATTAATCGGTCACAGACAATTGATGATAATGATCCACAACTATAGGAAAATTCTGGAGATTTTTTACAATCTGTGCTTCAGCGTGAGAAGTTTAATAAAGTGAAATTTCAAAGTGTGTTGTGAGAAAAAGACTAAACGAATGTAGTCGCTGTAGTAAGTAACATTTGTATTTCTCTTCTTTGAAAAAGGCCCATACAAGTGTGGGCAAAACGTCGGAAAACTTTGTTTATATGTTAGTTCAAATATATAAACAAATTAATATAAAAAAGGAAAACAAAGTTGAGGTCCATCTCTAAAAAAAAAAAAATTTCAGATGAATACTCCCAATAGTTTTCCATCTACATATCGACCCAGCTCATAGTCGTATACCCTGTATATGATAGTAACTTGGTTATTCGGAAAACCCTAATTGTAAGAAATAACATAATATAAAAAAATGAAAAAGTTTTGTAAAGTAAGTTTTCTGACCAACTTTGAAGTATTGGCAATATCCATTTAATTATTAAAACTGAAAATTATTTCGTCAATTCTGGTAACATTTAAATGTGTGAACACGGCATTTTAAAAACAAAGCAGAAGTATTTACGCAATCTAATATCTCTTACCCTGATTCCCATTTCAAAAATTTTGGGGTTGACCCCTCATGGAGTTCAATTTATGAGCTGAAAATTGTCCTCTCACAAAAAAGCTGAATCAGATTTTGTTGGTCCATGCTGTATAACACAACTTTTGACTACTTTTAATTAAATACGAATTCAAAATTACAATTACATAAGATCCGTTTTTTACAATGATTCACCTTTCAGTCACTTAGTACGTTTTTTTCTCATGTTCTGACGTAGCTAAAGAAGAAATTCAACTATCGATGAAATAGTTCTACCATAAAAGGATGCTTGCCTGAAGAAATATCGCAACAAGATGAGAAAAGAGCTCGATCATTGCCTTCAAACTATGTTCGCTATTTTTAGTAGATGTCTTACAATGTATCTGTCGTAGAGAAAAAACCTAACGAATCTGTCCAATGATGTAAGTTGTGAATGCAAGAAATTAATATTTCGGTTAACGGACAAAGTAAAAATATAGCTGGACGTATGGTAGTCGCCAAGCTGAAATAAATTTGAAGTTTGAGGCTGGTAAACAAGGATTTGTGAAATCAAAATACCCAATGATAACTAGTTTACTGAAAGGAAAGCTTCTTAATGGAGTCCTATTCTTACAAATAAGAGAAAAGATGAGTATGGTAGTGAAATCCGAAAATTAGACTTTGTTCCGACACTTCTTTTACCTTGAAATTTCCATACAACTCAGTTTTCTGTGTTAGAAAATCAATCAATTGTAGCAAATAAATAAATATAACATCCAATTAATATACAATACCAGCCCAAAATTTGCTTTAGTACTTAAAAACATTCTAATGGTAAAGTTAGAACACCACAATAAAGGGCAGTGTTACCAGCTGTGGGTACCAGTTCCCAAGTTTCCATTAAATTTGTGTGCTGGTCAAGTTCATATTAAATTTTGCATTAAAACTTCGGAATAATGTTTGTGTTTAGAGTAAATACTCTATTTCGTTAATATCGGACGTTAGAGCATATACTTTTGTAGGTAGCGTGCAATGGACATTAACAACGGACCTTAGAGCATATAGTTCATATGACCAAGAGCATAAACAAAAAAATATAGTTTTGTGGTATTAGTTATTATCAAAAAAATACTTTGAATTTGAACTCAACGGAAAAGTTAGTTCCTTTGAAGGATTGTCTCTGTTTGTGAGCCACATTTATTATTTGTGAAATCATAAATTTAGACACTTATTACTAGTCTCTGTTTATGAGCCAAAAAATACGTTTACATATAGGTAACTTCATAGGGTGTAGTACCGTTAGAATTTAAGAGGTCTAATTAATTATTTGTGAAATCATGTTTGAGTTAAATTCCTAAAACTATTACAAAGAACTATGGGGAGGGAATTACAGACCTTTTTAGAGGATTATTGCAGGTAGGAGGGGATTATCATTTACAAAATATTGTAATTGCTGGATAAATTATGGCTGTAATGAGATTCTATTATAATAATGGGGATATTGGTTTCGGTTTGATCATTTCTAAGACTCTAAAAATTAATTTTTATGTAAATGTAATACTTCGAATGTATTCTGAGGTACATGATTTTCATTCAATAAATGGTCGGGTACGCACTAAGAGGTAGGTTTGAGTAAAAAGAAACTACGGCCACATTAGACACCCTAATTTTTATTAATTTTACGTTTCTTTATGTTTTCCTAAGTTGTTATAAAAGCTGTATAATGGTTCTTGGGCTATATTTTAGAACCGTGGGTAGGAGATATACTTCGTTAGTGAACAATTGTCTAACCGCATTGACTCAGTTCTGACTAAATTAATCTGTGTGTATACTGCACATGGTGTACATTTAAGGCCAGGTAAAATGTGTTAAGTAAGGAAAAATGTTTTGTTTTAGTTTCCAGGGTAAACATATTATGCCATATAAATTCAATGGGAAACAGATCGGGAGATCTTGGTGGTCAAAGATAAAAATCGATTTGAATATGCTATTGAAACAATGCTTTGTAAATGGTCTTAGTGTTAGGCAGTCATGATGCCTTTGATAAAAACCAATTCTGATCAATCTGCTGTATAAACATCCCTCTGACACTATAAATCTATAGAAAACTGATAAAAATAATTTTCACCAAATCAGGTCGCATCCTTGCTTGACAATCATGTATACTCAAATAGAGTCTGTAATCGCTAAAGTAACCGTATTCCTGATTCCCCTGAAGCATTCCTCTGCGTCAATGCATTCGGTTACGTCGATGCTCACAACTAAAAGGTAAAACGAAAGAGGAAACTATGAAAACATCCAAAACTTCTTATGCCTCATAAATGATTCGCATTCTACACTCATTGACATTATCGAATAGTATTTGTTATCACTGTTACTCGAACAAGATTCTATTTATTTGCTAATGTTATTTATCTAGTAGGCGAATATATTCATTGTTTTGAAATATTTTGACAATTAATTTTAATAGCGTATACTTTCTATAATCCTTTTTGATATTCATAAATTCCTTATATAAATTAAAAATTATAGTGAATAGTTTCTTTGGATCCTTGTTGTGCAGCTTTTTTTGATGTTGCCAAGTTTTCAGTTAATACTTCGGACGTTTTTCGTTCAAATTGTTTTGAGCCATTTTTAATATTGCAATTTATCTAGCCAACAGACTATTTTTGTTCAACATTGTAGGGTAATTCAGTCTTCGTTTATTTATTTTTTCAAATTTTTATTTGTTTTCACAATTGCATTAAGCTGGGATCGCTATGTATTTTGAATGTATTTAATATGTTTCATCTTGTTATCTATGTTTTGATGTAGAGAAGATATCGATTTTGTTCATTGTATTGCTTTTTGGGCTAATTTAGGTCCATTTTCTGGTTCCTTTTCTTAAAGAATTGTTTCGTTTCGTATAATTGAAAGTTCGATAGGAATTCTACAAACATTATTTAGCGTTTGATGCTTTTATCGAAGCTGCAGTTTGCTAAATTTTCCTGGGTTTGAAATAACAAGATTCATTTAGAAACAAGAAAACTTTATTGTATCTTATGTTAAATTTCGATAGATGTTATTGTTGTATCCCATTACCGTTCACAAGATTCATAATGAACTCATTTGTCAATAAAACTTCCAAAACTTCCCTTTTATTATCACAAATATTTAGCCTCGTTTGATTATTTCATACTTTTCCTGTGTTTCATATAATAGGCAGGATTCAAAAATATGGAAACTTTATTGTAGCTTATCTTAAAGATCTAATGATCTTATTGTTGTATCCTAATATTGTTTACAAGATTTACAATCAACTTACGAAAGCTACAAACTAAATTTCGTTTACTGTTTGTTAATAAAACATCCAAAACACCCTTTGTTTTATCGCCGTATTTAATTAGCCTCAACTAAAATTTCCACTCCTGCTCTACAGCAAATTAACTTCCTCCATCAAAAATGTAGTTATCTCATCATCTCGACATTAACACACGACCCGTATAAAACCCCAAAAAGCTGCTTTTCCTTTAGGCCTGCGAGGGACAAGCCACGAAAAATCAGGTCAAGCTTTTGAAAAGATCAAGACGAATGGCTGGGATTTAAAGTATTTAGATTTTGATATAATCACGTAAATAAAGGGGAGAAAATAGTTCACTCAATGTCGAAACAAGGGTTAATTAACGTGAAAAGATTGTGGTTAAATTTGTAGTGGTTAAGTCCTGTACTGCTTTTTCATATTTGTTGTTCGTATCTATAAATTTATAAATATTATAATGTGCCAGTAAGTTTATTTCTTTGTTTGTTTGAAGAATCATACAAGATGTATGTACCTAATAAAAATGAAACCATTTTTAGAACTCGACAAACCCTAATGAACACCACTCAGCATCCAGATCTAAACTCATCTCATTTAAATTTATATTTATTTTCTTCTGTTTCGTTAATTTCTTCCTGTGTCTTAATACTTCTCAGCTACGAGTTACTAGATTGGTCCACGATTTTATAATCATTTTCTTTTTCACACTTGGTCTATTTCGCACACTTATTGACTATTCCAATGAAAAATGGAATCCAACTGTGACTTCAAAGTACTTAAAGTAATTAAACTAATCGAAAACTTCTTACTTCATGACCTCGGAGTTTTTTCGTTCAAATCCAAATAGATACTACTACTTTCTAATGGGGTACATCTCTCTTTTGTCACTTACTATTTTCAGATTGTAAATATTTACTATCAATTATATTGGCTTATTTGTAATGTATTATTAAGTCATTTAGAACTCGCCCATACTTTTGGCGTTCTTAATGTGTTGCATTACTGAAAGTTTTGCATTTTTTAATATTTTACACATTTTAAACAAATTAAATGTTTTAGAATTTTTGGACATTTTAAAGAGGATAAATATTTGAGATATTTTAGACATTTTAGAAAATTTAGATATTCTACACATTTTAAATATTTTTGTCAGTTTATTTTTAGACATTTTAGTTATTTTAGTCAGTTTAGACAATTTTGAGATTTAAATATGTTAGATAATTTAGACATTTTTGATCATTTAGGCGTTTTAGACATTTTAAATGTTTTAGCCACTTAGGAGGTTTTAAATATTTTAGATGTTTACGAGTTTCAGAAAATTAGATACGACTTTGAATCCATTTTAACACTAGACATTTTAGACAACTTAGTTTCTATAGACACCTTCTTCATTTAGCCCCTATAGCCATTTTAGCCACTTCAGACTTATCGGACATTTCATACTATTTGGAACTTTAAACAGTTTAGACATTTTAGATATTTTGGACATTATAAACATTTTAGATATTTTAGAATTTTAGTTTTTACACATATTCGACATTTTAGGTATTTTATAAACCTTTGACTTTATGACAACATTTTAGATTATTGAAGTTTTAAACGGTTTAGATATTTTAGACATTTTTGATATCTTTGAAATTTTTGATATAGTTTGACATTACACCAACACAAATAAACAAATTTTACCTCTTTATTTATTACTATAGAAAATATAGATTATCATATATATGTTGCCATTATGAAGATAGAATATAAACATGATTACTTAAAAATAAACCAAAACTATATGAAACAACATTAAACTGTTCTAAATAAATTTTACAGCCCTTATTGATTTCTTTAGAGGTTACGTTTAAAAAATTACTTGAACTGTATGTTCATTCCAAAAACCAAAGCTAAATGTTAGTAAAATGTTACTATCTCCTGAGCAGTTTGAGTTTTTCTGTACAATGTTTAACAACCGTTTTAATTCCCTTTCATATATCTTAGGTGTATCAACTATATTTATTCCAACAACTAAAGCTACTTTTAACTAAATTTTATCACAAGGTTTTAATTCTTCGCTACAAACTTTGACAGCCTTTTTTCGACCTTTCATCCCACTGGGGGTTGAATTTTGAAAATAGTACCGTATGTCCATTTCTGAATTTGAAGCTGATTTCATTCTAAATTTCATCAAAAGTCTAAAGATTCTTTCAATTTGAAATATGCTTTGTTATTTTACATGATCTGTAGAATTTTTAGTGTTACCCTATATATATCAAATTCTCAGTAAATTCCCTTAGTACATCAGTTTGATTGTCAAAGATTAATGTCAAATTGTGATTAACGAAATTTGTCATTACGAATCCTTTTAGTTTTTTCTATTTCTTGTTCATTTGTGTTAATACCATTGAAACCGAGGTCTGACTTAGACCTTGAAACCTTTGGAATTTTTTGAAATATACAATGTGGTGTTATTCCCAAAGAATATAAACGTCCAAAACAATATTTGATTCGATAAAAAGTATCTCATATATTACTACAATACTTCCACACCAAATTTAATCAAAATCCATCCAGTAGTTTTTTCATGATTCGAGTTCAGACAGACAGACAGATAAAAAGACAAAAAACAATAAGTATCTACACTGCCACCAAAATATATCATGTAAAGACGTTCAGACACAGTCTTGTTATAAGTATAGATGTAATTTTGGACGGATGAAACTTGTTTCTATTGAGAAATGCTCGTATTTCTTCCGGAGTTTCCTTCGCGTGATAAATTGGCAACGAATCCACACGTACAAATCAGGAGAAATAAATTTCTTATCGAAGGAATCTTAACTCTGCGTTTACAGTTTACCATATACGCTTCTATAAGGTTCTTTACGTGTATTTATTGCAGTTCCCATAATATTACATCACAAAGGAATCTTGATAAATTAACAGCTTTTGTAGTTTGGCGGTGTAAGTTTCAAGATAATTGAAATTCATCACCAGCTCTATCCATTGACTCGAGAAAGCTAATTTACGTATTTAAAGCTCCCGGGAAATGTTGCTGATGAGATTCTTGATATAAATCCTACATCTAATTTATCTACTTTTGTCCGTAACAAATGAGATTCAGCTAAACACTTTAATTACTATAAAAAAAGAGGGGCAGTCATTCTAAACTGAACGATGGAAGCGAAGGCTTCTTACGAAATATACTTCCGACTCTCCTTATTTCCATGTGCATGGTGTCTCATTCTTTGTGTCTTTTGTTATGATTCAAGAGTATTATTCACAATGGTTATATATAAAATGACGAAAACAAATATTTTTTTTCATATTTTTAAAATAAATTATTTAAAAGATAATAATAATATAAAAAAATTACCCATTCCCCACCACCATATCTCCGAATATAGAATTAAATGGAAAATAAAAAATTATAATTGTTTGTAACGGATCAAGTAATATATCAAATCAAAGGGATCATGACGAATACAAAATAATTTGTTAAATATTTTTAAAATAAATTATTTAAAAGATATCAATAAAAATATTTAAAAATTTACCTGCCCCCCCCCTTATCTCCGAAACTATAAAAAGTAAAAATTTGAAAAAAATAGAGGTGTAGCCCCCCACCTGAATTTTACTGAAAAATAAGGAGAAGAAGAATATTGATTTTGGGGGGCAAATTACAGAGTTAAATAAAAAAAGTAAGCTTGTTTCTAACGCATTATGTAATATATCAAATTAAACGGCTCATTATGCTGAATACAAATATATTTTTTAATGCTTTTAAAATAAATTATTTAAAAGATATTATCAAAAATATTTAAAAAAATACCCATTTTCCCCTTATCTTCGAAATTATAAAACGTAAAAATTTGAAAAAAAGTGGTATAGCCCCTCACAAGAACTTTACTGGAAAAATAAGGAAAAACCGCTAATATTGATTTTGGGGGCAAATTACAGAATTAAATGGAAAATATAAAATTAAAACTGCTTCTAGCGCATCATGTTATATATCAAATGAAACGACTCATTATGACGAATACAAATATATTATTTTCATATTTTAAAAATAAATTATTTAAACGATATTAACAAAAATATTAAAAAATGCCCATTCCCCCCCCCCCTGTCAGCGAAACTATAAACCGTTTTTTTTTTAAATAGAGACATTGCGCCTCACCTGAACTTTACTGGAAAAATAAGGAGAAACTCCTAATATTGATTTTGACAGAATTAAATCATGTAATATATTAAATCACAGGGCTCATTCATTATGACGAATAGATATGTTTTTTTTCATATTTTTAAAATAATTTTTTTACAAGAAATTAACAAAATGCTACCTAAAATTTTGAAAATAATTAGGGGTAGTGCCCTCAGTTTCAATTTATAAGAAAAAATAGTAGAAAACCCTCGTAGTAATTGTATGGACAAATTATAGAATTAAATGGAAAATAAAAATTTAATTTTCAAACACATCATGTAATATATCAAATAAAAGACTCATTATGTGAATTAGAATTATATCATAATTTTAAATCATTTGTTTAAAAGATATTAATAAACATATTAAACATAAACTTAATTCCCACTAAAATTTTGAAAAAAATATATTTTATTTTGTATTTTTAAATAATTTGTCTAACAGATATAATAATCTATTATTTAAAACCTGACCCATTTTCCCCTTTATCTTCCAATCTACAGAGCCTCAAAATTCAGACAGTAGATTTTCAAAGGCTTCCCTGAAAGTTTATTAGTAAAATAATATTCTCATGTTATTTTTTGGAGGCCAAATTAGAAAATTAAATACATATGTATTTTTTATAAAAATTATGAAGCAGATAAAATAAAAAGTCTATATGTGGAAAATGAAAGTGTATATTTTTTATAAATTTAAAACGCTTCCTTTAATATATATTAGGGTGAATATATGCTTGTCTGAAACTGGAATATTAGAATCTTGAAGGATTCCGTACCTTAGTATGCACTTGACCAAATTATTTAATTACAATATATAATATGTTCAATTATAATAATTCAAAATTTCAAACGTTAGAAACCCATTTAATATTCTGACCGAAATTCTCTGGATTTTTATTTATGGGGGCGGTTAAAAGATATCGTGTATCAGACTCAACCTACAACTAGAGAAGATATGAAAAACCGGATTCTTAGTGCAATACGTAACATACCGAGAGCCGAAATTGAAGCTGCACTTTTTCCTATGCATGAGTGGCTGCAGCAATGCATAGAGGTTGGCGGTCAGCATTTCCAGCATTTACAAGGGTATTATAAATATTTCATTAATAAATCGCCCCTTTTTAAGATCACAACTTATAAAAATAATTTCAGAAAAATAATAAAAATCTAAGGAATTTCTCTATAAAAGTTTCGTGTTCTAAACTTTAGTAAGGAACAAGATATCGAGATGCTTGCTTAGGCATCATTTACCAACTTTTTAATAAAATATTGATTCCAATACTTTTTTTGAGAAAATGTCGAAAAAACGCCCTCTAGCGGCCACATGCGAAACTAACAAACAAACGAAACTTCAAATATTATAACACTAGTAGTATAAGAATAACTGATTTTCTATTAGCCCAAGTTAGTTAAAATCGGCTCAGCTGTTTCGAAGTTACAGAGTATTTCTTAGGAAAACATTTAAATACGCCCACCACTTTATTGTTAGAGATACATAAAAAATGTTAAACAAAAAAGGCTCACATTATCCGCTTTAATGATCAGATCTGGGGCCTGTTTCATAATCATCACACTAATTTTATTAGTAAAAAATTCAAGTTACAAATTACAAAATATTTGCACTTATAGTTTCTGCTTCATACTGAAAACTTTTTACATCAAATACAAGTAGAGAAATTAAATTGGGAAGGCCTACCTTGTTAATATTCCTATATATTCGACTGGTTAGGCGATGGGTGGCACCAAATATAGACATTTATACTTTGATAGTTATATTGAAAATTAAATAAATAAGTATTTACATGTTATAATATTTCTAAATTGAATTTTTATTTCATATTTATCAACATTGGATTGACATTTACTTCCTTGGATTGTCGGGACAAATTTGTTGGCGCCCCCTAGGAACAAGTAGTGTTAATGTCACCTATATTTGAGGAGTGATGTGGAATCCTATTGAATAACTATTGTCATTACTTCGTAGCTCTTCAATATTTAACGGGCGACGGAGCCAAACACAGCAGTGACCAGGATCTGAGGCCGTCGATTGAGGTATCGGACCAACTGCTTCAAACAAAGTTAAAGCTGGCACTAGGAGGAACTTGAGTCCTTGGTTGTTAGGTTGATATTGCGGAATTCACAGAAATATCATTTTGTTAGGTTCAAGAATGCAGTTACGCCCCCTAGCGTGCATTTTAGATACTTGAACATATTTTCCCGCTTATTCTCTTGACTGTTTTAGTACTAGGTTTTTTTTTGCCACAAGCCCATACGATTAATGGTTTCCTAGATACAGTACCTCGCATTAGTTGGCCACCCTGTACAATGTACAATAGCTATGATCTATATAATAAAACAAATTTGGATTCTTATACTTACTTTGGCAATTGAAACTGTATCCTCAATTTCACTAACATGAAATTCATAGCCAAACTGTAGGATTTCTTACGAGTAAATCAAGAAGACCCACTCTATATTAATTTAAGTCCCTTTTCATGGTCCTATAGTCTTAGACTTGAAGCTGACGAACCCATCAGGTGTAATTCCTACCAAAAACTTATTTACTAAACTTGATGGAAAATCAATTATAAATTCTTTACAATCAATCTTTAAAACATTTTGGTAAAGTTTTTTCCTTTGTATACCTTATATTTTAGAGGTTAATAGTGGGTATCTTTAAGGTCTCGGTTAGTAAGAAATTTAATAATATATTGAAAATAATTGATTTCTGACATATGTCATGTCTCTAATTTAAAATATCGCAAACAGAGAAGTGGAATGTTTGCTAGAACTAAAAGTAAATTTTGTGTAGGTATTGTAAATTAATTGGATGTTATATTTGTATATTTCCTATATTTTTTTTCTATATAAAAAGAAACTCTTCATATAAAAGTGGTCCCTGTTGCTTACACAGAAAACAAAAGTTGTGTGGGTATTTCAAGATCAAGGTAGGGTGGTGTCGCTCAGAACGCAATGTCAAAGCATATGCAATTTCAATTTTTGCATTTCATTACCATGCTTATCTATTTTTATATGTATAACTGTGGGCCACCGTTTCAAAAATTGCTAAATACTAAAACATTATTAGGTGTCAACTAAAACCTAATTGCCTCTGTTTCAGATGTTCACGTGTATTTTGAGAACGTCAAATTCGTAACTAATGTAAGAGATTTGTTAGTGTCAGGTACCTTCTTCGTTCATTATGTACATCTAATCGTAAAGTAGGTTGAGCTGTTTAGAACAGCGCTTTCCTTTTTTAAACATACACCAATTAATTTCAGCGGCAACTAGCACATAGATCAAAGCACATTATAGGATGACACCTCAAAACCTGTTGTCAGGCAATTAAATCCGAAAATAAATGAATGTTTCTAATTATTCTCGTTATAATAACATTTCACAATAATTGATTTCTGTTTTAATTGATTTTCTTAATCAGTAGCTATAATAAATGATTGATGATTGATAAAAAATCGTATTTTGAATCTATAGCGATAAACTGTCATACATGTCAGGACGATATGTTACTATACCGTGTTACTATACCGAAAAAGTGACAACCGACCTTTCAATATTCAAAACTCAAACGAAGTCATTAGGATTTTTTAAATAGTCTTAAAATTAATAATTACACAATTACGAAAGGACTTCCGTTAGACATGAAGAAATAACCCTACGTATCAATACATAAACAAAATAATTGGGGCAGCAAAGTATACTAAACTGATGATGGAAAAAGAATTTAAATCTCAAAAAAGTTCTCATGAAACACTGTTGAGAAATAATAATGAGTAAATCATGCTATTTGCGCAATTTCTTCACCAAAAAATCTGATGGCGTCAAAACAGGTGAATAAAGGGCCCATACAATATCAACTGTTATCCGTACTGTAGATAGTTCCATGCCCCTCCAAGGGCCGTCTGAAGAAAAAACGACATTAGTATCCAAGAGCTCCGAAGTCAGTGAGTTAACAGATGAAATGTCAAGATCTTCAATCCAAGAACTTGCTGGAACATAACAGTTTTTTAGTTAGTGACGTTTTCGAAGGTATTAAAAACCTGCCTTCAAAATTTACTACCGGTCCAGACCGTCATTTTTCCTAAAGAACTGGATTTGCACAGTATCACCAGCTATTCCAATAATTTTTAACTTATCCCTAAACACAGGTCAATTTCCCGATTTCTGGAAGCATAGCCATTTCAAACCAATTTATAAAACTGGCCCTAAAACAGAGGTGAGGTGAAAAACTACTAGGTAGTCTGCAATCAATCCAAGATCCCTAAACTTTTGGACCAGCTTGTATGCCAACGGTTCACATGGGGTGTCAAATAATAAACCTAGAATAATTTGAATTCGTCAAGGGAAAGTCGACTGAAACCAATCTAGTCTTTTATCAAAATTTTATATTGAGTTAAGTGGAAAAGGAAAGACAGGTTGAGTTTTTCTATACTGAACTTTCGATGGCATTTGAAAGGGTTAA
This sequence comes from Octodonta nipae, assembly GCA_034190945.1. NCBI lineage: Eukaryota > Metazoa > Arthropoda > Insecta > Coleoptera > Chrysomelidae > Octodonta > Octodonta nipae. The sequence goes on from CM067219.1 coordinate 139,288,501, forward strand.
CCACGTTCTCCTCATCCTAAAACTGAAAGCCTTAAGTATTAGGAATGCGCTGCTATCTTGGTTTAAAACACCTTTATTACAGGCAGATCTCACATGGTGAAGTGGAAAAGGGAAGACATGTTGAGTTTGTCTATACTGAACTTTCGAAGGCATTTGACAGGGTTAACTACGTTCTCCTCATCCTAAAACTGAAAGCCTTGGGTATTAGGAATGCGCTACTATCTTAGTTTAAAACACCTTTATTACAGGCAGATCTCACATGGTGAAGATTGGTAGTTCAAGGGAAATAATTGCCCTGTCTGGAGTACCAGAGAGGTCCCATTGTGGCCCTATCCTTTTCAGCCTTTTTGTGGTTGTCCTTAAAACCCGACTATCAAGTTGTTTGGATCGGGTGATACATAAACATAAAAAAATGTTGCCAAATATGATTTGGTAGACGACTATCACCTCTCAATTCCAAACAGAAAACAATAATCTTAATAATTCTTCAGAAATCAAGGATCTCGGAATTACCTTTAATCGTAAGCTATCTTTTAGATCAGATGTAGAAGGAATAACAGCCCGTGCCCTAAAGATTCTAGGCTTCATCATCTGTAAAATGAGAGTAAACAGAAGAAGTACCCTTGAACTAAATAATAAAAAATGGAGAGCGACAAGAAAACGAAGAAGGTAAAAGACATATGAGTGTTTACACCTTGATTACAGTCGTATTGCGGTGTTGCTACACGTGTTTTTTAATTTCCTGAGGGTGGGAAAAATTTAGGCAAATTTGGTCTTGGGTTTCCTAGATAGCTTTAAAAGTTGCCCTGGGGTTGAATCCTCAGTGCACTGCACCGCATAGCCTTTCGATAATCACGGTATTGTGTACCTGAGTAATGAGTTGACGGTTTACTTTAATTCTTTCACTTTTTGAAAGTATTCCTGTGAGTAATTTGGATATACAGCATAGAGGCGATAATACTATAAATTTAGTCCTCATTAGGTTCTCACACCGGGAACACTAAGAATCTATGGATGCCCGGCTTGCCCGGCTACTCTCGATAGCTGTTCAGTCTGTATCCTAGTTGTTGTCTGTAGGCAATTTGTTGCTGGCTATGACTTGCACGTTAGCAAAATTTCTTTCAATTATTCTCGGTAGCTATGCAATGTTTATCCTAGCTGCTCTCTGGAGCTTCGTAATATTTTCTCTAGCGTTCCCGGTAGATTCTCAATTTTTTTTCTTGAAGTTTACGGTAGCTTCGCAATGTTTTTTGATAATTGGATTACTGAATTGTTTTGAATACACATTACTTTGATTTTTCTGTCTAATGGGTACTAGAGATTTCAATTTTGGTGAATGTGTGGGAGATATATATATATATTTCCCTTAGTAAATTCCTTGACTGTTACTTTATTATTGTGCCTTTCTTATAATATATACTATCCAAATTTTCGACATTAGTGGTGGATTTTCGACATTCATGGTGGATTTTCTATAAGTATTCTAAGTAAATTAAATATATAAGCGAGTACAAATCTCATAAAATACTCTATAATCGGATGCCAGCCTCCATGCCACTTTTTTAAAATAAATTACTTATATGGAAATAAGTATCGAAAAGGAATAATTTACTGAATGAACTTATTATGTATCAATGACATCTAACGTCAGTCTATATGAGAGTATTCTCACGCTGGAACATATGACAGACTTTAACAGTTCAGTATTTTAGTATAACACAAATTCAAATACAAGTCTAGTCTCCTTGTGAGAAAAAGAAGAAGATGAAGAATTATAAATCTAATAATTCTCAAACCACTGTATTTTATTTTCATGAATATCTAAAATTTACAGTAGTTTTGTGTTTTTCGTATAATGTTAACGCAAATAAACATTAGTTACTTTGGCGTAGCACCAATTTAAAATACTATAATAATATTAGTTTTGCTGAGCATCAACAACTTTAATACCAACCTGTATTTTAGAAAATGTTTTACTTACTGAACTTACGACACAACTATTCCAATACGATTTGAAACTTACCTAAAAAAAAAATATCATTAGCAACAAACTTATGTTAATTCTATGAAAGTATTGAAAATAATACAGCATTACGTAATATAAATAATAAAAGTAGCTTCCAGCTTCCCTACAACTAGTAATAATCACCGATATTATATTATAATATTTACTAGTACAAGTACTAGGGAATTTGTGAGCTATTTGTTTAACGACCACTTGTTCTAACAACCAAACAATTTTCGATGTAGATTTCGTGGAATTCATTTCTCTACTTCATATGTTTTTACATCTCTAAATTCCCTCAATTCCACAGATTTCTAGAAACGACCTCTTATAACAACGAATACAGTATCTGTATAGGTCGATGACTTCTGCAACTTGCTGTGATTAAATTCACAATATGTTAATATAAGCAAATATCGGGTTTGATATTGTTTACTTCAATACCTATCGCGATATTAACAGAAAAGTAATTAAGGAAAGGAAAAACCTAATATCCTTTAAAGAAATACATAATCATAATTATTAACTAAATCTAAGTGATTTTCAAAACATTGACACTTAACTAAACTTAATGTATCAGATGTTCATACTGAGCACCGTTTACTTCTTGACAATAAGCAAGTCGCTTTATAAATCCTCTAGTAACATTAGCTATTACTTCTGGTGTAATTCTCTGGATGTCATGAGTTATTCTTGCAGCTAATTCTTGCAAAACTTCGTGCAGACCATTTATAAGTACCCCTTCTTCTAATCCATCTGTGATGAAATGTCCTATCTAAATGATCTCGAACAATGCGAGCGTAATGGGGTGGTGCTCCATCCTGCTGAAACCAGATATTATTTGGTAATTGTCCATTTACCTCCAATGCCGGAATAACTTGTGTCTCCAAGAGCTGTAAATACCTATCTCCATTTAAAGTTTCTTGTTATAAATGGCGGCCCAAACGTTCAGTTTTGTGAATGTTGTGTATGAGCCTCTTGTACCCAATTAGGATTACTTTGTGACCAGTAGCTGCAGTTATGTCGATAAACCGTACCATTTAAACAAAATGTAGCCTCGTCTGAAAACACCACATTTCTTATAAAATTATTATCACGGTTACAAATATCCATCATCGTTTCACAAAATTGCAAAAGTCTGTCGAAATCGTCTTCGGGGAGTTCTTGAACGAGGCGATTTTTGTATGGATGATATTTTTCTCGCCATAATATCCTTCCTACTGAACGACGGCTAATTCCATGCATATTAGCGAGGTCGGTAGTGGATAAGTGAGGATTTTCTTCCAAAAATATAGCAACATTTTGAGCTACACCTTCATTACTTGCACTTTTTAACCGTCCACTTTTTGGTAAATTGCTAACTGTTCCACTTTTGTCGTACCTTCGCAATGTTTTCGTCACGACTGAACGGAATATTTGTGTATTCGGATTAACAATGTTAAAAAGGTCACAAACTTCTTGATGCTTCCTTTTCCTCTCCCCATACCCAATCATCATTAATATTTATATTCTTTCTCTTTCACTTAATTCGGCCATTTTACGATCAAATAAAACAATACAGTCTTTTTTCGGTCAAATAAAGAAAGCTAATAACTTATTTTGACAACTACTGTCACTTCTGCAATGAATTTCATGGACTACTAAACTTGATTCAGATTTAATTTGCACCTGATGTAAACAAACGCACGTGTATTCGACTATGGAACAAGCAATAGAAATACAAATCCTTACCGAGCGGTTTGTTTATAACGGGCGTAAATGAAATCTGGACCGAGTTTAGCTACCATCAAATTTTTCCTTTCCTTAGTTACTTTTCTGTTAATATGTCGGTAGGTATTGAAGTAAACAATATCAAACCCGATATTTTTGTATTCGCAATAAAAGATTTCGTCAGAAACTAAAATACTATACAGGGTGTTTCATTGCAAATTTTAAAATCGACATTACTTCCGGTTAAACAAGAAATTCAAAATTGTAAAAAAAATTGGAAATAAATAGGCAATCTACTGCAGTATCCACCTTCCAAATTTAATTTTGATATCTCTAATAATTCCAGAGATGTATACTTGGTTCCAAACATTTGCCCATCATTGTATATGTTTTGATTTAACTAACATTAGTATATTTAGTACCTTGGAACACATTTATGATGCTATGTTTGTTTGTTTTTTTCTGTATGGAAAATCTGTATTTTGGATATATTTTTCCTTCAAACCCATACAGTAAACTTTAATTGTAATCGGAAGCGTCATGGTTTTTTTCAAATTACGTAATCTATAAGCATCAAAATTGTAACCAAGTAAGATTTACACATTCCAAACTTATCTCCATTTCAGTTGTTTGGTTGTCATCTCTGTTTTGCTCTGGTTCGTCAATGGAATGTAAAGCAATAGTATATATAGTATTTTAACCAAGTGTCTCATTACCCACTTTAGTTCTTATTTTACAAACTATTTCTTAAGATGGCACATTATTGACTCCAGCTTTCTGCTTGTAGAGGCGAGATGTAAAACCGACATCTAGGATTTTCGGAGAAACTAGCGCTCAGAGGTTCCGAATCTAGAGCCGTTCCGTGTAATTGCTGTTCTTCCGTAACTCCTAGGACAGAATGAATTTTTCAGGTTGCTTCACCTGTCAGAGATGTTCAATACTCTCTACGAGGTGTCATTCTTTTGTACCCAAGACAATATATATGATATATATTGGTTCTGGTCGGGAACCTTCTTCAGTTGCGCTTCGCACAATAGAACGTCCTCTCGGACACTTATTTATGTATTTGGTACATAGCAGCAAATTTGTAGATGCGAGATAGGCTTTTCGGGGAAACTAGCACACAGAGGTTGCGAATCTGGAGCCGTTCCGTGTAACTGCTGTTCTCCCGTAACTCCTAGGACAGAATGTCATGATAAAACTTTTCAGGTTACTTCACCTGTCACAGATATTGAATGCTCTCTTCGAGGTGTCATTCTTTTGTACGCGTACAAATAGGAATAAATAATTTTGTCGACAAGCTATTTCTTCCTCTGTGTGGTTCGTGGATTATATGGTGATAGTACCAGCATTTGTTCGAAAAAGTGTCATTATCAACTTTGTTTCTTTTTTTACTAACTCGTTCAATAGGAATAACTATTTTTAAGGAATACACAAAATACATACTCTCTTCGAGGTGTCATTGCTTTGTACGCAAGACAATATACATTATACAGGGTGTTCCTAAATTGGAGGTACAAACGAAAAGGGAAGATTCCTTGAATAGTTTTAGAAAAAAAAGTCCCACAAACATGGGTCCGCAAACGTTCAGAACTTTTTTTTGGTCTACCTGCATTAATATTTTTCGCAGAAAAAGATCCAGTTTCTGAAAGACGCCTGTGAATATTAGAGAACATCCGATGACCAGGCATCACTCTATTGGGATAGCGTTCCATGTAAAGACGCTGAGCTCCTCTTGAATTACCATTTGCAAGACTATACATGAAATGCATGTCAGCCATTTCGAAATTCGTAAAATTCGGTATGTTTTCATATTAACATGCAACCATCTTTAATTTTCAAAACACAGGAGTTTAGTTTGATGTGTCAAAACTAACAATAAATTTATTCATTCACCACAGCCTACTAGGTAGGTAACTAGATTTCTATGACAATTCGGAATTTTCTGAGAATTTCAAGGGAATCATTCAAAATTTTTTTTCTCGAAATCGGTAGTAGATACGACAAAACTACAAGAGAACATAAAGTTTGCTATAACAACAAAGCTTTTCTTTACGATTTTTGAAAGTACCAGTGGCTCACCAAAAAAAAGTTCTGCAGGACAACAGTGGACAGTGTTCCCGAAAAAATATTACCCTATAAATTTGCAATCGAAATTGGCATGTCACAAGCTGTAAACTCTTAATTTTAATATCTATGCCAAATTTCATTTGAATATTTTGTGAAGTGCAGATACTATGAGAAAAAAATTTGAAAAAAATTTAAACTTTAACACTCTGTATCTTGAAAACGAAACGTTTGCGGACCCATGTTTATGGGACTTTTTCTTCCTAAAACTATTCAAGGAATCTCCCCTTTTCGTTTGTACCTCCAATTTAGGAACACCTTGTATATCATATATAATATACATTGTTTCTGGTCGGGGAACCTTCATCAGTTGCGCTTCCCACAATTGAATGTCCTCTCGAACACTTCTTTATGTATTTGGAATATTTCAGTATCTCTGACAGGTGAAGTAATCTGAAAAATTTTATCGTGACATTCTGTCCTAGGAGTTAAGGGAGAACAGCAATTACACGGAACGGCTCCAGATTCGGAACCTCTGTGTGCTGATTCTCTCGAAAATTCTAGATGTCGGTCTTACATCTCGCGTCTTCAAACAAAATACATAACCAACTTTCTGTTGAATCGCTTAAAACTGTGATGTATATGACAATATTCTGAATTAATATTCTTGCCATTTTGTAAGTCAGTATTAATCATAAATCTACACAGGTAAGTCAGTTAAGAACATTTAAGTCAAAATATAAGAAGTTACACTCGCAGTGTCATAAAAACTATTTTGTTTTGCTGAATCTTATTCACCTACGAAGAATAATGGATTAGTAACCAGATGTTTCATTCATGGTAGTCTCAAGAAGTGATCACATAACAGTTCATTTTCTTCTCATCGTAACGAGCAGTTGAACCATTTTCAGATCCTTTATCCGTAAACATCTGCTTAGATACATTGTCAAGTCTCACACTGTATTCAATTATGGTCATTTGAGACCGATCTGCTACCGAGTTACTATCTCATTGAATACCATTGATTCTCACGCCAATTCCGAAGACCTCCCATCAGAATGACGATCGTCCAGTTGATTTTCCTTATAGAGTATCGTAATGGTGCGTTTGCAAGACAGATAAAAGTAACCCAGATCGCGCAAATTATTATTGCACCGACGAATGTGCAGTTAAATGTTTAATTATATTGTTGTATAAATTCCAATAAATGCTTCTGCCGGCCGGAATGTAAAAACGTCGGCACTCCACAATTTCGTTGTTCTGTGACCCAAATGTAGGATTGGACTGCGGAAAAAATGAGACAATGATTTAAAGTGGACAACAACTGGGCCGATGGCACGCCAGCGAATCCGATGCAATTGCGTGTGAACGGCCTGTAATTGCATTAACGTGATCGACTGAAAATCCTCATGAGACTTCGAAAGTTTTACATTGGCAACCAAGAGTCGCCTTTTCACTAATTTGACTAAACAATTATGATTTTTTTTATGTGTGCTTGGGAAATAACACCACAATCGAAACAGAAATCAGTATATTTAAGAAAAACCAAACGTTTCCAGGTCTACTCTGACCTCGTTTTCAATGGCTTTAAAGAAGTTGGAAGGACTTGAAAAAGTTTTCTTTAGAATTTATAAGTGGCGTTCCTAGATACGAGTTTGATGTAAGATAGCGCATTCGCCAAAAATGTGATCAAATAATTCTTTTATTTCAGTGATCCCATTAACGTCATAAGGGAAAACCTAGGAAAAACCTTATGAACTATCCCGATACGGGGTTGTTCAAAAGGAGATGGCTGTTAATAATTAATTGCTTAATTGTTGGTAACCAGATCCGATTGAATTGTACAGAATTAGAAGCGATACAATCGCCTTCATTCAAAAGAATTAATGCAGACTCTTTTATTTTGCGTTTTGTGTTATGTTGTTCTTTGTGAAGTATAGTTGAATTGTCAAATTGTATTTGGTGGCCTAGGATCAAAATTTTATTTTTTGTTAATAAAAACTAATTAGTGACAAGCCAAATTTCTTTAGATCTATAGGTAGGTATGTGTTGATCTTTTATTGAAACAGTTACAAATGGAAAAATCGCTTGGAATAGCCTGCGCATTTAGCGTAATATTATGATTGCTCCGTCATTATCATCTGTGGCTAAATGGAGTCTAGGTATTCCATTTTGTTAAATTTATTACATAAATGCATATTATGCAAGAAATATAAATATGTGTCTGCTTAAAATTAAAATTTGCTTTAAGATTATTTATTATAAGAATATAGTACCACCCTATAGCAATTTTTCGAATGGACTCGTCCAAACATTTTTATGGACTGAACAAATATTTTCAATACTTATATATATTTAAGCTTTAAATTTAAAAAAAAGTGAGCCGAGAGGTCTCTAGACCAACTCTTCTACTTTCCATTGGTGGTTTATTCATAATGATAGGATCATCAGGTGAGGTAATATGGCCGTTCAAAAAAATATGTCTTCCATAGGATTGACTGAAATTTTGCAAGAACTACTGAGACTACAGTATTTATTTTTAGAAAATGAATTGGGTATGAGAAGATCTATCGCTTCAGTTAATAAGAATCTTTCAGCTATAAAATAAAAAAAATTTTAAGCGGTTATTTATTTATTTAGAATTTCGGGTAAAGGTTTCATTATCTTAGAAACCAATTAACGAAGTTGAGCGTATAGTAGCTTATTTTGTGGGTTTTTCATTTTTCTTCAACATTGTCCATACTAGCAAACACGATTTTATCGGCGGATTTTGTATAAAAGGTAAAAAACTAAATTGTTATCGATTTTTCGCTGTTTTTTTGTTAAAAAACAAAAAGGCATCGATAAACAATGTTGAATTTTATGTCAGTTCGTCAAGTTTTATCATTACAACAACAACCTAATTTCGGAGATGACTTGAGCTAAATATAAAGACAATCAATAGGTCTTGATACAGAAATGTAAATCATGACATGTTATAAACATTTTCAAGTCTATTTGTAGAAACTTCTCGCTAAATTTAATGTTATTGAATAATTAAACATCTAGACAATTCGCTCAAGCTATCTACCGTAACAAAATTTGCAATCGAACCTTGAACTGTTCAGAAGGAAATTAAGGGACGAATCCATGAGTCCATTAAAGTTCGTCACTAACTCATTCGAAGTAATCGAGTCATCCAACTAGGAAACGTAAATGATTGATTCCCAAAAACTGTTTTCTCTCGGCCGACAATGAACCCGAAATAATGACATCAAACACAAAAGGAGTGTTCAAGGAAACTTTCGACACAACAATCGAAAGAGAGGTCTACTGAGAATCGAAAACAATTTCTCTTGGCATGTGTAGTCGCATGAGTTTTTCGTTTTCCTGACTGACAAATTGATGTGTGTTGGCATCGGAATTTTGTTCATTAATGTTAACATTTTTCAAAGTCACCATTGTTTTCGGACCACAATCGATCACGTGGGGTAATAATGAAAATGTAAGAATTATTGGACAAGTTTAAAATTTAAAATTTTATTATTGTCAATTACAGGGTGTCCAAATAAGGTACTGTCACGTTACATGTTTGGCCATCTGTGAAAGGAAGCGGCTCAGTTGTGTCTGTGACAGAAGTTGGAAAATTAAAGTGCGTTCATGTAAAAACACAATATTGCACCCTAACATCAAACCTTTATTTTAAAATAAATCTTTGGTGTTAGGGTGCAAAACAGTGTTTTTATATTTGTGACACACCAAAGGTTCCGCAGCTTTTCCATTAGAATGCGTTTACGCAACCCAGAAATCTCTCTGACTCTTAGTGTATTAATACATTTGTGACACACCAAAGGTTCCACAGCTTTTCCATTAGAATGCGTTTACGCAACCCAGAAATCTCTCTGACTCTTATTGTATTAAGTCTATGCATCTGGGCCATTCAGATAATTGTAGGTGTGATTGTAAAAGTTGGAAGAGTGAATATACGTCACAGTATTTTTTGTGATGCAGCTCTGCAAATGATGAATTCATTTGGGTCCTGATCGAATGCTGGTAATACATAAAAAAGTCTGAACTGAGGTTCTCACAGATTTCCGTCGACCTTTTCTGAAGTCTGCATAGAAAAACTGGAAAACAAATGTAGTTGGAACAGGAATTAGAGTTCAAGAAACATAAAAGTCATTAGTTAAAGGTCAATCTTATGTAAACCGCCATATAGTGGTCCAGTCGAGGTTTCAAAGAGTAAAATTGTCTTGATACTGGTAACTGGTTATGGTTTCTTGATGACTGGCAGCTCGGTTGCTTTAAACTGTCTATAAAAGTGCGTAAATTAAGTAAGTTTTGTTAACAAAATGATAGTTTTTAAAAAATAAATATTGCAGATATAGATCTTACACTAATCCTCACAGAAAGCACAGCCAAAGATAATGTCTGGTTAGGACAGGCTTAGGTTGTCATATACGTTGCTACACTTGCTAATGGCATGACAGGGTCAGATTCTTAAAGTCCACATAGAACAAACATGGGAAATTTTAGGAAAAACATGGACATAATTCTACTTGCAAACAAGGAGAACGCTACCATGATCATTATAGACAGAGCACCACTTTAAGAAGATTCTTGATTTACTAGTCACAGGGCGATTCACAGTCGAAATTTTCAAATTTCGATCCCTATTGATCAAAGCAAATCAAGAAACCAGTGGCCGTACCACCAAAATAAGACTCATGAGCCCATTGTCGTTATTCCCTAAATCGTTAGTACCATCCAACCTGCACCAATGGCAAATAACTAACGAAATTCTTAAAAAAACACAGTACAACCTGGCGAACTCTTAGCAATTTCCTTAAACTTGTTCCAGGTAAACGATAAACAAAATAATCCAACAGGTATGTATGTCACAATCGACATATCCCAACTGTTTCCACACATGTCTTAAAAACTACATATTTGCTGTGGAATCAGTTATTTTATGAGCAAGTTGGTGGTGTGATCGTTGGAAATAGTCTCAGCCTAGTGATCGTTAATTGTTACGTGGAATTTTTCAAATGTCTAATGTGGAGGAAAGCAAAAGATTCACTAATGAAGTGTTGAAAGCAATTAACCCACATAAATCCATACATTCTGGACTGTAATCAAAATTCCGGTGGACAGACCGTCGCGAATCTATGAACAACATCATTTGAAATGAATTACTCTAATTCGACCACGCATTTCATGCGAATGACTACGCAGCCAATGTGATAAATGGGTAATTAAATTCCAGGCGCAAATCTATTCAAAACAAAAATAAACAGTCAGGTAAAATATTAGGTACAAGTTAAATATAAAATCAGCTCAAAAACACTAAATTCAAAACAATTTCCAAACACTTCAATTACATACTCGGATATTCTAAAGTATCCAAAATCGGTATCAAGACTCGGTACTTTTTCAGTAGAACACATTATGCATCACCATCAAAATTAATTTACTGCGAGACGGTTATATTAATTTATAAATATCAAACAGAATAAGATATCCCTGATTAAACACTAATGTCCATCGTTTGACAATTCTTTTGAACTGAAGCATCTCACGAGGTATCATCTAAGCACGCGCCGCTGAAGATGTGTGGTGCAGCTGGAGATGAAACGTTCGGAAGAAATTCCAGTGGACCTGGGAAAACTAGCCATTCAAAAACAATAGTGATACCTATTCAACAACATGGAAAATAAATGCAAATACCCAATTTTATACTTGATTATCAAAAAAACATTCTTAAGACCCGATCACTAATCAAAATACAGCTCACATTTTTATATGAACTAGTGGTCGAAATTCAACCATATTTCATGAAATTGTAAAAAGTATTTTTTATAAGAAACAGAGTTGTAGAAAAATCGGAGAAGAAGATGTATTGACCAAAATTGTTCACTAATATTGACAAATCATTGCAATAAAAAAAATAAAAAAGTTATTAAATATCGGTTTTCGAAATATTTTTGACAAATGAATGACCCTCCAAATTTTTGGCTGGAAGCGCTCCTGGCAAAATATTCGATATAATAATTGGAAAATTGTTCTTTGCAACCTAAAAGTTTTCGTCATTTGCGGTTTCAATCAAGTTCAGAAATATTAAAGAAAAGAGAGGACCAACAACCGTAGGAGAACTTAAATATTTAATACATTCTCTATTGTCCGCTGTCTGACAATTTTTTACACAAAACCTTCGGGAAGGCTGTAATAATAATATATTAATCAAATAATTAAATTCACATTAAAAACAGATTATTTAATATGAAAGTTACTGCAACGCGTTCGAAAAATCAATACTGATCTACTACATTGACTATTTACGCTTGCATGCCTGTTCCAGAAGTACATGCTCTAATATCCATTTATAATTACTCAATATTATGAGTTTTGACCGTCTGGCGGCGACGGCACTGTCAGTTTTTTGTCGTTGATAGTATGGACGTAAATAATGACTTTTTATTATATTTAATTTAATGAATGAACCAATATTATAAATTAATATTAGCATTCTGCACTGAAGGTCGTCAGTAGCTACTAAACAAAACAAAAATGAAGAAAATTGGTTGAGAGACAGAGGAGAAAATGGTAGCTAATCGTTTTGTCTTTGCCTATTTATATATAGATAATTTGCGTTACTGATGTCTTCAGTTTTGTATAGAAACTGCGATGTCTTTAAAAAAACTTGTGAGACATTCATTCATGGTCCACACAGATATCGGATTAACAGTTAAATAGCTATTAATTAAATTAAGATCTTCTGAATACAAATAAAGTTACTTAAAGTAGTGTTTAATAAGAGTAATGGACGCTCCTGAAGTTTTGTTTTGATAAAATTTTATCACAATGATGTTTTGTTAGATGATGTGTTATTAGAAAATGGACCTTTATTGTAAATATGAACTACGGTCTATAAAGGCGCTATGAGAAGAGTGAGATTAATGAAAAGGTTTGCAGCAATAAAATCGGTTTTGGCACAAGATTGTAACAATAAACGATCCACTGTTTCATGAAATATATATGTTTTCCGAAATATTTGAGGGGCGTGTGATCGGTTATGGGATGTAGGGATGGTTTTGGATATAGGCTATGAAACGATATCATATTAATCAATTAGCAATAAATTTCCCCTCCAAAAATAACCTGAAATATTTTCTAGATACTGAAGAGTATAGACAGGTGTGACATCAGCGGTATGCTAAGCAATAGTAAACGTATTAACTCGTAACTAACTCATAATGGTATGAATTCCTTCAGATGAGACATTTTTTGGTCCACACCGATTGAAGAGTATAGACCGGTGTGACATCAATGTTACGCCACGCTTTTAGGAAACATATTAATATCCTTTAATCGTATAAAAAATAATCAAAAAACTAAAGAAAAACAATCAATTTATGAAGTATATAAACGATTTAGATTCTGAGATAAGAAAAATTGTGTTAATATTAAATGAGCATTTTCTTTACCATGGCTAAATAACTAAATTATTTTTTCAGTTAACTGAAACCGAAAGCGTCACATGCTAAGAACAAAGAGTCTCAATTAGTTCAGAAACTAACTCGTTTATTCTAGAGGGAATTTTCTATGTAAATGATATTTCACAAGCCTAGGGCGGACGCCCACATGTTTTCGAAATATATGAATACAAATTTGCTTTTATCTACCGAGATGTACAAAATAAATATTTTCTTTCGGGAAGTTTTTCTCAAAATTGTTTTTATTTCAGTTTGAATGATAATATTTCTATATATAGTTTAGCAGTCAGAACCGAGAAGTTCTTCATATAAATTTGAAATATATATGTAACTTCCTATAGCTCCACTCAATGCTGATAAAGTTTAAAGCATACGCTGAAGCATAAATAACTAAGCAATTTGTTTATGTAATAAATAACAACATGTAATATGAACATACTTGCAGTATAGGTACCAACGAAAGACAACAATCTCGAGGTAAAAAATATACAGGGCGTCCCATAACTAATGGCCTATTCGATAACTGCATTTAGAGGCGGTCAAAATATACCGATATACACAAACATGCCTTAGTATAATGTTTGACGAAAACGATATACAGGGTCCTAAAGTTGGTATTTGGTTTTTTCAAAATTTGTGATATTTGAAAAACGGCTCCATATATTGAACTCCAAATTGGTAAGGCATAGTTTTCAAGGGCGATAAACAAGAATTTGTTATCATTGTTCATGATACGCGTACTGTTACAGGGTGTTTGTGGCGAAGGTCGAATTAGGCAAATCCATGTTTATTTTTTAAAACACCCTATAATTTGCGTTTTGACGATAAATAATAAAACTGCCATAATTTCAATACAAAAAATGCATTCTTGTCGAATCTCCATATTTTAAGGTGTTTTCGAGATATTGCCATTTTAAGACTGGCGCTTAGTCATTTAAATTAAACATGAACGGTTTCAAAAACATTCAATTTAATTATGAAAACAAAAAAATAGATGTTGCATCATTTTATTAAACTTTTTATGATATGTCGTCTTTTCTTGAAAAAGGTTGCAATGTTATTTTCAAGAATATTCGCGATTTCTTGAATTTTCGCTAAAACCTCGTTTCGGGTATCAATTTCATTACTGTACACCAAAGAGTTCGTTTATCTCAATAAGTGAAAGTCCATAGGATTAAGTTCTGGAGTACGAGGCGGTTAAGAGAATTCACTACCACGTCATTAGTCATTTAAATATTGCTGGACTATAAGTGGATAATGTGGCGGCGCGCCATCGTGCCTAAACCATATATGCTGCCTTCAATAAGAGGAACTTCTTCGAGTAAATTACCCAAATTATTTTCGAAAAATTCTAAATACTGTAATGCATTTAACCTCGTAGGAAGTTCAAACGGACCAATGAAGTGATCGCCAATAATTCCACACCAGATATTCTTAAATTCTTAATATACTCAATTTACTTACACCAGCAGCTGCTTGCAAGGCCGAGTACTTAATGCAGGATTTTGCAGAATTCGAACTAAAATATCATCTGCATGATCAGATCGGCCACCAGAATTAATTGTGTGAAACGAACCTATTTCACCTAAATTTGTAGATAATCGTTAGAATATTTTACATTGCGATTTGGATATAACTGTGTATATCGTCTAACTGCAGCACTTGAATTATTTACTTGTGGATAAACAGAAATCATATCCCGTAGTTCACTATTTGCAAATTCTAAGCGTATTTAATGAAGGCTTTATTCCAACTACTCACTTTAAAAACGTTGTTTGTATTGAAATTATGGCAGTTCCATTATTTATCGTAGAAACGCAAATTATACGGAGTGTTAAAAAAATAAACATCAATTTTCCTAATTCGACCTTTGTAACAAACACCCTATATGAGTGCCATGAGTGCCTATATGCTGTACCAATTTTGAGTTCAATATATGAAGCCGTTTTGCTAATATGACAAATTTTCAAAAACAAATACCCACATTAAACAATAAACAAAGTTGTGGGGACGGAACAATAACTAAACATCGGTTTTGGGAAACATTTAGCAAACTTTACCAAATTTTAATTATTTACTCCTAACTGTAGCATTTATAAGGGTGAATTTGAAACAGTACGCAAACAGTTTTTAGATATCGTTAGTTCAAAAAAGACACAATAGGTGTTTTTAGTAATTAATTCACATCATACCCTCTTTCTACAACAATGTCATTCTGGTCACTTCTTGAACATGTTATTTATTGCTTTCAGCTGGAAACTTTGTCAATTTAATTCCCCTATAAGTTTGACATTCTTATCAGTGCCATCCATAAATTTGGTAACATTAACCTTTTTAGTGGAGCTCTGGTTTGTCATCCTTGTGTCTATCATCCACGAATTTGGTTAACTCGACCTTTTTTGTGAAGCTCTGATTTGTCATCCTTGTGTCCACAATCCGTGAATTTGGTAGCGTTTACCTTTTTTTGGAGTTCTAGTTTGTCATCTTTGCTTCTATCATCTATAGATTTGGCAACGTTGACCTTTTTCATGAACTTTTAGTTTGTCATTCTTGTCTCTACTATCCATAAACTTGACCTTTTTTGTGGAGTTCTAGTTTGTCATCTTTGTTTCTACCATCTATAGATTTGGCAACGTTGATCTTTTGCGTGAACTTTAGTTTGTCATTCTTGTCTCTACTATCCATAAATTTGATAACGTTGACCTTTTTGGTGGAGTTCTAGTTTGTCATCTTTGTTTCTACCATCTATAGATTTGGCAACGTTGACCTTTTTCGTGAACTTCTAGTTTGTCATTCTTGTCTCTACTATCCACAAACTTGGTAACGTTGACGTTTTTTGTGGAGTTCTAGTTTGTCATCTTTGATTCTACCATCCATAGATTTGGCAACGTTGAGCTTTTTCGTGAACTACTAGTTTGCCATCTTTGTCACTACTATCTATAAACTTGGCAACGTTGACCTTTTTTGTGGAATTCTAGTTTGTCATCCTTGTGTCTACCATCCATAAGCTTGGTTAAGTTACCGCTTTTGGTGGTGTTCTGATTTTTGACGTATAAGCAAATTTTGTTTCCTGAAATTGTAAAAAGTATATTTTTATAAGAAACAGAGTTGTGGAGAAATCAGAGATGTAGATGTAGTGACAAAATTGTTCACTCATATTGACAAATCTATTGAAATAAAAAGAAAATATAATTGTAATCAAATATCGGTATTCGAATTATTTTTGACAATTGAATAACCCCCAAATTTTTCGCTGGAACCGCTCCTGGCAAAATATTTGATATAATAATTAGAAGATTGTTCTTTGCAACCTAAAAGTTTTCGTCATTTGCAGTTTCAATCGAGTTCAAGAATATTAAAGAAAAGAGAGGACCAACAACCCTAGGAGAACTTAAATATTTAATACTTTGTCTATTGTCCGCTGTCTGACAATTTTTTACACAACACCTTCGGGAAGGCTGTGATAATAATGTATTAATCAAATAATCAAATTCACATTATAAACATAATATTTAATATTAAAGTTACTGCAACGGGTCCGAAAAATCAATACTGATCTACTACATTGACTATTTTACCACTAAACAATAACAACGCTTGCCTATTTATATATAGATGTTTTGATTATCTATAAACGAAGAGACTGTAAACATATAACCCAATTCCTGTTTCTCAGAGAACTGAGATTTATGGGCGATTTCAAAGTCAAAGAGGTATCCTGTCGGTTGGAAGTGTCATGTAGTTCTGAACGAATCCTAGAAAGAAATACAATTTTTGAATTTTACGGTCATACTCATCAATTGTCGTATCTGTTAGTGCGGGTCCCCGTTTAAAGCTTTCGCATTAAATATTTTGTTCAGTGGGGCCAATCTACAGGTTTTTCCCTTGAAATTAACGAAAAACACATTGTTCAGAGATTTTTTTAGGAGGGACTTGATCAGAACTAAACTGTTCATATCTGTGTTAGTGATACTGTTCAAGAAACAACAGTCGTAAAGTGAGCAAATATTGCTTAAATATATCTCCAAACTTACACTGTTTCAATATTATTTGTAATAAACTAAAATCGTAAGAAGATTATAAATAATTTTGGTCGACAGGCATAAGATCAGTCACTCATGTCATTTACATATTAAAACCCCTACCGCAAATGACAACCGCTTACACACGAACTCGACTTGTTTCGTTATAATTAAACGTATTTGCAAAAATAAAAATAAAATCCATCCATTGAGGTTCATGGCCATAAACCGAACGAACGTATTTTCAAAATAAACTTTAGCGTAATGCCATTATGGGGAGTTCTTTATTGTGCCAAGGTCTTAAATTTTATGACACGGTTGTAGATCAGATCGCGAACAACAATCGCATTGGTGACCATTAATAATTGTTGATTTCTTTCGGTGACATAAGAGCTAGCACACCCACTTATTATATGTATATTATAATGCTCATTGTAAGTGCGTGTGTGCATAAGGTATTCCTTTTGAAATGGCTGTGATGGTTTTGTTTCAAGTTATCAACGATTGGTTATCATGACACACATTCTTCCGTTCGGATATCACAAACGGTTTCATATTTCGAATTGTAAATTAGTTGCATTTTCTGTCTTTGTTCCAGGATGGTACTGGAGTCTATTATGTGAAGTTCATTATCTTGCAGTGACAATGTAAGCAATGCTGATGGTAATTAAGCACAATCTAACAATTTGGAAAATTGTAAAGAGTCACCAGAGAGAGTATAATGTGGTCAAATAACTCAAATAACGCTCTACGCCATATCTTCGCAACAGATTGTACATAAATTGAAATCATCGTTTAATACAGAATTAACAAATTTTGTCATGAAATAGCATAATTGTTCCTAAAAACAATCGAAATTGTCTATTATGTTGTAGAAAACTGTAAGTGAGGTTTTAAGTTACTTGGAGATCCTTCGTGGCAAATCTCGTATATTCCATAGAACTATGGCGGTTTGAGTAAAAGGAGGACACACTCTGTGTAAGAAAAAGTGTCCACAAAATAGTTTAAATTAGGGGGAGCCACTGGTACCGACCGAGTAATTTGTTCGTAGAAATCAGTTTTCTAAATTAGGTTAATGTGAAGAATGCACATCCAAAAAATGCAAATTTAACAATCACAGTTAAGCAACCAGATTTATATTTAACATTAATAAAGTGTTAAGTCAATGAAATACCTCGTACATAGATAAAAAGGACTTACAAGCAAAATTTTATTTGCACATTTCTAAGGATTCAAGATAAATATCCTACATAAATTTAACTCTGAAGAACCCATCTTTATATATATAAATCTTCTGTACGTGTGTTAGTCATTGAACTCCTAAACGACTGGACCGGACCGATTTTGATGAAATTTTTTGTGTGTATTCCAGGGGGTTTGAGGATGGTTTAGATTCACAATACAATACAATAAACAATAATATATTATTATACCGTCAACATATGTGTTTGCACCTAGATGATGCACCCGCGCACTATTCTCGAGCAGTGAGATAATATTTGAACAATAACCATGCACCGTGGATCGGTCAGGGTGGTGTAGTAGCGTGGCCAGCTCGCTCGCCCGATTTGACCCCTTTGGACTATTTTTTGTGGGGTGATATGAAGCAAAAGGTGTATGCTACAGTTCCAAACACCAGAAAAGACCTCGTCGCTAAAATTATGGCAGTCGCCGAAGAAATAAGATCAGATCTACAACCAACTAAGCGCTCAACTGCCCTGATAGCACACAGAACATTAAGTTGTCTACAAGCTGGAGGTGGGCACTTTGAACAACTGCTGTAGGATAAAATTTAATGTGTATCAAATAGTATAAAAAGTATCAAATAAAAATTAATAAGAAGTTTATGTGGTTTTAATGTTTACCTGTTTAAAGTCCCGACAAAGGTCTTTTGTGCTTGCGCATACTCTATGTTCAAACAACAATAACTCCTAAAGTAATAAACATAGAGTTGTGAATTTAATGTTGTATTGTAGCTTAACTCAAAAACTTTCGATTTAGTGAAAAAACAAGAACGGTTATCGGGACTACTTTTGCATTGATTAGCAATAATTTGTTGATTTGCATAATTTTTTTACCTTTTTTTTGCATTTTATCTTTTCTCAAAAGTTAAGAAAACGTTAACACTTTGTTTTGAAATGTTGTTGATAAACAGTATTATTGTTCGTCGAATAAGGCTATTTTTATCTCAGTAAAACCAAAACTTTGTTCACACGTAGAGAATAGGTTATCAAAAAAAATGGCTGCCATATGGCGGGGTGGGGTATTGAGTCCTAGTATATGGTGTATTTGTGTATTAAAATAGTTGCTTTACATGTATCTAGATTATCGCTAGTCCATAACCGGACACACTGTATAAACGTGATATGATTAACTCATGAAATCTATAAATAAAGTAATGATATCAAAGTTAACACTCAAAACAGTTAATATTCCATATTCCTATTATAGTTTTAATTTTATTTGATCTCTGGAATTTAAGAGATTTTAACACAAAATCAACCTTTTTTACTTACCATTTCACCAGATTAACGACATTCAATTCTCCCACAATAATTAGGAAAGTTTTACAAGACTAAAACTGTCAGATTAAAAAGACTGAGCGTCATTTATTTTTCCTCCTAAGAGTAGTGGATACAATTTTAACGGTCAGACGGCATCGATAAACGCTACTTCGTATCTCGAACGTTAATGCTGCAAATGACTCTCTTCAAGTTTTTGCTCCATTTTTCACAAACTTCAATTCAATAACGGCATATCGTGAAGACGAACAAAGGACTTTTTACTAAAATTTCTCTCCTAAAGCAGCCACAGAATCCTGATAAAAAGCAGTCTGTGAAATTCACAGCTCCAAATTGATTCGATTTATATTGGTCTGCAACAGTGGCCGAACGTTGTTGAGATTCAGCTGCCGAAACAGAAAGGCTTCAGCCGTTTATAGCCATCGACCTTGGTAAGTAATTGTTTTGATACCTCAATACTTGTAAAAAGTGTTGGAAATTTGTTTGAGAGCGTGGATGAAAATAGAGAAAGTTTCGTGCCGTTGAACGCATCAGTGGTGTATTATTTTTCGATTTGGATAATCTCGCGATTGTGGTTTGGATTTAGTTTTGTTAAGGGCTCTTATATTTTCATATAATTGCAGATTTTTTTTTTTAGATAACACTGGTCGATAGTAATTTGGTTAAATAAATATCTGTACCAGTTTTTTGTGTACTTTGCTTCAAAACACTGAAGATAAATCAGTTGCCCCTCAAGTTCACTTTTTTCTAATCTGTATGTTTATAATAATTTATATTTAAATAAGTTGGTCAAGTGCGAGTTGGACTCGCATCTAAGGGTTCCGTACCACCTTTATGATTTGATACAATGTAGATTAATCAAAGTTTATCTTTTTCTAATATTCCAGTTTCAGACAATCAGGGAATAAGTGCATTTTCTTATGTTTACCCTAATATTTTTTAAAGGAAGTATTTATAAAAAATATTCACTTTTATTTTCCACACATAGACTTTCTATTTTATCTGCTAAATGATTCGCTTGCTTTTTTTTAAATTGTACTTAATTTTCTAATTTGGCCCGGATAGTTAACATTAGAGTTATATTACTAATAAGCTTTCAGGAAGCCCTTATATAATGTACAGTCTGAATTGTAGGCTTTGTAGATTGGAAGATAAAGGGGAAAATAGCTTAAGTTTTAAATAATAAATTATTAAATCTTTTAGACAAATTATTTAAAAATACAAATAAAATACATTTTTCGAAATTGTCGATAGTGAAGTTTCTAAAGCCGATGTTTAATATTTTTGTTAACATCTTAAAAAAATGATTTAAAAATATGAAAAAAATAATTTTGGAAATTTTCATAATGATCCTTTTATTTGATATATTACTTGATGCGTTTGAAATTTTATTCCCATTTAATTCTATAACTTGTCCCCAAATTTAATATTGGGGTTTTCTACTCATTTTTCTTATAAATTTCAAGTCAGCCCCAAAAACCCCTAATTATTTTCATAATGTTATGTATATTTCTGTTACTTTTAATTTAATTAAAAATATGAAAAATATGTATTTGTATTCCTCATAAAGAACCCTTTCATTTGATGTATTGCGTGATGCATTGAAAAGGTCTATTTTTTATTTTCCGTTTATTTCTATACTTTTCCCCCAAAATTAATATTGGGGGTATCTCCTTATTTTTCCTGGAAAGTTTAACTAAGGTCATATAATCCTATTTTTTTTTTCTTCTAATAGATTGGAAATAAAACAGGGGAATGAGTAATTTTCGTATATTTTTGTTAATATCAATTTATTTTAAAAATATGAAAAAATATATTTGTGTTCCTCATAATAACCTCTTTCGTTTGATATATGCATGATGCGTAAATTTTTTTTTATTTTCCGTTTAATTCTATAATATTAGGGATTTCTTTGTATTTTTCCTGTAAACAAAAAAATTTAGGGCTTGTAGTTTGGGGTTAAAAAGGGAAATGGTTAATTTTTTAATAGTGTTGTTAATATTAGCCATAATCAGCCCTTTCATTTGATATATTATATGATGCCCTAGAGTATTTTTCACATTTAATTCTGTAATTTGCCCCCAAAATTAATGGTAGAGTTTTCTCCCTATTTTTACCGTAAAATTCAGGTGAGGCTCTATATCTCTAATTTTTTTCACGGCTTGCAGTTTCGGAAATAAGGTGGGGGAATGGGTAAATTTTCTTATATTTTAATATCTTTTAAATAATTTATTTTAAAAATATTAATATATTATTTTTCCATTAAAATTCAATTATCTCCAATATTTCTCAAAATTTTACGGCTTACAGTTGCGGGGATAAGGTGGGGGGAATTGGTAAAATTTTTATATTTTTGTTAAAAAAATAATTTATTCTAAAATTATGAAAAAACTATATTTGCTTTTGTCATAATGAGCCCTTTGATTTGTATATTGCATGAGCGTTAGAAACATTTTATTTTTTATTTTCTATTTAATTCTGTAATTTGTCTCCAAAATTAATAGTACAGGTTTCTCCTTAATTTTTCGGTAAGATTCATCTGAGGCCCTATATCTCTAATTTTTTTTCAAAATTTTACGTTTTATAATTTCGGAGGTAAGGGGGGAACGGTAGATTTTTTTAGTTTTTGCTTCCAGAAGTAACCCTAAAATCAAAATTTCTTCATTTACGATATGTACTCCTAATCGCGTCACCAAACTATACATTGGTACCAAATCTCAACCTCTTCCGTCCAGTAGTTTAGGAGAAAATTGCTGTGATGTGACAGAGTCAGAAATCCGGAATGATATTATACAATATACAGCAATTAATTCGATTAACTATGCAACGTTTTCGCACCACGTTTACTCTAAATGATAATACGCATCCACAGAGATGTCGTACAGTGCGTACAGAAGAATCCATTGCTGCTGTAGAGCGTAGCGTAGAGGAAAACCCCAATCAGTCTATCCGCCATCGTGCACATTGGAATTGGATATGTGTCCATCCACTTTATGGAAAGATCTTGGTTTGCGTGCTTACAAAATTGAATTCGTGCAAGAACTGAAGCTACACGATCACCTAGCAAGGAGTACATTCGGTGAATGGGGCCAAAACAAGATTGCCGTTGATCCCGATTTTCATAAGCGAATTTTGTTTAGCGATGAAGTTCACTTTTGGTTGAATGGATACGTCAATAAACCAAACTGCCGTATTTGGAGTGATGATAATCATCAAGTTCATGTTGAGACACCGTTACCTCCAGAAAAACTAACTGTTTGGTGTCTTTATGGGCTGGTGGAATAATTGGACCGTACCTCTTTAAAAAAGATGCTGGCCAGAACGTTACAGTCAATAGTGATCGCTATAGAGCCATGATTACTAACTTTTTCGTTCATCAATTGAACAATCATGATGGACACGAGGTGTGGTTTCAACAAGACCGATTACCGATGATTAGTTCAAGCCGCAATCAACCCATACAAAAGAAGAACAAACGTAGCCGTTGAACATCAGTAGCGATAGGATAATGACGTCATAATTTGAACGTAATCATTTAATTGATTTTTAAATTTTCACATTTTTAAATTGTTTATAATTGCTAGACATTTATTACAAAGATTTAAAATAAATAATAAAAAATCGGTACTAATTCTATTTAAGCAAAGTAAATTTAAACAGAGTCCCTGTTGAAAATGAAGTTTGTTCATTTTCCATTAACAAAGTTAAGTAATTTGTCTACAAAGATATAACCTTGTTAAACTATTTTGGATGGGGGGTCCTTGTATAATGCCACTTGACTGTCACAAATTGTATTTTATCATTGTACACATCCCGAAACTAAGACAAACTGGCATTTACACTGACACTGTAATCCTTCATTCATATCATTATTCATCGACGACGATGTACGATTTTACTCACTGATATTCCCTACGAAGATGATTCATTCTCCCATATTTTTATCGTAAGATTCAATGTTACGTCACATATCTTTTCATTTTAGTGGACGCCAAGATCCTAATATATCTTCTCTTGTATAAATATAATTGACCTGAAATTTCACTTTGCCAAAATATGAACATATAAATTTCGCCGAGAAGAAAAGGAAATATGAATTTATTTCAGCGAAGTCTGATGCCACCGTAATTACCGAAACAAACATGTTTGTCAAATTTGTAGACTTATTTGTAGGTAGCTCGAAGGAAATGAAATCTACGGGAGTAGTATGACTATTCGTTTTAGTTCAATTATAAATGATGCGTTATAAGCAATTTAAATTATTTTTAATAATTGTAGCATCTGAACTTTGTGTATCTGTTATTCGTGTGATCAAGTGTTCGTATATTTAGACTCCTAGAAGTTTGTCCAATATAATATTTATTACATTCCCAAAGAATTATATAAATGAATTAGTTCCTGACACCGCAACGGGAGGAATTTCGATGGAAAGTGAGAACCACAACTGAGGAAACACGACATACGAAATCAACGAATCCGAGAGAAGGATCATATAAACACTTAAGGACGTCAAATCCATCCATCATTTTACAAGCTGACAGAACGGAATACAACTGGAAAATCTACGAATCTTCAAATGAGAAATACATAAGACTGTAGTACCTCTCAGACCTAATACAAAATCACGTAATTGTCAAACAGGAGAATTATCAAAATTTCTTCTACCAATAATTCAACCCGTGGAAGGCAAAATTCATAGCACGTCAAGAATTCAAAGCATACTGGTAAAATCCATGGAACTTTGGGCAAAAGATTGCTTAGTAAGTTTCGACGTTCAGAACCTCGTAACGAAAGTACCACGTACCATTAAACGAATCTCTCGACATAATGAGAACAAAAACTTACTGATTACAACACCCTGATAGAGAGGACGAAGCTGCTAATACTGCTCTGCGACTAGAGAACTGCTACTTTTAGAAGGACTAGTTCTTCATGCAAGAAGAAAAATTAACTATGGGCTTCCCGTTGTCTGCTACCATTGGCAACATTTCCATAGAATGGTTCGAAGAACATACACTGACGGGGTACGGAAAACAACCAAAGCTCTGGTCCATGTTGCCATTAGATGGCAGAGGGAGAACAACAGATATTTTTGGAGCATCTAACCCGAACACAACAATCCATTAGACTCACTATGGAGAGAAAAGCTAATGGGTGCCTACCATTCCTTGATGTGAAGTGCCGAATGACTTGGACCGGAATCGAACAGTCTACAGAAAGGCTACGTTTACAGGATTATACCTAAACTACAATTGTAACTTCCCTCCAACAATGAAAACTAGCAAAATCAAAAATCTAATCCACACAGCCCAAGATATCTGCAGCACACCAGAGGCCCTCAAAGAAGAACAGAATAATAAGTAAAACTCAGGGAACACCTTTTGATATCCAATATGGAAACCATCAGTTTGAATAACTGGATAAACCAACTAGGAAGGAAGAATGAACCATGATTGCAACTATATTGCTACCATGCACCAAAGGCTTATCGAAAAATTAAAAGTATTGGACACGGTTATGGAATCTGGATACACCGCATAGCTACTCAAAAGGCGCAGCTAACGACTAGCTAATCACGCGTGGACCGAACCCCATAATTTCAACTGGGACAAGGACAGGGTAATTCACAAGGAACAGCATTTGTAGAAAAGAAAATTCATAGAGATAGCATATATAATCTCGAACGAGAACATAATTCCTCTTCTAGTGCCACTACCGCTACGCATCACCGTCAACTATTTGTAATTATTACTTTTATGGACTTAAACTTCAGCTTCAACTATTTTTAACCTAATAGTGTAGGAAATAACATCTTTCCTAAAGCTTAGGGAAGGTATCTTGTGTTTGGGTAAATTTAGATCGTCTTCCCACAAAGGTGATGTTTGGAATTCCTGCTCGTAATGAATAAATCAGTCATCGAAGATGATATCCAACAATATTTTATAGCGCGTGTAGCAAGTGAACATTCCTAACAGAGCATATTAAGTACGACCATCTAAAAACACATTGTTGGTGGAATTTCTATTTGATAATTTCAGTGACTTGAATTTCGCAGGTTCATACTAAAAACTACGACATATGTATTTTGTATAGTCAAAGACTTATTATATTATAAAGTTTTTGGAAATTTCAACGTCTTGCAAAATTGTCCTACGTGCTTAAAACTGTACATAACGGAAAGAATATTATAAAAATAAACTGTATTTCAGTTTTAAATTTGTAGGATGGTTTTTAAAAACATGGTATTCATTTGGGACATAACATGACTGCAACTTTTCAATACATTCTTAACAAATTCTTTCAAAAGCAGACATTCAATAAAAAACAATGTCAATATTATATTTTTCATTTTTCAACTTAAAGTCTTGTTGTAACATTGATGCCTGAGTAAGCATTTGTAACAATAACTTATCTCAGTTGACTTTCCAAAAAAAAAATCAATGTGTAGTTAGCTAAAAACCAGACACTACCAACATAGAATTGAGAAATTAGACATGTAACTTGAAATTGCAAAGTCATAAAAAACTCACCAATAATCTAGTTGTTTTTTATTTCATACTTATTCCCACACTCATATATCATGAATATACACAAAAACCTCTGAAGAACAGTCACAGAAAATAATTAATATTGACACAAAACTAACTGTAATAGCTAAACCAAACACGTCAAAATATTATATTCAAAACAGTGAAATATAATATTACTTTTTGCAGTACCGAACCTGAACATTCCGCCATTTATTACGGTTTACGCTAAATGAACGATTGCAGATTTAATGAAATCATGCCATGATTTGTGTTTCATTACCTCTTTTGAAAGTGTAAAATATTTTTGACTTAAATATCTTTTCATTTGATATGAATGGTAGAGGATTTACTTGTAGTTTTGCAAACATACGGTTAAATGAACATAAGTCCTTACTATGGTTGACAACTTTGAAGACTTGTTTATCTATACTAATCATAGTGATCATCTACCAAAATGTCTGCACTGCATTATGGTACACCCAGTATACATGTAGGAGAGGTGCATATTCATCGAAATTATTTTCAATAATTCCAATCAAGGTAATAACTTCGTTAAAAAAAATCCAACACAGTGTATCCGGAAGATTTTATTGTAAAGAGACTAAAGACACGTAAGTTTTCTTCAATTTGATAAAGCATTTTTTTATTTTTTTTTATTTTCTATCTTATGGAACAAACGGTTCAGCCAAACTTTTGCACCCCCCTGGTATATGTTTTATTAACCAATAAAGGAATTTAGAACCACTTATGTTTGAAACTGATGTCAATTAATAGTATATTGTGCAACTAGTGCGAAAAGTTGTCGATTGCCCACGAGAGCGAAGTTTGCTCGAGTGGGCAATCGACAACTTCGCACGAGTTGCACATACTATTTTTTATTACGTATGCGGAGATAATTAGAGCACAAAGAAGGGGTGCTGGGGCGAAGCCCTGGCCGGGTCCAGGGGCGAAGCCCCGGCGGGGGGTTGGGGGGGCATGTCACCTTTATCTTCTATATGATCCAGCAGTACGTCACACAATTCTTTTCGCCTACATGCACCTTGCACTCCAAAAATTAAAGCAACCTATAATTAAAAAATTCCAATTAAGGTTGATCCGTAGATTACATTTAAGTATTTAATTAATTTAATAACCTTTGTAGCCAAGAATTCGCCATCAGGAGCTTCACGTAGAAATTGATCAATTTGTTCAGCACTCAATGTCTGGGCTTTCTTACTCTTAAAACCTTTACCATTCTGCTTTAAAAAACTGATTAATCTTGAATAATTATGAATATTGAAATTATGCTTTATGTCCACCATGCTTCGCAACATTGAATATTTCGCCCATAAAGTTGACGGCAAAAGAGTTTCGGAAAGCTCACTAAAATAAGTCAAAAATACCTCTTCAGAGAGACTTGTAATTCGTTGTGCTGCTCGCCAGTGCATAAAGTGTTTGTATGCTGATTCATATTTAATTCGTGATGTTGCAGGAGTCAGATTATTAATCACTTCATTTGCTTTTTTAAGAATTTGAGGCGGTATAGACTCATCATTTGGTGTTTCAAAAATGTCTGGCGATATAGATTCATCATTATCACTTTCATCAGTTTCCGGAATCCAGTCAGGATTATTATTAATGTTTGTTTTTCTTTTAATTTTTATTTAAACTTATTAAATTGCGGGTACAAAATAATTTATTTAAATGCCAACCTCACTTTTTTAATATTGACACTTCGAGACTGTCTTTTTTTTCTTGCTGTTTATTTTAATTTTATAAGCTTGCTTGTGAATTTGCGTGTGCAGATAAAAAATTGGGTGCGAGAAGTTTACTTGTCGCACTCAAATCGACATTAAATTTGCTCAAAACTCGTGTGGTAATTGTGAAGTGGGAAATTAGCGTCTTTTCGACTCCAAAAGAAAGCAAAAAGATACTACTTTCCCCGCATGAGTAATAAAAACGAATTAATCATTTACACCAATGACGGTCTGATTCGGTTAATGTTTCCTTATCGTTAGCTATATAGAAAATACCACACGAGCTCATTAGGAGGGTAGTAAAGAGCCGTGACGTGAGAAGGCGTATTAAGTATTATTAACAAGTGCTGAAAATGATCTGTTACAAACTACGTACTAAGAATAACCACAAAGACCATGTCGACTGTAAAAATCAAGAAATCGTCGCAGATTTTGGTAAAAATAGAAAATTGCTACTTTTGTAGACTGCTTTGGAATTTATGGCTAAATTTGTTTGTTTAGTATTTCTAATCGGTTCATTGAAATAGCGTGAGGAAATTATTGAAGCAAATGAAGCAGGTGTGTGGTTCTGGATCATTGAGTGTAATTAGTTTTCTTACAACGCTAGGCAGGTGATCGCTGCACGCCGACTAATTATTAAAGTAAAAGTAATGATGTTGAAGATAATTGATGATGGGTGAAGACACTAATTATGAAATTATGATACGTCAAGATTTTTAAGTTCCTACAAATTACCGTACTTTTAAAATATGAATTTATGAAATAAAAATACAACTTGAATATACAATCTGAAATAATTGTAAAGAATCTGATAATGTGAGGGTATAATTAATGTCGAATAAAGGTGTTTTCTATGCCTTTGAATTAAGGTACAAAAGGTCTTTACATCTGATATTTGGAGAAATTATTGAAAGTCGAAAAGACAAAAGCTAAATAAATTTGTATCTTTCCTGAGATGATCGAAAAAACAGAACCATTTGAAGTATTTTATTTGTTTTGGGGTAGACGTAATATTTCCCCTCATTTTCTGAGTTTGTAATAGTTTTGAGACTTTTCTGACAAATTTGTTATTTTTTTTCTCATTTTTGTCATTATTTGATATTTTTCACAATTCAGCCCTTACCAACTTTTGATATCTTTAACCGACTTCCAAAAAGGAGGAGGTTATCAATTCGTCGCGGTTTTTTTTGCTTTTTTTTTGTATGTATGTTACCTGATTTCTTCTTCTGTGGTGAACCGTTTTGAATGAATATGTTTAATAGAGTATATATCCGGATTGGTGAAACGTCAAATTTTGGAAAAGAACTCTATTGGTAAAGTGATGAAATTGGTGAATGAGCACATGCGTGCATGGAAATCGACCAATATCCCTAATATTTTAGCCGATTGGCCATTTTGTTGATAACTCCTTATGAATGTGTATAGTTTTTTAACGTTTAATCTATTAAGGAAGATCCCTAGGTGATCTCATATACTTTTCTGTGACGTGCAACTTGCAGTTTTGCAGAAAATCTCCGAAAATTCCAAAATTCTTATCAAAAATTTCATCGAAATGACATAACGGACATTCCTTCATAAATATTTTAATTCCAACGTAATAGTGCGGTAATTTTAGGCAATGGAAATTTTAATTGCGAATTTGATAATCTACTATGTACATCTCAAGCATATAGGTAGTAAAGCATAGTATTTTCGGCTCCTTAAATCAATGAGTTCAAAGTTCGTTTTGTTTGTATACCAGGCAAATACCTATTTAAATGCAATTTTTTCCATTTTGCTTTTGGTTGTCACATTCTCCCGGCCTAATAGAAAATTCAGTTACAACACATGTCAAACTTTAAACTGCTATTTGGTGCGTTTATACACAGGGTGTTTAGTTATAACAAACAAAATCATAAAGTAAAGTGATAGAAGGAGTCGCATTTATATGATGATTGAAATATAGGACGGAGTAGTGTGGTCCATAGGGTGGACTGAACGTTTGGTGGTATAAAAATATTGGAAAAAATGTGAAATTAAAATTGTATAGGGTGATTAAAAAACTATTATATGATGTGGACATAAGCAAATCATATACAGGATGGTTGAAAAGCATACATTTCAACCAGATGAATTATATTTATACAGTGTGATTAAAAAATTATTTCTTTTATAGCCCATAAGAAGTTGCATAAAGTGTGGAGAGGAATTAATGTTACACAGGGCAATAATATAAAATGTTAAAAATGAAATAATTCATGGGGTAGCCCACAAGGTTGGTTGGTACATAGAGTGGAGTGGATTTATCTATAGTTATACAGAATTGTCACAAATAGTTGAAAAAAGGTTACATAACGTGGTCCATAAGGCATAAATATATTTTGAGCTTTTTAAGTCAACGCGTACTAGTTCATTCTGTTTGTAAACATTTACCTGTCAATTTAAATGAAAATGTATCATTGTATAATGTTAAGGCTTTCGATGTTACCTGGTTCTGTCTATTAAGGTTATACATACAACATAAAAAGTAAAGAATGAAAACTACCTGAGTTCAAAAAAACTAATAAGTTGAAAATAAATCATTTTTAAAAAAATATATAAAATACTTCCACCTCTAACTAAAAACCTAAAAATAATTATAACAAAATACAAATCTAGCAAATAAATAACACATTCAATGTTGTTAGGTACCTACCCAGGAAGTAAAGAATGTAAACATTAAAAGGTACAAAATACCTACCAATCTAGTATATTTTTAAAGTCGGTGCTAAGCAACAATCAAGTTTGATTAAGTAGTAGATAAGTATGCAATGAAGGATTTTAGATTTGCTTGGCATCGACTTCAAAAATATACTAGATTGGTAGGTAATTAATTTGTATAGAATGAGCACCTTTTAATGTTTACATTTTTTACTTCCTGAACGTGTTATTTATTTGCTAGAGTTGTATTTTCTTATAATTATTTTTGGCTTTTTAGTTATAGGTGGAAGTCGGTTAATTTTTTTTTTAAATGTTTTATTGATTTTCTATAAAAGAAGAGACCCTTCAGATGTTACCTGGACCCTGTGTCTTATACCAAGAAATGACTTGAATGGGTATGAGTATTTCAAGATTAAATTAGCCTGGTGTTTGTAGAAACATGTAGAAACAAATGCAATTTCAAGTTATGCATTTCATTCCCATACTCATCTGTTTCACATGTGTAAGTGTGAGTCTCCGTTAAGCAGCTTTTGCTTCAAAAATGTCTTCAATATTGCTCTATTAACTGGCGAAACATAATAGAACAGTTTGTGGATCGGTTCATAATCGCCCGGTTGAAAGACCTGTTAATAAAACAATCATTAAAATTTAACAGTTTTCTCATTGACGTCGATAGTGACTGATCATAAAGGTGGATTGGTCAAGAATCAAGAACGACGGCGAATATCTCCGTGAATTTTTATATCACAGTGGGTTTTATGTGCGTCCTTGACCATGAGATTCTCATAATAAATCTGAAGCATCAAATTAGAATCTCCGCAAAACGACCGGACTATATATGGGCAACAAAAACGTTTTTATTATCCATACCATTATGGTCTTTATGGCATGCAGAATAGCTACACACAAAAACATAAAATGTCGTATGTGAGGCTAGCGGAAGCTTTAATTTTCCTCTAGGTGAAAATTTAATGAGCATAAAGGCTATCAAATATGTAAATAAAACTGTTTGTGGCAGTTTGTATTTCAATAGCAGAGCTTGTATGCGAGTTTTTGCCATGTTTTTTCTTTGTGCGTCTTGCAATAAGCGCACTTGTGGGAATTATTTCTTTGAAAGGCAGTTACAATCTCTCTTTGATGTCCTTACTATTATTAATAACTGTATTCGGAGAGCCTTGCGTTTGAAATATTATTTTAATAACTGATAATTAATTAGTGACAGGAAAAATGTTTGGTATAGCAATAACTACCAAATTGGGACGAATATCTAACAAAAAACATATGGGACTTAAAGCAAATATGGCAACTAATTAACTTGAAAAATGTTTCAACTAGCGCAAGCGTTTCATTTTAATGCTGGAGAATGTGAAGTTATACAGTGTGTTCTTAAAGTTTTAAATCACTCCATTATGTTGAGTTAATAGCCCTTATCTTTGAGTTCAACTACACTAACCATGCTATATATGTGTAAGTTACAATAAACATAGTGATAAAAAATTCTCAGTAATTAGTAAAAGTAGATAATTCCGAAATCTGAAAGTCAGATAATACAACAAGAACCACAAGTAAACTCAAATTTTCGGGGTGGCCGTTCAACAATAAATAATCTCTCTTCGAGGTGTCATTCCTTTGTACGCAAGACAATATATATTGTTTCTGGTTAGGGAACCTTCATCTCCTAGGACAGAATGTCACAATAAAATTTTCAGATTGCTTCACCTGTCAGAGATATTGTATACTCTCTTCGAGGTGTCATTCCCTTGAACGCAAGACAATATATATAATATATATTGTTTCTGGTTCTTTATGTATTTGACACATTTCGTTAAATTTGAAGATGCGAGATGTAAGAGCGACATCTAGGATTTTCGAGAGAATGAGCACACAGAGGTTCCGAATTTGGAGCCGTTCCGTGTCCTTAACTCCTAGGACAGAATGTCACGATAAAATTTTCTCTTCAAATTTAACGAAAAGTTTCAAATGCATAAATAAGTGTTCGAGAGGACATTCAATTGTGGGAAGCGCAACTGATGAAGGTTCCCTAACCAAAAACAATATAAGTATGTTCTGAGAGGTTCGTCATTATTATGAACTAAGAGGAACATTCAATGGAGCCATTATGTGAGTTTCAGAGTCTAGATCGAAGCTGCAACTGTAATGAACTGTTCAGTTACCTAGTCTCCTCCAAAGCAGGAGTCGAAACGTCGAGTACAATAAATTCAGACGCGGTTCTCACCCGGAACCTAGCTTAGTTATATATATATATATATATATATATATATATATATATATATATTGTCTAGCATACAAAGGAATGACACCTCGATGAAGAGTATTCAATATCTCTGACAGGTGAAGTAACCTGAAAATTTTATCGTGACATTCTGTCCTAGGAGTTATGGGAGAACAGCAATTACACGGAACGGCTCCAGATTCGGAACCTCTATGTGCTAATTCTCTCCAAAATCCTAGATGTCGGTCTTACATCTCGCGTCTTCAAATAAATAATCTGTTTATTCTTAAACTGATTACTGGAAGACGAATGGCTAGAAATTTATAGACCCACATTGACTTTATGGATCTACAGAAAAAGTAGAACACGGTCACTATAAATAATCATCCAAAAAACTGTTGGAAATCTATTTGCACAGCAGAAAGCTGAAGCAACTAAACGATGTAATTGTAGGCTTTCGAGACTACTTAGAATTAGAATTGACCACATTCTGATTAAGATAGAAAGAACGTAAACTATATTGGAGTCTATAGAAAAGAAGGTACTTAAATTGACTAAGAGGGTTAACCTAGTAAATATAAGTCCTGTATATACTAGGTTAAGCATTTTACTCATTGCATCATTTATTACTTCTCTCTAGTTTAGTCTAGCCCATTTTCTTACAGCATTTTTGGGGGTATCCATGTCAAGACATGTTTAGGCCACATTCCTAGTGTCATTCTATACACATGCCTAAATCACGTAAGTTGCTTTTCTCTAAAAATCTTTAGCAACCAAATAAGTTTTTAGTTATCAAGTGTTCTAGAAACAAAAGAACTAACACTTGAGTTCTTTAGGCTGACGATTTAGCTAATTGTCGTTTTGGGACTCAGTTGAGCTTAATCTGAAATTAACGAGTTACATTGATTGCCAATGTAACTCGTTCCTCGAAGTTTCCTTGGACTTCCATCGTCTTGAAGTGGTTGATCTCACAACGTTTCAATAGCTGTGTATCTGCTATCGTCATCAGGTGAATGATGGGAAATTTATCCGTCATTTGGACAATTTTTTGATTGGTGATGGGCTAATTAGGACTGCAAAATGTATATTTTTATTTCATGTAATTCCAGGATATATAAATTCGCATAAATATAAAATTTATTCTTATGAAAACATGATTAATTGGTTAAAATTAAATCTCGAAACCAAAAATTCCAAAATTTCCAAAAGTTATGGGGGTTTGACCCCCCCCCTGGTTACGGGACTTGAACTGAGCTTAGACTTTAGAAAATGAGAATATAGTGCCTTACTTAAAACTTAAGAGAATAATATAAATCAAATATAAAATTTGCTAAATGTTGTTTATAAACTTAAATGAAAAACAAAACATTATTTTTTTCGAACGGATTGTCGTACTATATTTTATTTGTATTTTTTAAATAATTTGTTTAAGATTTAATATTTTACTATTTAAAATTTCATCCATTCGCTCATGTGTTTCCAAAACTACTGAACCTAAATTTTGAAAGAAAATTATATGGGGTTTACTGAAAGTGTATTGGTAAAATATAGCGAAAAACCTAATCTTAATTTTGGGGGGAAAATTAAAAAATTAAATAAATATTTTATAAAAATCAAGAATATCATGTAGCAGATCCAATCCACTAATTCCCTCATTGTCTGAAACTGGAATATTAAAAAAATATATATTATGATTCACCTCCTTAATAATAAATCTCAAAGGTGGTACAGAACACTTAGTGTGGCACTTCAACTCGCATTTGGCGCCAAATTATTTTGTATTTATTTCACCTACTACCCAGATCATGTTCTCGGTGGAAAAGCTGCCGTTCACAATAATATGTGAATCAGGGTAACTAAGGTTTATAAGTTTGTATTTTTAACCAACTTCCAAAAAGGAGGAGGTTATCAATTCATCTACAACTTTTTTTATGAATGACGAGCGATTATTCAAAAACGGTTAGGGCAATTTCGATGATTTAAACTACGTTATATTAAGGAACATTACAAGAAAGGTCCCATATAATTGTCTATAACATGAGATTATTTTTTTAAAAAATCAGAAAAAAAAGGAAATAAGGGACTAGATTTCAGCGATTTTGAATGAATCTTCACTGTTTTCTCTAAAACTGCTCACGTAATTTGAACATTATAAATTGTATTATACAAAGATATGTTCAGCTTGATTCCGTTCATTTTTCTATAACGTAAAACATACCATTTTTCTGAAAATCTGAAAAATATATGCACAAAAACTGTAAAAATCATGGTAAATGTAAAATTTTCATCATAAATATCTAGTTTAAATGTCGTACAGGGTGTTTTTTTATTTTAGAGACGAAGTTAAGTTGGAGTCGCGTGAAATTGCACAAAATATTCCATTAGCTTATTAAAACAAAAATTTGCTATTCCGGCGGTCTCTTCTGTGTGGAATATGGTTGAAGGTGTACATAAGCAGTTGTATACATAGGATGACTGAAATATAAGTTGAAATTGAATTAGTTATACAGGGTGGTTCTAAAAATATTGTATTATGTAGCACATAAGTAGTTGCGTATACAAGGTGGTTGAATTAAGAGTGGAGCAAAACTTTAGTTATACAGAGTGAATATTTGGCGTTATAGAACGGAGAATAATTACATATATACAAAAGGCTTTAAAAAATGTTAGAAGCAGTTGAGTATACAGGTGGTTGAAATATAAGGTGGAGTATAATTACAGTTATACAGGGCGGTTTCAAAAAGTTATATAGTTTGGAACATAAGTAGTTGCTTAGACAAGGTGTTTGAAGTAAGGATAGTGGGGTAAAATTATTGTTATTGAGGGTGTATCAAAAAATTGTTATATAAGCATAAGCACTTGAATTATAGGACGTAGGACGGGATATAGTTTAAAATTTTAAAATGTGGTTCAAAAGATGAATTTTGTTATATAGTGTAGACTATGAGCGGTTGCATAAATGGAATACTAGACATATGGGGTGAAGCAAAATCTTTGGTATACAGGATTAATTTAAAAAATAGACAAATAGAAAGAGTCAATAGTGTGGAGAGGATTTTGAATTATTCAGGGTGGTTTTAAAGATATCAGGACCGTTGTAATATTGTGTTGAGTTGAATTATAGTTGCACATGGTGATTCAGAAAATAATAGACCAATAAGTTATATAGGAGTGACCAGTACACAGAAGCATATAGAACTGTGGATGCAATGTAGAGTGAATTAGTTGCATTTATAGAAAGTGGTCCAAATAAAAATACAAATAAAAAAGTTAAAATATATTTGGAAAATATAGACAAAGAATAAAAAGTAGAGAGGGAGAAAAGAGAGAGAGAGAGAGATAGATAAAAATATGCTAAAATATTCAACAGAATTGTAGCTTAAATCAGATAAAAAAGAAAAATGTCTGAAAATATCGAGTGATTGCAAACAGTTTCTAAACTGTTTTTTTTTTATTTTAAATCAGCTGAATGCGGTTCTTTTTTAAATATAAATTATATTAAGTCCTGTTCGCCCTATAAAGTTGGCGTCTCAGCCTTGAGGCTGGGTAGTTTGTAAACCTCTGCTCTAAATAGTATTCCAACATGTGCAGGTAATTCAATATTTTTTAAAAATTAATAGCAATTGCACAATTTATGAAAATAGAGGCGTCATAGTAATCATTAGTTTCCAATTCATTGATATTTACAAGCGTCGCATTTCGAACTCGTGCGAAACCCGAACGAAAACACGATTTTGTTATACTAACACATTTCCCGCTACATTTGGTTGCAATATGTCACGAGTTTAATGAGAGCACGCCGCTATGTAAGTAAAACATGAAGCTAAATATAATATTTACCGAATAACTAGCTGACATCTCGACGAGATAAACTCACGGGATGCCAGCAAAGTCACTTGTCAGTGGATTTGCCTGACGGCGTTGCAGCTTAAGCGTCGATTTATCAAGCGGCAAGAAAAATAACCGGCTTGACGCGCATTCGCTTCGTTTCAACGAGGAATGAAGTTATTTTACCGACAAGTACAGACGTTTCGGCAAATTAATACATTAATTCCTTTTCTGGGTTAAACGAAGAGAATCATACTGTTTGTACCAAATGATTATCGATTCAGATTACGTTTTCTGTTTATTAGCTAATTAGAATACTTTACATAATGCATAACCGCTGGAGTTTTAAAAGAACACACATTTTATACATAATTAGTTGAAATCGGTGTGTTTTCTTTCATATTTGTGATTGATATGATTAGATTAACCAACCAATTTACACTTAATTAGCTCATTTGAGTACAAGACAAGTTATTTGGTGGCGGCATGTACAAATCGGAATATCCATACCAGATAACAATTTGAAAGATTTCAATGGCTATAGCGAAGAAACGAAAAATGATCTGAAAACACCTCAAACTACTTTCTATAATTTCGAGGTGGAACTAAAATGATGTATCAACTAACCCTACAACACTACTTTTGACTTGTCAGTTAATGAAAGATAAATCAATTTGAAAATATTATTTTATTTTCAATTACTTCAGTTATAACAAATGTAGCAAATAACGAAAATGCTTCCTATATACTGTCCTGACAACAATTCTAAAGTTCTACTTTATTGTTAAGTAAATAAACACAAAGTTAAAAATGTGGTTATTTGCGTTTCTACTATTTTTTGGTCATGTTAACAACAAACAACAACCCTGATAAGAATAATGAGCTTAGCTTAGCTTAGCATCTGGAAATGATTTTAACTTTTGGATCCCAGAGTACAACTAGAGTTTTAATGAAAGGCATTCCGAACAAAATCGTAAGCTAAGTGTGCAGTGGATTCTCAATATTTATTTAGAACTTATTTTACCACCTATTGGTAATTGTAACTATCATCTTCAAAACAGCGCACAATTTTTAGAAAAATTATAACGTTTTCACACTGTAAATCTATACAATAAAGTTATAGACTTCTATGGGGTCACACCAAAGTTTATCACACTGTAAATCTAGACAATAAAGTTGGTACTTAGGGATGCGGTCTGTCTAAATTAACAATGGTGGACTAGGCGGTCTGTGAGGAAAGCGGTAATGTCAATCACAAATTGTAATAAAACGCAACCAAAGTCAATAGAGGAACGCATAATTCAAGAATGTCGAACTATTTCCATAGAACGATTAACAAATCTCTGTTTCAAAATCTATTATCATTTTCAGCATTTATGACATCAGTAAATTAACTGATAACAGCATTTTAATTAAATCTTCCTTAACTAATAAAAGAATCAAAAGTAGTTTTGTAGAGTATCATTGGAAATCCATTTTTTGAAAGCTTAATGATAATGTAACTCAAGTAAGCTGCTATTTAACATTACTGAGTTGTAACAAAAGTGTGGGGGGTGTAAGTTCCGAGAGATTAGTAAATACATCATCTTAATTCCCCCTTGATATTATAGAAGCAAGTTCGAGAATTGTTTAATATCTTTTTTTCGTTTCTCAGATATAGCCATTGTAATACCATATTGTCACAATTTTAAGTTAAAGTGGCGCGTTACTCAAGTTGAATCCAGTGCTTACAGAAATTTCAGTATCTCTACCAATTTTACGATTTCTATACTGATTTGCTGTACTCTAGCAATTTATACTAAGAAATTTAATTCAGCCCCCATTTTCAAATTTTATTGTAGGATATTTAAAAGCATGGATATGCAATTTAAA
The DNA here is from genome assembly GCA_034190945.1 of Octodonta nipae. Taxonomy (NCBI): domain Eukaryota; kingdom Metazoa; phylum Arthropoda; class Insecta; order Coleoptera; family Chrysomelidae; genus Octodonta; species Octodonta nipae. The sequence goes on from CM067219.1 coordinate 139,327,177, forward strand.
CAAGATTGGCAAGGACTCGGCGATGGTTAATGCTACATATTGATTTTAGCTGTCATGTTGTGTGAAGGTGGAGTGATTATGATCTTGTAATTGTATTGTAACTTAATTTTCTTTTCAGTGTATTATAAAAATAAGCCGTGTGTCGTGTTATGTTTTTGTTTAATTGTATTAAACTTTTTCGTACTTTTTTTGGAGTGGGCTGATTTAGTTTTCAAAAAGAGCGGCAGTCATTTGAGACTGAACGATGGAAGCGAATGCTTCTCATGAATTATACTTCCCCTTTCTTGTTATCTCCTGTCTCTGTTTCTATTTCCTTGTGTTATTATTAGTAATGGCTATAAATTTCAAGAGAATTAAAATAATTGTCGCTATTTTGTAATGACTCAAGTATTAATTCTAATGTGTAATTTAATTCTTAATTTAAATTTCTATAAGTGCCAAATAAAATTTGTTGAATTGATAATTTGTAAGTTGAAGCTCATATTCGATGAATTGTAAATGCCGCAAAAAAAATTAACCAAAGGTGAACGAAATTAATAGCGTTCTCTCTGACTTCCGACATATGTCAAGTCCGTCGTGCAATATATCCCAAGGAAAGATTTGGAGTTTTTATTAGAAACCAAAATTTTGTACAGGTTTTCTATATTAATTGGATGTTTTCATAGTAGATTTCCTATATATTATTGATATTCTATTAAAGAATAAACTCATAATGTATTTTACCTGGTATCTGTTTCTTATACAATGAACTGAATTATAGTGGTATTTCAAGATCAAGGTAGTGTGTGGTGTCGGTGTCGAAACAAATGAGATTTCAAGTTATCCAATTCATTCCCTTGCTATGTCTATCTATTTTTATATGTGTAAATGTGGGCCCTCCTTAAGAAGCTTTCGCTTTATTAATACAGTCAAATGCCCTTTAATTATAACTTAACAACAATATATGCTGTTTGGCATTCCAGGTAGCATAAAGAAAGACTTATTTCAGTCATGCTCGAAGAATTTTAAATTGCTTTACCTAACTTTTTTGAAAATTCTCTTGTAATCTGATCCATTACAATCTACGTTCATTTCAGCTAATAACTTACTTGTCAGACACTTATACCTATAATGTTCAAAGAGGTAAATACTGAAACGGATTTATAAATACAAAACGTTAGCGTCGGCATTCGGAAAATCCTACGTTTGTATAAGTAAATACTTCAACAAGTTTTGTAATCGCTTAACATGGTTTACGTTGAATACAAATGAAGCAAATTGACATTCTCGACACTGTACACGGCATTCATTTTGCAGGTCAACATTATAAGCAGTGTGCGATTTTCAGTTTACAACCGATGGCAAATAGAACATCTGTTTTTTGCATAGAAAAAGGCTCATTACGACAATCACATATTGAAAACGTAACAAACGATTGATAACTTTTGTTACAAACGTTCATGCAGTTGGATTCAAAATATATAAACTAACTGGCTTAGGAAGGCCTAAGGGTTCTCTCCTTGTAGATATTTGTATGAGTAGCTAAGGGAACCATCAAAATAAGTTTACTAATAATTTCCTTTGACTGATGTCCATGCTTACTCCGCATTCTAGAAAACTGTGCAATTTTTGAAGTATTCTTTGTAAATTTTCTATAATGTTCATGTCAATTCTAATATCTTATTATCTATTTGCCTCTTCAAAAAAGCTTTATTGAAGCAAAGAAATCAGCAAACTGTCTGCATCTTGAGTTATAGGAAAATCCGTAGCTATTAACACAGTGTATTACAATAAAATTAGTAATTTTTTTGTCGCATACAGCGCGGAAAGCATTGAATGCATCCACCAATTGATCATTTGTTGATAATCAAAAAACCTATGAAAAGTAATTTCAAACAATTTCTCATGTCAAAAGGCGACAAGACGCTTTAAAATATTGCCTTTTCTTGGAACAAATCCGTAATGAGAACATTTCTAGATTTTGGTAACAATCAAAAGCAATTTCTTTGATCTAACTGTTAGCAGAATAAACCAATAGAAAAAGTAAATTTGAAAAGCCAAAAAACCCTACTGCTGAAAAACTTTTAATAAAAAAACAAAAAACGAAATTGTCTCTCACCCCGTAAATATGCCCTAAGCCGAGATCCATGTCCATTAGTTAGTTATCCCTGACATTATCCTGGAGAGACTACTAACCTAACTTAATTTTATCCTGCTGAGAGTACCAGTCGTAGTGATACGCCGAAGCAGCATCAATCGCATGCAGTCAGTGGCATCTTTTTAGGGTCCCGTATATTCAATATAAGGATAACTTTACACTCGTAATATCAATCCGGATTTCTCCCTATTTCATGACAGCAATTTTCTCCTAAACTACTGAACAGAGAAGGTTGAAATTTGGTATCAATGTATAGCTTGGTGACCCGATCAAGAGTGCATATCGTAAATGAAGAAATATTGATTTTAGGGGTAATTCTGGAGGAAAACTAAAAAATTTACCGCCCACCCGATCTCCGAAACCACAGAGCCTAAAATTTTGAAAAAAATTGGGAATATAGAACCTTGCTCGAAGTTTACAGGAAAAAATAAGCAGAAACAATTAAATTTAATTGGAGAGGGGGGCAAATAGTAAATGAAAGGGCTCATTCTGAGGAACACATTTATATTTTTTTCATATTTCATAATTAGTTTAAAAGATATTAACAAAAATATGCAAAAATCTACCCCCCCCTTATCTCCGAACCTATAAGATGTAAAATTTTACCGAAAAAATGAGGCGAACCCTTAATATTAATTTCGGGGAGCAAATTATAGAATTAAATAGATAATATGGAATTATAATTGTTTCTAACGCATCATTTAATTACTCATTCCCTCCCTTTATTTTCGAAACAATAAGACATGAATTAAAAAAAAAATAGGCGTATATGGCCGCAATTAAACTTTACATGAAAAATACGGAGAATTCCCTAATATTAATTTTGGGCGGCTAATTACAGAATTAAACAAAAAAAATTAATACGCATCATGCAATACATCAAATGAAAGGACTTATTATGTAAAATACAATTGTATTTTTTTCATATATTTTTTAATTAATTGATACAAGATATTAAAAAAATATTTAAAAAACTCTCTATCCCTCTTAATTTCCGAAACCTACAATTTTGAAAATAATTAGGGGTACAGGGCCTTAGTTAAACATTATAAGAAAAATTAGTAGAAAACCCAAATAATAATTGGGGGGCAAATTATAGAATTAAATAGCAAATAATATATTTTTAAAAATGCTCGTTGTGAGATATGAAAGTGTTTATTTTTTGTAATTTTAAAACGAGCAGTTTATAATATATTATAGAAAATCCCCTCATTTCTTACTTGTATAAGAAATATTAAATTAGAAAAGAAATATTATGGTTTTCTTAGATTAACACCAATCACAAAGATGGTACGGAACCCTTAATATGCGAGTCCAACTCGCACTGGACCAAATTATTGTATTTGATGATTATTTATAGAATGCATTACTTAGTTAATTATGTTTTGTTAAAGAAGTCCAGTTTGGGGTTACTAAATGAAGATAACAGCTAGGCTGTTGAGACGGCATTAAATGGGAACAGAAATTATACGTTCGACAGCTTCCACAGCATTTTCAGGGGAGTCCTATATATCTTCTTAGCTATTCTATATTGCCCCTTCTGCTTTTAGAGCCATACCTTTTTGGGATTCGTTGTGGTAGAGTTGCATACACAACATAAAGTTACTCGAAATCTTATTTAGTTTCCTTCATTCTTTATCCCTCAATGACTGTTTTCAGTTTGATATATATATATATATATATATATATATATATATATATATATATATATAGACATAATTTATTATATCTACAGCTGATCTGTTGAGAGCTACAGTTCGATCGGTTGGTTTCGTGCTGTTTTGTGCTATAGATTCATGTTATGGTAGCTCTCATTGACATCTCTAAGTCCACTGCTAATTTCTGGTGCAAATTTCTGTTGCCACCTCACTCTTTGTGATTACTGAATCTTGGATTGCCAGTTAAAAACCTTACCTTTCAGGAATCCTTAAACATTCAACTAGTAGTTGATCTCGGTTATATATTTTTCACGAAGAAACTTCTTTCCACTTAAGCATTTTTAATCAGTTATCTGGTGGTGTTATTGGACTTGCTTTTTATAGCCAGAATTTTGTTCCATAAAGATCCGAAAATATTGCTCTAAGTAAGTCAGCATATTCTTCAATTTCAGAAATTGAATACAGAAATTGGAAATTCGCGATTCTAATTTCTTGCCTATATTTGCCAGTCCTCTACCAGTCATTTTGAGCATGGCACTAAATAATTATATAACTGAATTTTTGTTATTATTGTCATAAAATGAAAAGTAGTTAAGCCCATTTTATACTTAGTTTCCCAATGTGCCAGACAACACAAATGATCTCACAGCTTTGTAAATGCAATTTATCTGTGCTAAACATTTGCTGTTTTATCTAAGAAGAAAAACAATGCGAATAATACGAATACTACGGTATTTTCCTACACTATCACTCAGTTAACCGAATCAGATGAGCAAATAAAATAATATCTTACAGCCACAACGCCCATCAATCGCGATATGGGATACATCGATGTCCATTTATAAGGAGAGCTTATCTTTTCCACCAGCCAGTTCCGGTTTTTATATTCGATTTATTATACAATTTTTCACGGTGTGTATACACCATATAGATAACAAATTGCTGGTGTTTTCCTTCGAGAGGACGGTAGCCTTTGCGAAAATAGTGGCAGGTTATATCCAGGACGTCCTCCATTTCTGCGATGCATCCATTTCACGGACCATTTATTCAGCAGTTGCACTACGGCGTTTAATCAAGAGGTACGTCACGAAAAAACGACTCAGAGGATGGTTCTTCTTCAACCCAACTTGTTTGTTAAGATTCAACAACTGCATCGTGAGGTATATGGACTTTTTCGTATTTAAAATTAATTAATGCATTAAATATTTATTGAGGGTAAGAAGGAAATTCATACAACGAAGGTATAAATATTTAATATTGGAGTCAGCAAAAATATTCTTGAAGTACAACAGAAAACGTAATTGCTGTTTTCTGTTCAATGGAACAAGTCAATTATGCAGCAGTTTATATCTAGAAATGACTATGAGTCTAAAAACTTGTATCCAAAGAAATGGCAAACTATATGTTTCTAAAAATTGTTTCCAGCGGCTTCGTCTTCGTAGATAAATCGGGGGGCAAAAAAGCATCACAAAGTAAGTCATCTGCCTGTAATTATGGAATAATCAGAAAAAATCAAATGTTAATTGTATGGTGATTATATTTAGACTGTCCGTTAGATTTTTGTCTCATTTGATTTTTGGTGCAATAGAAAAGAATTTAAAAATTGTAAACAGGGAACAAAGTAGTAAGACAATTCCAAAAAATTGCCAGGATTACTGGTTATCTGTACAGAAATTCTTCCTCACGGATATTCTGAGAAAAAAAATAATTTGGTCAAATGCGAGTTGGACTCGCATATTACGGGTTTCGTACCATCTTCAAGATTATAATATTCCAGTTTCAGACAAGCAAGGAATGAGTGCATTTTCCTATATTTACCCTAATATCTTTTAAAGGAATCGTTTTAAATTTATAAAAAATATACACTTTTGTTTGATTTTTATAAAAATACATATGTATTTTATTTTCTATTTTGGCCCCCAAAATTAACATTAGATTTTTATTTTACTAATAAACTTTCAGGGAATCCTTTTATAATCTACTGTCTGAATTTTGAGGCTATGTAGATTGGAAGTTAAAGGGGAAAATAGGTCAAGTTTTAAATAATAAATTATTAAATCTGTTAGACAAATTATTATTATATTGTGGGAATTAAGTCGATGTTTAATATTTTTGTTTATAGCTTTTAAACAAAGATTTAAAAATATCATATATTTGTAATTCACAAAAAGAGCCTTTTATTTGATATATTAAATGATGCGTTTGAAAATTGAATTTTTATTTTCCATTTAATTCTATAATTTGTGCCTAAAATTACTAAGGGGGTTTCCTACTAATATTTCAAGTGAGCCCGAGTACCCCTAATTAGTTTCAAAATTTTAGGTAGTATAGTTTCGGAAATACAACGGGAAATGAGAATTTTTATATTTTTTTGTTAATATATTGTATAACAATTAATTTTAAAAATATGAAAAATATATATCTGTATTCCTCATAATGAGCCCTTTCATTTTATGTATTGCATGATGCGTTAAAAAATATTTTTTTCTTTTCCGTTTATTTCTATAATTTGGTTCCCAATATCAATATTAGGGATTTATTTGTATTTTTTCTGTAAACAAAAATGTTAGGCCTTATAGTTTGGGGAATAAAGGGGGGAATGTGTAATTTTTTTAAATATGTTTGTTAATATGTTTTAAAATATTTATGTTAAAAATATAAAAAAATATGTTTGTATTCGTGATAATGAGTTCTTTGATTTGATATATTACATAATGCGTTAGAAATAATTCTAATTTTATATTTTCCACTTAATGCCTCCTAGAATTAATATTAGGGGTTTTTCCTTATTTTTCCAGTAAGGTTCAGGTGAGGTCCTATATCCCTATTTTTTTTGAAAATATATCAAACGAAAGGGCTCATCCTTTGATTTGATATATTACAAGATCTGTTAAAAATAATTATTATTTTATATTGTTAAGTAGTAAAAGAATTTCTTAACATTTGCAATGCGAACATTCATGGGAAAATATCCCAATTTTTCAAGCACCTAATTGTTGTTCCACAAATCTACATTTATGATTGCTTTGTATCGTTTGTTCAGTTATTTAATTTTGTTACAAGATATAAACCTATTCTTTAAGCATTTCATCTTTATGAGGACCCTTAAAAAAGCTATAATTTCAAACCCTTCTTGAAACTAACCATCAAGCATTTATTACCTTCAATAACCGTTCTTTGAACCCAACAAAGTTTATTAGGATCTCTAAGTACCCAAACGCGGCATGGGCCGGTTCGGGCCAAAAGTAGGACAGGGTAATTATGCTATCACAAACACCCTTGGGAGTTATCCCTTCTTATTAGTATTCCGTAAATTCTTAGTGGATTTCCAACAAGCAAAGAAACGCCCATTTTTCTATATTTTGGGAAAAATCTATTTGAATGAATTTGAGATCGAAACCAAGCGTCGGACGAGCAACAACTACTTCTAATTTTACTCCGGCCTTGTGCGACTCCACCAAGTATAACATTGTCGCGTTAATTCACATCTTGCCTTTGTTGTTTTGTATTAATAATCTCTTTTTGTAATCTCACTTAACTCTCAACTTGTCTACAATAGTCTCAATAAACCTATTTAGTGTGTAGACATTTTATCTCTTAATTTGAACTACCTGTAATCCCTTAATTGGCATTATAGGAACGTAAGACGTCCGCAGAACTTAACAACACACCAAGTTCACACACGTACGTGCAATTGCGGACGCAACATATATTTTTCATTTAATTCTATAATTTGACCCCCAAAATTAATAGTACAGGTTTCTACTTATTTCTATATCTCTATTTTTTTTTATTTTACTTCTTACAGTTTCGGAGATAAGGGGTGGATAACGGTCGATTTTTTTAGTTCCCCCCCCCAGAAGTACTTCTAAAATCAAAATTTCTCCATTTACGATATAAACTCTTCATCGGGTCACCAAACTAAACACTGATACCAAATATCAACATTTTCCGTCCAGTTGTTTAGGAGAAAATTGCTGTGATATGCAAGAGGGAAAAATCCGGAGTGATATTTTAAGGGTATGCGTATATTGTATATACGGAACCCTAAAAAGAGATGCCTAGATGATCAACCAGTATTCCTGCACTTAAAATTTGTGCGGTAACTTATCTGTGCTTGTAGATGTTTCAGCTCCAACTCAGGAGTCGTTGTCAATAGCTAAGTGTTGTACAAAAAATCGAAAACCTACGAATACTGATAGATATTTAAATTTTACTTCCAAGCCCCCTTAAATATAAATGAAGGTGTTGTAAAGTGATTATATGAGTAAAAAGCAATTTTCATCAACCGAAATATTTAACAACGAAATCACATACCAAACCATTATTTGTACAGTGTTATTTTTGCTTATGGCCATACGTATAATAGTTAATCTTTATGAGGAAAATGGAAACAATGTAACATTTCCAAAAGACATGTGAAAAAATAAAATTTGACCAGCAATGTATTGTAAGCAGCACTGTCAGCCAGAAGATAGACTGACATAGAACAAAGATCTTGTTGAAAGAAGAAAATTCAAAACGGAGAAAATTTAAAAAAGCTGCCTGTATGATTGTCAACAACGCGGAAAACGGTGCCACGTTTAACTGACCTGGAGTTGAACCCTAACCGAACTTGAAAAATTTTTTTGACTAACAAAAAATTCGAAATATTTTTGTAAATATATTGCAAGAAAAGCAATGAACGCCAACTCCAAATTTGAGCTATCTCAAAAATACCCTAACCGCCTTTGTAGAAATAGCCCTTGTCAAATTTTTTTGACCAACAACAGAATTGGTATCAAATCGAAATAGATTAATATTTTTGTAAATATATTCTATGAGTCCAACTTCCTTTGAGATTTGATCTTCAGATGATCTTGAACTTGAAGAATATGGACAAGCCAACTCCAAATTTGAATTCAGCCATCTCAATTAAAGATAAATATACGTAATATTCACAAATACGCTTTGGCCGAGAAGATCTCTTACTCATGAAGTTTTAATAAAGACCCCAGACAGAATGAAATTCTTTATAGACATGACCTTGAAAAGCCCTTCACTCTGAGATATTACGATCCAATTGACCTCGTATTAGTATTCAGCGACAGAACAATCTAACTTTTATACCTTTTCTTTGGCATCCGCATTAATTTTACAATTTGGCCTACAGATGTCTTGAGTCTGACATGATACAATCCACAGCGACCCCAAAATAAAAACATATTCACTATTACCTCCTGCCCCAGCGATATTCCATCGATTTGACCTTAACCATGATGATTTACAAGAAAACCGACATCAGATTCGAATTCAGCGTGACAAAAACTACATGAAAATACTATACTTCTGTTGATGGGCATACAAATTCTTTATTTATTAAAATATAGATGATTAAACAGGATTCTAGAATCATTTTTAAGATGTTTTTCAGGATGCTTTTGAAGATCCATCGTATACAAAGAATTCTGACAACAAAACAGCGAAACAATCTGAAATTAAAGGGCACATTGTAGCAATTCCTGAGAAAAGATAATGAAATACTGTCAGTCGCTACTGTAATTTCGCATCAATTTTCATCATTTATTCGCTTAGCATATAATTTATAATCCCAACGAATAAAAAAATAATTTGCCAAGGATTATTAAAAGTCGTTTGGGGGCACGAACTTTTTTTGCCCACCCGATTTCTGCGACCAACGTCTAATGATAAATTACGCAATTTGGCATCTTGATGTAGCTCGTTATTGCTTTTAATACAGAGAGAAGCAATATCAAAAAAGCAGTAACCGTTAAGTATATAAAACGAACAGCACAACGGGCTATTTTCGTGTACTTGATTTATTTGTGGGTTTGCTTTTTTTGCTACTTAGGTACGACAAAGTATACACTGGAGGATTTAAAAAACGGAAGATGTATATCATTACGGTGTAACTGTTACATGATTATTGGTTACGATGATTTATCGTCCAGATAATCCGGCCCGCATTTCAGAGAATCAAGACATTTGGGTTAACCAGTTCGTAAAGCCGTTGTAGCTTATAGCAAATTTACCCTTACTTCGTTTACGTTTAACTGCAATGAACTACAAGTTGATTAATATTGTTATCATTTAGTAAATTTTATACTGAAAATCTGCTTCAATTTTTAAGAACTATAATTATTGAGGTTTTATTCTACAAAGAAATTATAAACAATTTGGAAAAAGGTTATCATATTTACGATGACTGCTGAAGCTGTGGCTAGTGAATTAAATAATTTGGTCAAGTGTGAGTTGGACTCGCATACTAAGGGTTCCGTACCACCTTCAAGATTCTAATATTCCAGTTTCAGACAAGCAGGGAATGAGTGCATTTTCTTATATTTACCCTAATATCGTTTAAAGAAAGCGTTTTAAATTTATAAAGAATATACACTTTCATTTTCCACACATAGACTTTTTATTTTATCTGCTTCAGGATTCGCTTGATTTTTATAAGAATACATATGTATTTAATTTTCTAATTTGGCCCCCAAAAAATAACATTACAGTTTTATTTTACTAATAATCTTTCAGAGAAGTCTTTTATAATCTACTCTCTGAGTTTTTAGGCTCTGTAGATTGGAAGATAAAGGGCAAAATAGGTCAAGTTTTAAATTATAAATTATTAAATCTGTTATTCAAATTATTTGAAAATACAAATATAATATATATTTTCAAAATTTAAATACTATAGTTTGTAAAGTGGGAATTAAGTCGATGTTTAATATTTTTGTTAATATCTTTTAAATATATGATTTAAAAATATGATATATTTGTAATTCACATAATGAGCCTTTTATCTGATATATTAATTAATTGTATAATTTGTCCCTAAAATTATTATGAGGGTTTTCTAATAATTTTTCTTATAAATTTCAAGTAAGCCCCAGTACCCCTAATTATTTTCAAAATTTTAAGTACTATGGTTTCGGAAATAAAGCGAGAAATGAGAATTTTTTATATTTCTATGTTAATATTTTCGATTTAATTATGTAATTTGTCCCCCAAAATTAAAAGTAGAGGTTTCTCCTTATTTTTCCAGTAAATTTAAGGTCGGACCCTATACTTCTATTTTTTTCAAAACTTTACGATTTATTGTTTCAGAGATAAGAGGGGGGATGGACAACTTTTGGTATATTTTTAGTTAATATCTTCTTAACTATTTTTTTTTAAATATGACAAAAATATATTTGTGTTCCTCAGAATGGGACCTTTCATTTGATGTATTACAGGATGCGTTTGAACAATTTTTTATTTTTAAATTTTCATTTAGTTCTATAATTTGTCCCCCAAAATTAATATTAATGGTTTCTCCTTACTTTTCCTGTAAAGTTCTGGCAATGTTCTATATTTCCTATTTTTTTCAAAATTTTAGGCTCAGTAGTTTCGGAGATCAGGGGGGGAACGGTCAATTTTTGTAGTCCCCCCCCAAAAAAAGTACCCCTAAAACCAAATTTCTTCTTTTAAGATATGTACTCCTGATCGGGTCACCAAACTATACGTTGATACCAAATTACAACCTCTTCTGTCCAGTAGTTTAGGAGAAAATTGCTGTGATATGACAGAGGCAGAAATCCGGAGTGATATTATAAGGGTTTCCGTATATTGTATACAAGGGTAAATAGCAGGGGGTCGTATCTTCAGTATTTTGATTGGGGGGAAGAAAAATTTAACTGCGTTTTATTTGAGGGCGATGGAAGTAAAATAGAAATTTTTGGAGCAACTGCACCTTGTAAATATGCCTCCGGAAACAATACATATGTATCCTAAAAAGTAAAAAGTCCCCTAGAAAACGAATATTTGGATTGAGATATTCAGTTCCAATTTCAAGGCAACATTGAACGCAAGACACTATATTGTTTCTAGTCGTGACCTTTCATCAATTGCATTCCTGTCGGCTAATTAAATCTCGAAATGGTTTTGTGAGGTTTCTTTTTATATTTTTTAGGAAAATATCACTGAACTTTGAAGAAAAAACTATTTATCCGTCCTCGTGGTCAATGGTATTAGAAACTGTATTAATCTCAAACTAGGGAGACTCAAAAATTTTAAAAATATGTAAAACCTTACCCAAATTTATAGACAAAATTAAGCAACAATCTAATGCTAATCCCATCATGTAGCAAATTAAATAAAAAAAACTAAAATTAAAACTTTCAGTTTCAAATTTAGTTGGAGTTCTTGGATCTATACTAAACCGATTACAACTCTTTGACCTCTCCTCTACTAGGAATTTAGAGATATTTAGGCATATAAAGGTGGTACAACTCGCACATGACTAAATTATATATGAAGTTTGTAAAAAGAACATAGTTATAGATAGACCCCTTGCATATTTATCTACAAATAAAAGCTGTAAAACACTGACAATTACTGAGATTTAGATGTAGATATTTCATGAAGAAAGGTTTATTTGACACTTACTTGACAAATATCATTTTTATTTACATTTTTTCTGAAAAAACAAACATGTTTCAGGTGATAAAAAAATATACGAGAACACCCCAGCAGTTTCTTTACAGAATATAGTTTAGAAATCAAGCGAATCTTGAAGCAGATAAAATAAAAAGTCTATGTGTGGAAAATCAAAGTGTATATTTTTTATAAATTTGTGAATCAAATATGAACCGGACTTTTGTATTAAAAATTGTATTGTTACGATCAATACAAATTTTAATACATATTATTTTTCTACATAGTCTCCTCTCTTATGTATACATTTTTTCCACCGAATCGGAAGTTTTTTAATACCTTTCTCAAAGAATAAAACCGGTCGTGTCGATAACCAATTGCGCACAAACGTTTCTACACCTTCGTTGTCCTCAAAGTGGTGGCCTCCCAGTTCTTCTTTAAGTGGCCCAAACATATGGTACTCACATGGCGACAAATCAGGACTGTAAGGCGGGTGTTCAAGGGTTTCCCAATGCATTTTGTTCAATTTTCCTTGAGTCAATGTAGCTGTATGTGGCCGAGCGTTGTCATACAACAGAATCACACTTCGGATAGACATATCCCGCCTCTTTTGCCGAGAGGCAACTTTCACTTGTTGGAGTAGTTCGCAGTAATACTCAGCATTAATTGTACGGCGTTCGTGCAGAACATCGATCAGCAGTACGTCTTTCGAATCCCAAAAAACTGTTGCAAGAATTTTCCCTACAGAAAGACGGGTCTTGGCTTTCCGCGGTGTTGCCTCTCCAGGTTTTCGCCACTGCATGCTTGCACGTTTGGACTCCGGGGTATAATGATGCACCCATGTCTCATCACAGATGACAATATGTCTCAAAAACTCATCCCCCTCTGCTCGATATCTTGCTAACAGCATTTCACATACGGCAAGACGGTTTGCTTTCTGATCTTCCCTTAGAAGGCGAGGAACCCATCTTGCACACACTTTTCGGTAACCCAACTCATCTGAAATGGTTGTTTGAGCATTCCCGTATGATATTCCAACGTGTTCAGCAATTGCCAATACTGTAAGATGGCGGTCACCTTCAATCAGCTCACGAATTGCGTAGATATTCGCCTCATTGATGCTTGTCGTGGGACGGCGTGCATGAGGCTCATTTTCCAATGTCTCTCGGCCATCTGAAAACTTTTTGTGCCAGTCGTACACTTGGGTTCTTGAAAGTGTGTCATTGCCGAACTGTGCAGATAGTCGACGCAAAATTTCAGACGGTCTAACGCCCTCCCGCGCCAAAAATTTGATAACAACTATCGCGCATCGACTACGCCTCCCCAAACCGACGAACTCCCCTCTTCTTAACATCCCTACCTAACATATATCGAGACGTCACGCCACTCGAATTACCTACAGGGCAAGAAACAGAAAAGTCCGGTTCATATTTGATTCACCCTCGTATTAGGGTAAATATAAGAAAATACACTTATTCCCTGCTTGTCTGAAACTGGAATATTCGAATCTTGAAGGTGGTACGGAACCCTTAGTATGCGCGTCCAACTCGTACTTGACCAAATTATTTTTCCTCTTCTGAATAGACTTTATCTGGTATTTTCTACATTTTGCGTGCACACTGTACATCAACTACTCAATTTGGTATAGTGAAATAATAGAAATTGTAGTGAGAAAGGTTCATTTAAGTTCATTGGGGTTCTGTTTTGCAACCGATTCATCAGGTTAGATATATTTTATAAAAACAAATATTTCTTGAATAAACACTGTCCATTTACATTTACTCACACGAATGCATTTTCTATAAGTTCCATTAAGATACCGATATTTAAATATCGGTCATGAATCTTAAAAACAAGAGTCCATCTCGCGAGATAAAATCAGTGCAGTAAACGTGATTCATGATATATCCGATTACATAATGTTTCAATACCCATGAACTACTTCCAAATTCGCTCTCATCTAGTGGTCGACGAGTAGGACCGGCTGATATAACTTGAAATGTTATTATTGGCGTATGTCTAGGTAAGAGTATGCCTGAGCTGGATCGTTGAAATTTCGCAGTGTATACCCTCGAGACAATGTTTTTTTCACCATACTAACTCAACTTGTTACTTTCGATTGGCGAAAGTCTTGTTTGTATATGTTTAAAACAGTGTGTAGGCATTTTTGTTATTTTTTTGTCATCGTCTGTAAATATTATTCAGGTTTCAAACTCTGTAATTGGTTTGCCTTTTTTAAACACAATCTTCTATTACAAGTTCAAGATATACACAGTTTGTGAACAGTGACGAATGGGAATATTTCTATTGATAAAATAAACGTTTGGAAATGGTGCAAAGCTTGAGATAAGACGTAGAGGCTGCTGTTAATACATCACCAACTTATATATATATTAATTTGTTCTATTCTATTAAGACAAATACTATTAGAAACAGTGACCCTAAATTAGATCCTTGAGGAACTGTACTTGTTGTTTAATACATGACTGTGTAAAACAATCATACATGTCGTTTATCTTGTTCGTAATAAGAGTTCATGAGTCCGAGATATTATTGAAACCCCGCCGAGTTAGCTTTTTAGGTATCTAAATTGGCTAAGCTTTCTCTAAGTCTTTTATACACCACATCAACATGATCTCTATTATCTAGATTCCCAGAGAGGCACTGACTAAATACAGCTAAATGACTAAAGCGTGGGTATAGATTTCCCCCTTCCTTGCTAATGAACTTGATATATTTTTAGCTGATACGGAACATTTTATTAATTTGCATTGATTAATAAAATTAACAATAGCGGTCCCAAATTAAACCCTCGCGGAAATCTACTTGCAAAGTAAATCGCTGTAAAGATAGTAAGGATTTATGAGTCCGAGATAATTATCAATGAAACCCAATCGAGCTTTTGTAGATATCCAGATTTCGTTAAATCCTTATACATCACATCAACCTGCTCTCTATTATCTAAATTTTCACTCAGGACTAAATACAGCTAAGTGGCTAAATAGAGGGTATAGCATTCACAAACCCATGGTGATGAACAGATATATTTTTAGTTATCAGACAAATACGGGTATTTGTTAGATATATAGGCGTGCAATTAGTGAAACATGTCAGAAAAGAGCTTTACAATTAATTGGATGACTAGAATTTGCGTTAATGTTAGCACATTATACACAATTTATTACTATTACGTTATAAAAATGTTGATAAGGAGCTTTAATCCAAGTTCTGCGATTTGCTAAAGGTTGGCTATTTTTAGGGTTCCGTATATACAATATACGGATACCCTTATAATATCACTCCGGATTTCTGCCTCTGTCATATCACAGCAATTTTCTCCTAAACCATTGGACGGAAGAGGTTAGGTAAATGAAGAAATTTTGATTTTAAGGGTACTTTTGGGGAAAAAAACTAAAAAAATTGACCCCTGATCTCCAAAACTACTGAGCCTAAAATAACAAAAACAAATAGGAAATATAAATCGTTACGCGAATTTTACAGGAAAAACAAGGAGAAAAGGAAAATATTAATTTTTGGGGGGCAAATTATAAAACTAAAAGAATATTTAAAATAAAATTTTTTTCAAACGCATCATGTAATATATCAAATGAATTCTGAGGAACACAAATATAATTTTTCAAATTAAAAAAAAAATTAGAAAGATATTAACGAAAATATACCAAAATTTACCCATTCTCATTTCTCGCTTTATTTCCGAAACCATACTACCTAAAATTTTGAAAATAATTAGGGGTACTGATGCTCACTTGAAATTTATAAGAAAAATTATTAGAAAACCCCCTTCGTAATTTTAGGGACAAATTTAATGGAAAATAAAGCTTCAATTTTCAAACGCATCATGTAATATATCAGATAAAAGGCTCATTATGTGAATTACAAATATCTCATATTTTTAAATCATTTGTTTAAAAGATATTAAAAAAATATTAAACATCGACTTTAGAAACTACACTATTTAAATTTTGAAAAATATATTTTATTTGAATTTTTATATTATTTGAATAACAGATTTAATAATTTAAAATTTAACTTGACCTATTTTGCCCTATATCTTCCAATCTCAGAGCCTCTGTACATTAATTATTTATGTGTAATCATTCAGGTATTATTTACATATGGAAAATTTAAACTACATATTAATAATATCTCATATCAGGAAACATTAAACTTTTGTGAGGAGCAAGTGAAAAGGACATATTTCGGAAAATAAATGCAACCTTGAAAGTTTCTATAAATTTCTTTCTCGAGGAGAAAATTTTGAGATGACATTCAATGTGTTTTTGAAATATAATCAATTATTGATAATTTCAACAATTACAAAAGCTTCTAAAATGTCACTAACTGAAATAAAATTAACAAAAAAATAAATGAAAAAAACATATTTTTCAAACATATTCTTAAAGAAACAAAACTCTAAACTCAACATCACACTTATGAAGTAACGGGAATCAATAAATAAATACCTACAATAATACAACGTTCAGTTAAACATATAGGGACCTACCCAAACAACAGTTATTTAAGGTTTTTTTTGTATATCTTTATCCATAAAATGTATACGCTATAATTTCGTCACGATACTGCATTTGTCGTGAAGCGTAGAATGAGCCACTGGAACCAAAGGTATAGAAAGACCCAGAAAGATAAAGAATGTCATGATCCGGAAATAGAAAGAATGACACAAGTTGTCACAGAAAGTTACAGACAGACATATAACAAACCTAAGACCTAAGACCCAAGACTAAGAAAGACCACATGAGGACAAAGCAGGAAAAAGAATGACAAAGAAAGACACAAAACGGTACTGAAAAGCACACACAAAGAAAGGCCCATTCAGACAAAAAAATACTCCGAACGACACAAAATGATAAAAAAATGCAATGACCCAGAAAGATAATTATAAACATAGGCAGGTATAAAAAGAGTGAAAGGGAAACAGATTACAAGATACAGAAACTCTCAGCCACAGAAAAGCAAAGCACCGGGCAAAGTGACACTGAACGAAACGGAAAGTTATGATAAAGAAAATCAAAGGAAGACATAGTAATGTAAAGAAAGGCCCAGAAAGACAAAGAAAGGCACAAACGGACAAAGAAAATCTTCCAAAGACACAGAATAATTAAGAAAGACACACATGACAATAGAGAAAGACAACAACCCAGAAAGACAATTGTAGACACACAAAGATACAGAAAAGAGAGAGTGACATGGAAACAAATAAGATGACAAAAAAAGACACGCAAAGACAAAGAGAGACTACAAAAAGCCAACGAAAGAGGCAGAAGAACAAAGAAAGACACTCAAAGAGTCAGCATTATAAAGAAAGAGAAATGAAGGCACAGAAAGTCGAAAAAAGAATTATAGTACAAATTTGAACTGCAGAAAGGTAATAAATATACATAATGGCAATCATAGAAAATGAAAGGTACATATAGGCACAGAATGACAAGGAAAATGATAAGAAAATATATCAGGTCAGAGAAAGGTACAGAAAGAAATAGAAAGGCAAAGGAATGATCCCAAAAAGACACAGAAGGACAAAAAAGAAAGAACAAAGAAAGCCCGAATGAAACGGAAACATATGGCGTGATAAAAGAAGGGACAGTATGACTAAGTGAGGGTCAGTGGTTTAACGGAGGAAGCTTCACACCTTAATTCTCTTGGCCTAGCAGATTCGAGTCCGCTTATAAAATTATTCGAAGTTGAATAAACGCTTAATGGTAAGGGCCACTAATCAGCAAAAAAATTCAGAATAAGGGAAACACAAAATGTTGAAGAAAGTCACAAAATGGCACCGATTATGATCGAGAAATCTTGTTCAGAATATAATTACACCCAGAAGACAACTTGAAAGAATTTAAATCTACCGAGTTTTTGATTACCCAATCCAACTCACACAATATTTGTTATCACAAAATCCCTACTATACTACGAAATGCAATTGCCAAGTATAAACATAATATTAACAATTGGTGTTTCATCTACGCGAAAATACGAAGTGAAATATCTATTAATAAATCACACCTCAGATAGAACTCCAAAAATAATTCTATCATCTAAAATAGCGAGATTCTATCTGAAACTAAACGCTCGTTTTGGAAGTGGAAGATAAGCATCATCCATTATTTCTCGAGTCGCAACATTATTTCTTAGAGTTAATGAGATATATCGCTTACGGAGACATTTAGAATGTTTTCTGTGTAAATAGAGTAGAAAATAATGAAGAGGGGACAGATACGTATAAAGAGAACTTAGCAAACGAAATTAACAGACTGTTTGAGAGTTATAATAAATTTATGAATTGTAACAAAGTCTTTTACGAGATTTTATTTAACTTGTCTAATTCGTATGTCTTTCATGTTCAACATTTGTAATCCATTTTCCAAGTATTTAGCTGAAAAATTCCATATACAAGTGGTTTTTAAATGTAGTGTCCAATACTGCTGAAAATCTACCTTTGTTTCAATTCGTATAAAACACCAAGCAAGAAAATGTTCAGAATATAGGTTGATGACCCTTATGAGCCACAGCCTCAAGATTTTCCTCAGAATACTTGAACAACTGGATCAGACAAAAATGCGAAGCAAATCTTGAAGAGGCAATGTTTGGTTTCAGAAATGCATTCAGAACTAGATGAGTACTATACGCCCTGAACGTTTTGTTTAAAAATGCCGCGATCAAAAGAGGTCTTTATATGTCCTATGTAGACAGAGTGCAACTCATGAAATTGATGACAATACTGAAGAACAAAGTTATGGATGGTAAAGATTAGGAATATGTAGTGTAGTCAAACCGCAAAAGAAAAACCTGACCCTTAATTTTATTTAATATATATTATTGAAACAGTTCTATAAGATCAATCATATGGGATTAAAATAAATGAAAACTTTTACCCCTCTCGTGCTTCCAGAAAATGATTTAATTATGTTCTATATGGATATTTCAAAAGTTATCGCCTATTGCAAACGAAAATCACTCCAGTTTCAGCCTCCGATGTATCCTAGACAGAATAACTTAACAAAACGTTTGCAGACAGAACTAAGTTTTTTTTTGATACTGATAGAGTGTTAGGAGAATGTGCAATTTTTTTTCTAAAACAATTGTATATGGGATAATCCATGTCAAGTGGATCAGAGCTGTAGCAAAAATTGTAGGTGCCCAAAAAAATCGTTTTAAAGCTTATGAAATCTACTTTCGAATGCCGTGTGCGCCTTTGAAAAACCAATTATGCCGGTTTCAATATGGCGACCGAAAGTGGAATGAAAATTAAATATTTTTGGAAAAAAGCTTATAGAAAAGAAAATTTGCAAGCGACTAAAAATTCAAAATGGCGGATCCAAAATGGCGGACTGTTTCGAAAGTCAACCGATTTGCACCAAATTATGTTAACAAAGGTTTTTGGGGTCACTGACCACGAATATAAGATTATATTTGAAAAATTCAAAATAGCGGATACAATTTGGCAGATCCGCCATCTTAGTTTCTTTTATTTCTTTTCATTTGGTGTTCTTTTATTTTTATTAAGCAATCTCTGTAGGTACAACGTAGCTGTAGCTAATTATGGGGAAATTTACAATTCAGTAACAGAATAACATTATAACGAGTTGGGTGATGTGAAAAACCTAGTGTATTAAATAAAACCAAGCTGTCATCTTCATAGAGTAAACAAAAACTTGTTGTTGTTTCTGTTGATGATGACAGCTTCGCTATTGAAACGTGTGTTGAGTGAATAAAAAAAGGTTTAGTATTATGGTACAAAACTTTGTATTTATACGTTGTTTACTATTCTGTGTTTAATTTCTATGTTGGGATCTAGTTGGACCGTTATGATAATCCCCAAATATAAAAACTGGGGAATCCTTTCAATTGAAATTCCTCTTAACAGAAATCTCTCAAATAAAGACAAGTATGATCTGAAAACCTTCGATGCTGTCTCATAGAATTACTGTGTTAACCGCATATATTTGAACATTTAGTATTTTCCCAATTATTTTAGTCCGTTTGGGTTGATACTGTAGTGTTTCTTTCAATAATCTATATTAAATATAGTTGGGGACCAATTTTTTTAATTTGCGGTTTGACTGCACTACAGATTCCTAATCTTTGCCATCAATACCTTTGTTCTCCAGTATTGCCATTAATTTTATGAGTTGCACTCTATACAATGCGTTTTTGATATCCACGCTGCACATATAAACGACTAGTCTAAATCTAGTTCCGAATGTATTTTTGAAACCAAACATTATCTCTTCAAGATCTTCTTCGCATTTTTGTCCGATCCAATTGTAAAGTACTCTGAGGAAAATGTTGAGACTGTGGCTCATAATGCTCATCAACCTATATTCTGAGCATTTTCTTGCTTTGTATTTTTTGGGAAACTGCATTAAAAAACCACTTGTACGAGTATACATATGTATGCAATTTTTCAGCCGAATACTTGAATAAGGTATTACAAATGTTGAACAAGAAAGGCATACGAACAACACAAGTTAGATAAAAGCTCGTTTAACGACTTTCTTATGACTCATAAATTTATTATAAGTCTCAAACAGTGTATTAATTTCTTTATAGGTATCTGTCCCCACTTCATTATTTTCTACTCTAGAAAACATTCTTACACAGAAAACATGCTAAATATCACCGTAAGCGATATATCTGATTAACTCTAAGAAATAATATAGCGACTCCAGAAATAATAGATTACCTTCCACTTCCAAAGCGAGCGTTTCATCCTATGTAGCGTGTGTCATTAAAAACCAGAATATTTGGTTTAACAGTGGTAATACATAACACCTAATATATATACGAAAATAAAATGATTATTTGCAATTTGAGTCTACTATTCCTAATCATACAGTAAATCTTAAATCTGAATGTTGTCGGAAGTATGTCAGGAATAAAATTTCAGGCTACGGATCTAACCATGTGTAGAAATCATCAAGAAAATGCATAAAGTGATAAAGCACCAAATTGCCATTTAAAACTCTGCCTTTTGACATTTTAGCTTCAATATCTCTGGTTTATCTAATATCTTCGTTTTGGAAAATTGCAGAAGTTGAAATTTCAATAAGAAAAAAAATTAATCTGTCAGAGCGTTTAAGTATAGACATATCAATAGGCAATTGTTAAAACAATTCTCAAGAGGGTATAAGAACAACATAAGTCCCTTTTTATTTATTTTTTTTTGCATTACTATGACCTATATATTTATTTTTATTACCTTTCAGTACGGGGATAGTATAATTTGTTAACGGAAAAATCAATACTGTGTAGTAAATAAACAAATATAACATCAAAATAACATACAATACCACCACAAAATTTGCTTTACGTTCAAATAAACATCCTAATTCTCTGTTTGACATATTTTAAATTAGCTTTACGTAGGTCAGAGATCATAACACCAAATAAATGGCAACTTTACCAGCTGTTGTTACTAGTTATCATGTTGCCATTACATTTGTGTGCTGACCAAGTTCATATTATAAAGTAAACATTTTAAATTAACAATTCTGCTAAATATTTGGGTTTAGAGTAAAAACTTCTTAGAAATTCCTTAATATCGAACTTTAAAGCATATACTTCTGGAGGTATCGTGCAACGCACATTACTCACGAACCTTAGAGCATATACTTCATATGACTTTAAGATCATAAACAAAAAAAAACGCTCTGTGGTATTAGCTCTTATCAAAAATATTTTGAATTTGAAAGAAAACTGAAACTTAGTTTCTCTCAGGTTTGTCCCTTTTTTGTGTTAAATTTATTATTTATGAAATCATGCTTGACTACCTTGTGAAAAATCATGTTGTGAACTGACATACTATCTATATATAAATAGGCAAAGACAAAACGATTAGGTACCATTTTCTCTAGTGTCTAACAACCGATTTTCTTCATTTTTGTTTTGTTTAGTAGCTACTGACGACCTTCAGTGCAGAATGCTAATATTAATTTATAATATTGGTTAATCCATTAAATAAAATATAATAATAATTCATTATTTATGTCCATACTGTCAATGCCAAACAACTGACAGTGCCGCCGCCGCCAGACGGTCAAAACTCAAAACATTGAGTAATTAAGAAGGAGCGATCGTTAGATATATTCTTAGAGTATGTACTTCTGGAAGTGGCATGCGAGCGTTGTAATTTTTTAGTGGTAAAATAGTCAATGTAGTAGATTAGTATAGATTTTTCAGACGCGTTGCAGTAACTTTCATATTAAATATTCAGTTTTTAATGTGAATTTAATTATTTAATTAATATATTATTATCACAACCTTTTCGAAGGTGTTGTGTAAAAAAATGTCAGACAGAGGACAATAAAGAATGTATTAAATATATAAATTCTCCTAGGGTTGTTGGTCCTCTCTTTTCTTTAATATTCCTGAACTTGATTGAAACCGCAAATGACGAAAACTTTTAGGTTGCAAAGAACAATCTTCTAATTATCATATCGAATATTTTTATTTTCTTTTTATTTCAATAGATTTGTCAATATGAGTCAACAATTTTGGTCACTAGGCGACCACTAGTTGTTATAATTATAATAATCTTAAACGATTTACTTACATCCTTGTTGTAGTTTACCGTTAAACGCAACCCTTCAGTATACTTAAAAAACAGCTTTCGTTTTCTATAAGATTTTTTTTGCCCTTAATCAAATCACAATTGCTTGGATCGCCTCCCACACCGCACGAATAAAAATCCAGTTTTATGGAACCATTGTTGGTCGTCCGCAATGAGAATTTCCATTATGAAGATAATTCATACAGCTTGTCTGTCCGTAGTTTCACTTTCATTCATGTGGAATTTCATTAGTTTGATGAAACCAGTGGTGGTTGGTAGTGGTGCTAGTTTGAAAGAGTCTAGACTCATTAAGATGGAATATTTAACACAAGAATCTAGAATAATGCTCATTCTGACATCTCGATAGACCCAACTATGTCGTTAACGACAGAGAATGTTCACGATATCGACCAATAGAAATGTTTTTGTATGTTTGTAATGTCACGTAAAGGTGGAAATTATGGCGACGTAAAGTTGTTAGACTTTAAAAAATATGAAGGTTTTATTTACTGATATTGCTCCATTAGGATTATTCCCTATGGCTGGATCCGTTTCTTTGTG
Organism: Octodonta nipae; assembly: GCA_034190945.1. Taxonomy (NCBI): domain Eukaryota; kingdom Metazoa; phylum Arthropoda; class Insecta; order Coleoptera; family Chrysomelidae; genus Octodonta; species Octodonta nipae. Next base: position 139,350,536 of record CM067219.1, read on the forward strand.
ATAGCCAATGATAATGGTCGGGCACTAGATTACACTTCTTCTGGAACTAATCGAATGAAAAAAATGTGACTGTAGTTACATGTAGAACGTAGGCCTTTAAATAAAAACTTTTGGGAAATTAAAAGAGTTTTGCATATTAGTTTTATTAACCGACTTTTATTTTATGTATGACGAGCGATAATTTAAAAACGGCTTGGGCAATTTTGATGATTTAAACTGCATTATATTAAGGAACTTTATAGAAAAGTCAAATATAATTAATTGTCTATATCATGAGATTTGAGGTTTTCTAGAAAATTAGAAAAAAAAAAGTAAATAAGGGACTAGATTTCAGCGATTTTCAATGAATCTTCACTGTTTTCTCTAAATTGTATTATACAGAGATATGTTCCAGCTTGATTCCGTACATTTTTCTATAACATAAAACATACCAAATTTCTGAAATTCGGAAAAGTAGATGAACAAAAACTGTAAACATCATGGTGAATTTCAAATTTTATAATAAATATCTATATATAAATAGGCAAAGACAAAACGATTAGGTACCATTTTCTCCTGTGTCCCTCAACCGATTTTCTTCATTTTTGTTTTGTTTAGTAGGTACTGACAATCTTCAGTGCAGACTGCTAGTATTAATTTCTAATATTGGTTCATTCATGAAATAAAATATAATAAAAATTCATTATTTACGTCGATAATGTCAATGCCAAATAACTGAATGTGCCGCCGCCGCCAGACTCAAAACATTGAGTAATTATATATAGAGAGACCAATGCTGTTATATACTTAGAGCATGTACTTCTGGAAGTGGCATGCAAGCGTTGCTATTGTTTAGTGGTCAAGTAATCGTTGTATTTATAATTATACAGGGCGATTCCAGATATGTTAGAAATAATTTTTTTTCGTGGGTTGCAAATAAGCAGTTGCATATATAGGGTGTTTAAAATATAGAGTAGAGTGCAATTATAACTAATAAACTAATTATATAGGAAAGCCCATTAGCGCTTGAATTTATAGGGTTCTTGGAATAGAGGGCGCAATAGCATTACAGTTACACAGGGTGGTGCAAAAAATATTATACAGAGATGCATATACAGGGTGGCGGAAATGGAAATGCAATACTTCGTAAGAGAGGGTAAGAGGAATTATAGATATACAGGATGATATAAATGATAAAAAATTTTAGAAAAGGAAATGACTTATAGAGTAGCCCACGAAGAGTTCCATATATATGATGATTCAAATATAGGTCGGAGTAGTATTATAGTTACAGAAGATTTCATAAACAAAAAGAGTAAATACGGTGGCTCATAGGCAGTGTCATTTACAGAATGGTTTAACGGGTGGTTCAAAACTGTTAAAAAATATTATGCGTGGTCCATGAGCAGTTGCATATACAGGGTGGTGGAAATATACAATGAGATGGAAAAATTATAATGAGGATTTTAATAAATGTTAGAGCATTAAGTGCAATTATAGTTATACAGGGAGGTTAGTAAAAATTAATATGTAGGGTAGCCCATTAGCGGTTGAATTGTTGTCATATCAAATTAAGAATTACGAATTTGAACACAAATAAAGTCCTATGTATTATATCTGAAAAAAACTTGAATTTCGTTACTTATTTGTAGAGGCGTGATGTAAGACCGACATCTAGGATTTTCGAGAAAACTATCACACAGAGGTTCCGAATCTGGATCCGTTCCGTGTAATTGCAGTTCTCCCTAAAGTCCTAGGATGGAATGTCACGATAAAATTTTCAGGTTACTTAACCTGCCAGAGATATTGACACAATTGGTTGAATTTCGACCACTGGGCTAAAAATAAAAACCCAAAAAACAATTAAATTAATTTAATGCAAAATAATAAGGTGTATTCTAATAATCGTTTCCATGATCTTAGGGTGGCAAAATCCTTAATATTTACAGGCGGAAGCAGACTGGGTTTCTCACGTTAATTTTTGACGTGCGTCAACGAGACTTTTAAACGTCTAAAAGCTCATTATTTTTATAATCTTAATTCTTATATGTTATATGCAGTTTGCAATAGCAAGATCACTTGTCATTCAATCATCTAACATCATCACTTCCGGTCACAAAATCTTTAGACGACACATCCAACCGCAAAAATAAAATATATAGTCCAGAATTCATTCCCGTCATCCTTTTCCTCGGAACATATTGGCCGCATGAAAATCCAACGTCTATCTCCATCCCGAATAGTTTTTCGTCGACTTCTCGCATGCATTATACATGCAAACTGAACATAAGATGGATCGTAAGGCGAAAAAAAAACCTGAATGATGTATGACCACGACGCGTATCGCCAATAAAATTCGTCCATCGCTGTCATATGTCACCTTCATGTTTGTGTGTTATCGGCTGGTGGTTCTCAGGCCATAGCTCGGTTTAACAATGAGACAGGAAACAAGTAATAATAATCCACGTCGATGTGGGTTTTCGATTTTATCTAGATTCTTTAAACGGATAGCTGGAGGATGCTGTCTTAATAAAATTGCGTATCGTATTTGGACATCCGAGTACATTAAGCGTACAAGAGGCAAGTCAGTGACATATTGGTTTCGATATTCTGTATTGTTATCGTTTTAAGGGTTTTTATGAGTTTTTTTTTTCAAAGTTTATTAACGGAGTTCAGAGGGATCCTAACTTGGATAAAGTTAAATATGACAAGATAATAATTTATTTTCTAAAAGAATATTGAATTATTTTGCCTGCTATTGGGTTTTCTCTCCTCAATTTTTTTTCCTGCACAGATAAGTATTTGAAAATTGTATATGAAGACTAAAGTGTAGTAAGCCAATTTGGTAAAATTGCCCGGATTACTGGCTGTCTGTATAAAGATTCTTTCTCAACCATACTAATAAGCAGAATCAGCTACATACCAAACCATTTAACGCAACTCAGACTTCAAAAAATTGTGTTTATAGTGTTTAATTTGACTGACCATTCTTATACCGATGAAACTTTTAGACCTTGAGAAGTAAAGAAAAAAGAACATCAGTATAACATTTCGGAAGACATGTGGACAAATCAAATTTGACCGATCATATATTAATCAGCTATGGCAGCCATTGGATAGACTAGGATAAAACAAAGGTTTTGTTGAAAAAGGAAAATTTTAAAAAGAGAAAACTTAAAGAAGCCATGATGATAATCAACACGGAATTCGGAATACCTTCAACCGACCTTCATTTTGACTGGAAAATACCCTCAGTATCAAGTAATTGCCAAACGACAAATTGTCACTGTCAAATTTTTTGACAAACCACATAATCAGCATCAAAGCGATTTTTTTTTACAAAAAAAAACTCGAAATACAACACTAAACGATTCACAATGACTCCAGACTCGGTTTTGATCACCAGCTAATCCATAACTTAGTAAAAAAGAAAATGTTCCAAAAGGCGGTAAATTTAATTAATCCTATGGATCAAAAACCTTATGATTTCTTCAAAATTTTAACTTATCTGCTCGAAGCAAGTAATAAAATTAAATCATTTTTAGAAAAATAAGACAAATATTAGTTATAAAACTGCAAATAATTTATCCAAATATATTAAAAATAATAAATCAAGAGTAGATAGTAGTAGTAGTAATTGTAAATCCGGGGTATACAGAATTAACTGCGGCAATTGCGATTTTATACTCGTATTAGAGAGCACAAAAGATGTTATTACACACAGGATAATAAATCTAATTATGCCCATCATTTAGTAAAATCCCAGTAAAATCAATTTATTAGAATTCCTAGAAATTAACAGATATTAATACTCAGGTAGACTATTAAATAACCAGTTAGACCTAAATCCATCTCCGCTTTTAAATCTTTTTAATGGCTCTGTATAATTAATTTGGTACAGTATAATATATATTGGTGACTACACTAACTATAGAATAATAGTATTAGCATTTTGTGTCTTTCTCTCAAAATAAAGTGTAAATCTCGAAGTTTATTTTTCGTTTTTTTGTCTTCTCCAGATTCGGGGTTGAAACGTCTCCAAACACAGATAAGTATAATATAATATACAATACATTACTTATGTACATGAATACTGGGTGATCATTTTGTAGACATCTTTTTCTCTCAGAATAACTGTGAGGAAGAATCTTTGTAGAGACATCCAGTAATCCGGCCAATTTTACGAAATTGCCTTACTACACTTTGTTCTACATATACAATTTTTAAATACTTATCTGTTGCAGGAAAAAATATGTTGAGGAAAGGAAACTCAATGAACAGGCAAAATAAAATATTTAGTTTACTATTCCCTGTGTGCGCGATTGTAACGCCCGAACGCCTGTAACTAAATGAGGCACTGAGCAGTTGTCAAATTGCTGAACCGGTTTGTTCAGTAGTTGCTATTGTCGTAGCTAGACCTAATATTTGTAATAATAAATAATAGTCATTTTAAAAAGTGAAAAAAAAATATTTCCAGCATAACTAACCTACCTGCTTTATATACGATATTGTGGTGGTAGAATTAAAAATATTAACGAAAGTAACAAGAATATGAATTTGGATGAGACTTTAAAAAACAATGTTATTACATTAAGACAAAAGATATTATGAAACATAGTTTTGTTAGGTTTGAAAATATCTAAAAATTTGTTACATAAATCTTATGTGCTTAATCCTGTCTTATTCCCAAAACAAATTAGTTAAGAAAATATTAGCTTGAGTATACAGGGTGGCCGACCGGGAATGATATCGATCACTTTCCAATGAGGCAGTCCAACTCCAATATTTTCAAGCATGTTCCACTTCCGGTTATACCCGAAGATGATACCAACTTGCTTATTTCAAATAGAACACCCTGTAAATTCTTTCAATTCTGAATTCTACGGGTAATTTTAAGGCTAATTCATGCATAATACCCTATACTTAATTTCAGCCCTTTTCGAGATATTCCAAAATATTTATTAACATTGACATTTTCAGGTTTTCAGATAATTGCCAATTATGCACTAACACAGCGGAATCAAAAGATTTTTTTCGGGAAAGTGAACTTTGAGCGTCTCAAATATGTAATATTAGTTAGAAAATTGTATACAGAGTATTTAAAAAAAATCCCGAAAATTGAAATGAGAAATCATGAAAAACTCAATTTTTTCAAATGGAAACCACCATTTTTTATATAGTTATCAGATTAAACATCGAAAATAAGAGGTACTTTGTTAAATGTTACCTATACGAAAATCTGATAGATTTCGACTTATTCGAAAAAAAAACTTTAAATTTTTCAGCATCCTCAATAAAAGTACCTAAGTTGCCTGTGACGGCTGCTAAGGACTCAACTGAAATGTCAGTGTGAATTGATGTAGTGTAATAAAATTGAATGATATGATACTTCTTAGTATGTTAAATCCGAAAAAAATGCCAGCACTTCTAAACTATACAAACGAAGATTATTTAAATTTATATTAATTATCCAAAAGAAAACCAATTGTTGATTAAGAAACAATCGAAATTATGTTTAATTCAATTCAATAAATGTTCAAATTGGTGACTATAAACTTGATGACACTTCTCACATCTCATAATCAGTTGCTCATGGATGGCTCTTTTAATTAAACAAGCGCCCAAATTTTGAAATACATCTCGTATTCTTGCAATCTTGTTTGGTAGTTACTGGACGTTTTTTTTAAAATTCGAAGAATTCTGCTTCTCCTGAATTCATGTTCAAGTTCCATTTGCCTCACTGAGTTCGTAGGATATGTGGCGAAATATCTCAAAATCATAATTTCCATTGCTTCGTTATCAACAATAGGTTTTCGTCTTTGTCTTTTAGCTTTAAAGGATCCTAAGTTCTTGAAACTCTCCAAAATCAGTTTAACAGTCATTAGTGTTGGTTTCGATTTTTACGGATATAGAACTGCAAACATATTACATGTTCTAGTTCTCACTTTGTTGCTTTCTTCATAAATAAAAAGTTAATTTAAATGATCTTTGTTTGCATAATTTAGCCGTGGTGGCATTTTTTTAAAATTTAATGCACTAAGTATCGTTTAATACAATATTATTATACTGAATCAACTCACACTCAGTTGAGTCCTCAGCAATTCGTAAATATGTTTTCCCAATATGGATCAATATCATTCCCGGTGGGCCACTACAAGTTACTACAATCATGAATCATGTTTTAATTATCGTTTGCTGAACATATCTTAATTGAAATTATTGGAAGCTATACGTAAAACAGATGTGCATAATTACGATTTTATTTAACATTTGATGGGTTCTCAATCGCTGCAAAATTCTTTCCACGTGAATCCCAACTCTTTCTACATTGTATGTTTGTTGGGTTCCTTGCCCTGAAAACGTTGTTATTGCTTCTAAGAATGATGGGATAAACATTTACATTTTTACCATTTGCATCAACAGTCAAAACAGCGTCCCTCGTTTCTAATAAATCCAAGAATCCTGATTCTGTTGTTAGGTCATTGAAAATCTAATTTGCGTCCTTCAGCTATTTCAGATTTTAAACAAATAAAACAGCTATCCCTATCATGAATTCGCACGGAGCGCGATTTCTAAATCAGGGCATATAAAACAAAGTTCTCTATTACACCGCGTTTGTCTGTCTATCTGTTCTGTTCCTAAACCATTTTAAACATTAATAAATACTTAAGTAACTGAAGGTAAGAACTGAGAAAGGCAAAAGCACATTAAGAATTTCTTAATATGCTACCATAGTAAGATCGGGAAACTTAACTTCCCTTACGAGTGTTTACAAATATCAATAATTCCAGGTCATTAATTTTGTTAAAAAATACGAAAACTAGTTTTAAATAATGATAATGAATAAAATGATTCATATTACTGTTTCTAATCAATAATCCACAATTAGTTGATTTCAGATTCAAAATGAATAAATACACATTTTTAATAATTTCATCTGCACTCTTAATTAATTTATCAGGTAGCGATTAATTCCATTTGACGTGTAAGGTCAATTTTATATATAATTATATGTATGGGGAGTTGTAAGTAAATCATTGATATGTCATAAAATTTGTAGTAATTCATTTTATTGTTTAACATAAAAGAAAAACTACTGAATGTAATTTGTATGTATGTAATTGCACAACACGGTAAGTATTATAAATTGAAAAAATTACCAACTGAATAATAAGATTGATAATCAATTATACATATACATAAATGGAAAATTTGAAACACGACGTTTTAATTTACTCTCTGTTGGTTATAAATAAAACTACATACAATAACAAAAGATAAAAATTCTTACTTAAACAGAGAATTAAATAAGGGAAAGCCACCAAAGAAGCTCAATAACAAAGTCGTTAATAGGCTTGAATTTACAAAACAGGAATACTCGACTTAAGTGAAGAAAGTTTCGACATCATCTTAGAGGCACCATATGTATGTAGCGATATCTTAGTCCTAAAATTTCCTAAATAATAGCCGATTTGTAAGCTAACAAAACTCCTCTCTATTAATTTGAGAAAAAGAGTATATATTTCACGTAAATATAACGCTCACTTTCCGACATGCTGATTATTTCCTAAATAGTTCTTCATCGGTTTTCATTAACCGAAGTGTATTTACAGTGTAAATTTTACACCAAACGTAATCACCGGACTTTCGTAATTTTTTCAGACTAAATGAAAAACTGCGATATAGTCAAACGCTTTATTCAATTTAAAATCGAAAATTGTATTTTTGTGATGCAAACAAATTTTTAACCCGGCATTATAACAAAAATCCAAGATAGACAAATTAAAGTGAGTTTATGAACTTTGAAAATATCTTTAGTATCTCCTGGCCGAACTTGTTTCGTTAATAGAGTGGGAGGTCCAAAATAGCTCTGTAAATTATTTAAAATCCAATTCTTCAAAAACTACCTATTCAATGGTATCAATCATCAGCGCAGATAAAATCATGGTTTTGATAATGGTTAATATTCCAGTGTTAGTTACCAGAAAGGTACCAATTTTTGAAAAAACTGGGAGTGGAATTAGTTATACGGGGTGGTTCAAAAAAGTTATATTGAGTGGGCCATAAATAGTTTCATATACCAAGTGGTTCATAAACGGGCGGAGTAGAATTATATTTATATAGGGTGGATAACAAAATGATATGTTGTTTAGCTCAAAAGTAGTTTCACACACAATATGGTTGAAATGAGGGTAGAATATTTATACAGAGTGGATAATTTTTTTTAGAAAAAAATGTGTTATGTAAGCAGTAAATCTTTGAATTATATTCTTGAGTAATTATAGTTATGAAATGGGTTGAAAAAATGTTAGTAGAAATTGTTTATAGAGGGTGGTTAAAATATGAGATCGAGTGGAATCATAGTTTATAGAGTGGTTAAAAAATATTTTATATCCACAAGTAGTTGCATATATAGGTTGGTTGAAATATGTAGTGGAGTATAATTACAGCTATACAGGTAGGTTTAAAAAATATTATAAAAAAATTATATGATCTACAAGCTGTTCCATTTACCGGATGATTGAATATATGTGTAGTGGAGTAGAAATTTAAGCATACAGGGTGGTACAAAAATTTAATATTGGGTGGCAAATAATGCATATACAAGGTTGTTGAAATATAGGGTGGAATAAAACTATAATTATACAGGTTGGGTAATAAATGATAGAACAAATTTGTTATATAGCAGTTGCATATATGGGTGTTTACAATGTGGGGCGCAGTCAAGTTATAGTTATACAGTGTTATTTAAACAAGGTTAGAAAAAGTTGCAAACGAAGGGTGCTTAAAATGAAGTGTGGAGAGAAATTATAGTTTATAATGTGGTTAAAAAAATATGAAGAAAAATTGTGAAGTAGCTTGGCTCATAATCAGTTGCCCATATAGGATAGTTGAAATATAGGGTGGAGAAATGTTGTAATTAAGTATTTAGAAAATGTTATATTGGTCGACCAATAAGCAGCATAGTATACAGGATAGTGGTAATACATTAATGGTGTTTCACAATATGGTTGAACAAAATTGTTATAAGCAGTTGCAGGTTTGGTGAAATATATTGGACATTGATGGATTTATAGTTATACAGGGAGTTACAAAAAACATTATTTTTGGTGGCCGATCAGTAGTTGCATATACAAGGGGATTGAAATAGAGAGTGGAGCAAAATTATAGTTAAACAGGTTGGATGAAAACTCAATTTTTTCAAATGGAAACCACCATTTTTTATATAGTTATCAGATTAAACATCGAAAATAAGAGGTACTTTGTTAAATGTTACCTATACGAAAATCTGATAGATTTCGACTTATTCGAAAAAAAAACTTTAAATTTTTCAGCATCCTCAATAAAAGTACCTAAGTTGCCTGTGACGGCTGCTAAGGACTCAACTGAAATGTCAGTGTGAATTGATGTAGTGTAATAAAATTGAATGATATGATACTTCTTAGTATGTTAAATCCGAAAAAAATGCCAGCACTTCTAAACTATACAAACGAAGATTATTTAAATTTATATTAATTATCCAAAAGAAAACCAATTGTTGATTAAGAAACAATCGAAATTATGTTTAATTCAATTCAATAAATGTTCAAATTGGTGACTATAAACTTGATGACACTTCTCACATCTCATAATCAGTTGCTCATGGATGGCTCTTTTAATTAAACAAGCGCCCAAATTTTGAAATACATCTCGTATTCTTGCAATCTTGTTTGGTAGTTACTGGACGTTTTTTTTAAAATTCGAAGAATTCTGCTTCTCCTGAATTCATGTTCAAGTTCCATTTGCCTCACTGAGTTCGTAGGATATGTGGCGAAATATCTCAAAATCATAATTTCCATTGCTTCGTTATCAACAATAGGTTTTCGTCTTTGTCTTTTAGCTTTAAAGGATCCTAAGTTCTTGAAACTCTCCAAAATCAGTTTAACAGTCATTAGTGTTGGTTTCGATTTTTACGGATATAGAACTGCAAACATATTACATGTTCTAGTTCTCACTTTGTTGCTTTCTTCATAAATAAAAAGTTAATTTAAATGATCTTTGTTTGCATAATTTAGCCGTGGTGGCATTTTTTTAAAATTTAATGCACTAAGTATCGTTTAATACAATATTATTATACTGAATCAACTCACACTCAGTTGAGTCCTCAGCAATTCGTAAATATGTTTTCCCAATATGGATCAATATCATTCCCGGTGGGCCACTACAAGTTACTACAATCATGAATCATGTTTTAATTATCGTTTGCTGAACATATCTTAATTGAAATTATTGGAAGCTATACGTAAAACAGATGTGCATAATTACGATTTTATTTAACATTTGATGGGTTCTCAATCGCTGCAAAATTCTTTCCACGTGAATCCCAACTCTTTCTACATTGTATGTTTGTTGGGTTCCTTGCCCTGAAAACGTTGTTATTGCTTCTAAGAATGATGGGATAAACATTTACATTTTTACCATTTGCATCAACAGTCAAAACAGCGTCCCTCGTTTCTAATAAATCCAAGAATCCTGATTCTGTTGTTAGGTCATTGAAAATCTAATTTGCGTCCTTCAGCTATTTCAGATTTTAAACAAATAAAACAGCTATCCCTATCATGAATTCGCACGGAGCGCGATTTCTAAATCAGGGCATATAAAACAAAGTTCTCTATTACACCGCGTTTGTCTGTCTATCTGTTCTGTTCCTAAACCATTTTAAACATTAATAAATACTTAAGTAACTGAAGGTAAGAACTGAGAAAGGCAAAAGCACATTAAGAATTTCTTAATATGCTACCATAGTAAGATCGGGAAACTTAACTTCCCTTACGAGTGTTTACAAATATCAATAATTCCAGGTCATTAATTTTGTTAAAAAATACGAAAACTAGTTTTAAATAATGATAATGAATAAAATGATTCATATTACTGTTTCTAATCAATAATCCACAATTAGTTGATTTCAGATTCAAAATGAATAAATACACATTTTTAATAATTTCATCTGCACTCTTAATTAATTTATCAGGTAGCGATTAATTCCATTTGACGTGTAAGGTCAATTTTATATATAATTATATGTATGGGGAGTTGTAAGTAAATCATTGATATGTCATAAAATTTGTAGTAATTCATTTTATTGTTTAACATAAAAGAAAAACTACTGAATGTAATTTGTATGTATGTAATTGCACAACACGGTAAGTATTATAAATTGAAAAAATTACCAACTGAATAATAAGATTGATAATCAATTATACATATACATAAATGGAAAATTTGAAACACGACGTTTTAATTTACTCTCTGTTGGTTATAAATAAAACTACATACAATAACAAAAGATAAAAATTCTTACTTAAACAGAGAATTAAATAAGGGAAAGCCACCAAAGAAGCTCAATAACAAAGTCGTTAATAGGCTTGAATTTACAAAACAGGAATACTCGACTTAAGTGAAGAAAGTTTCGACATCATCTTAGAGGCACCATATGTATGTAGCGATATCTTAGTCCTAAAATTTCCTAAATAATAGCCGATTTGTAAGCTAACAAAACTCCTCTCTATTAATTTGAGAAAAAGAGTATATATTTCACGTAAATATAACGCTCACTTTCCGACATGCTGATTATTTCCTAAATAGTTCTTCATCGGTTTTCATTAACCGAAGTGTATTTACAGTGTAAATTTTACACCAAACGTAATCACCGGACTTTCGTAATTTTTTCAGACTAAATGAAAAACTGCGATATAGTCAAACGCTTTATTCAATTTAAAATCGAAAATTGTATTTTTGTGATGCAAACAAATTTTTAACCCGGCATTATAACAAAAATCCAAGATAGACAAATTAAAGTGAGTTTATGAACTTTGAAAATATCTTTAGTATCTCCTGGCCGAACTTGTTTCGTTAATAGAGTGGGAGGTCCAAAATAGCTCTGTAAATTATTTAAAATCCAATTCTTCAAAAACTACCTATTCAATGGTATCAATCATCAGCGCAGATAAAATCATGGTTTTGATAATGGTTAATATTCCAGTGTTAGTTACCAGAAAGGTACCAATTTTTGAAAAAACTGGGAGTGGAATTAGTTATACGGGGTGGTTCAAAAAAGTTATATTGAGTGGGCCATAAATAGTTTCATATACCAAGTGGTTCATAAACGGGCGGAGTAGAATTATATTTATATAGGGTGGATAACAAAATGATATGTTGTTTAGCTCAAAAGTAGTTTCACACACAATATGGTTGAAATGAGGGTAGAATATTTATACAGAGTGGATAATTTTTTTTAGAAAAAAATGTGTTATGTAAGCAGTAAATCTTTGAATTATATTCTTGAGTAATTATAGTTATGAAATGGGTTGAAAAAATGTTAGTAGAAATTGTTTATAGAGGGTGGTTAAAATATGAGATCGAGTGGAATCATAGTTTATAGAGTGGTTAAAAAATATTTTATATCCACAAGTAGTTGCATATATAGGTTGGTTGAAATATGTAGTGGAGTATAATTACAGCTATACAGGTAGGTTTAAAAAATATTATAAAAAAATTATATGATCTACAAGCTGTTCCATTTACCGGATGATTGAATATATGTGTAGTGGAGTAGAAATTTAAGCATACAGGGTGGTACAAAAATTTAATATTGGGTGGCAAATAATGCATATACAAGGTTGTTGAAATATAGGGTGGAATAAAACTATAATTATACAGGGTGGGTAATAAATGATAGAAAAAATTTGTTATATAGCAGTTGCATATATGGGTGTTTACAATGTGGGGCGCAGTCAAGTTATAGTTATACAGTGTTATTTAAACAAGGTTAGAAAAAGTTGCAAACGAAGGGTGCTTAAAATGAAGTGTGGAGAGAAATTATAGTTTATAATGTGGTTAAAAAAATATGAAGAAAAATTGTGAAGTAGCTTGGCTCATAATCAGTTGCCCATATAGGATAGTTGAAATATAGGGTGGAGAAATGTTGTAATTAAGTATTTAGAAAATGTTATATTGGTCGACCAATAAGCAGCATAGTATACAGGATAGTGGTAATACATTAATGGTGTTTCACAATATGGTTGAACAAAATTGTTATAAGCAGTTGCAGGTTTGGTGAAATATATTGGACATTGATGGATTTATAGTTATACAGGGAGTTACAAAAAACATTATTTTTGGTGGCCGATCAGTAGTTGCATATACAAGGGGATTGAAATAGAGAGTGGAGCAAAATTATAGTTAAACAGGTTGGATGAAGGATTTTGCATATATTCATTATCTGAAACGGGAATCAAGGTAAAATTATAGTTACACAGTGTGATTAAAACAATGTTAGAAAAAGTTGCATATACGGGTGGTTGAAATATAAGGTGAAGACAAATTATACTTTCCAAGGTGGTTAAAAAATGGTTATATAATAGATTATCCATAAGCAGTTGCGTAAATAAGATAGTGAGTGTAGCAGAGTTATAGTTAAATGTTTTTTAAAAAAGTTATATTTGGTGGCCCCTAAGCAGACGAATATACAGGGTAGTTGAAGTATTTTCTAGACAAAATTATGGTTATACAGCATGGTTCAAAAATATGTTATAATTTTTGAGTGACTGGAAGCAGTATATACAGGGTGTTTTTAATGTAGGTGGAAGTAGGGTTCAAGGCGGTTAAAAAAAATTCGATTAAAATTGTTATATAGGGTGGCCAAAAAGCAGTTGCAGTTTGGGTGAGTGTTTAAATAAAGATTTGGTGATAGGTTGCCAAACGATGTTTTTACATTTGTGTCACACCAAGGGTTCCACAGGCATTTCCATTACGGTGGATCGAAAAGTTTAAAAAGAAATGTTATATAGAGCATGAACAGTTGCATCCAACTATATGGAAGACCTGAAACATATGGTGAACCAAGATTATAGTTTTAAAGGGTGATTAACACAATGTTAGAAAAAGTTCAATATAAAGGGTGATAAAAATAATAGAGAAATTGTATTTTACAAGGAGAGTCAAAAATGTCAGAAATAATTGTTGTGTAGCGTAGACCATAAGCAGTTGCATAGCTGAAATATAGGGTGAAGCAAAGTTATTAGCAGGTGTTCAAAATAGTTATATTGGGTGACAAATAAACAGCAGCATATAAGGTGAAGTAGAGTTACTGTTGTAAAAGGTGATTCAAAAATAGTCGAATAAAATTGTTATATAGGGTGTTCCATATGTTTCATAAGTTATTTCTTTTGGCAAAGGCTTCTACATTTTATACGCGTGTGAAACCGAGGGTAACGGCTAGTTATACATATAAAAAAGAAATTCTTATTTTTGCGGATTTTTATTATTTACATAATTTACTTCTACGAGTTTGCTGTTAAAATCTTAGCAATTATTATCTATAAACTGTTACTAACGTAATGGTATAAGCGAATTGCTGATGAATTTTATGTCAGAAAATGAGTTCAATTTTGCTCTATAAATTGGTGCAATATACCTGTCTACAACTTCAAAAATAAATTAAACTAATTCTAGACTAAACTTTCAATATTCCTTTTGAATAATTAAAACGCCTCTAGGATTTCGTTTAATAATCTTCTTCCTAGAACCGGACTTACTATTATAACCTAGTGTTGTTGATATTAGGTAAGCTTATAAAATAATTTCACATGTTTATGCAAATATAATTCTTAATGCTAAGGAATCAAATCCAAAACAAAATTAAACTTCCTCAGTTATCCTTAATTAACCAAGTTCGCGTTCGCTATGTGGCTAGAAAAACCCGAAATGGCCACACGCACTTTACCTAACATACCCACTTCGCCTTCATAAACTCCGAATAAACACAAATCAATAAACACATCATTATGTTTGTTCTAATGTAACCTAATGAGCTTTTATCATAATTATCATTATGGCTTCTCGGTTGATTTGTTCTGTTCGCAGAAAACGTATTCCTGTTCTGAGTAACGGTAATTGAATGGATGGCATATTATGAATTATTTTACGTAATTACTATTTAGTAAATAGCCGAGTCAGGCTAGACTGGTTATAGACAAACTGTATCAAATTAACAACAAACATATTAGGAGTTTTTTACTTATCGATAAAGAATAGAAATGAGCATAAGACTTTTAATGATATAATAATTATTAAGTGCTTTAATTAAGTGTGGAAACCTTTTCTGAAGGTAAAATAGGATAGTTTTCTTATAAAACAGATATTTCCAATAAATTTTGACACAAATATATGCACGCATTCCAATAATGCAGCCCAGAAATAAGAAGATGTCCATGGAGGATAGTAAGGAGGAGTGCCTTTAGGCATAGAAAGTGTCCGAGTCTAGTAAATAAACAACAATTGTTCTTTTAATATTTTTAACCTACTTCCAAAAAGTAGGAGGTTATCAATTCGTGGACAACTTTTTTTTATGTATGACCAGCGATTATTCAAAAACGGCTTGGGCAATTTTCATGATTTCAACTGCATTATATTAAGGAATATTATTGAAAGGTACCATATAATTGTCTATAACGTGAGCTTTACGGTTTTCCAGAAAATCAGAAAAAAAGTAAATCAGGGACTAGATTTCAGTGAATTTCAATGAATCTTCACTGTTTTCTTTAAAACCACTTAAGCAATTTGAATATTATAAATTGTATTCTACAAAGATATGTACCAGGTTGATTCCGTATATTTTTCTAAATATGTAAACATCAATGTAAATGTCAAATTTTCATCTTAAATGTCTAGTTTAAATGTCAAGATATCCCATGAAAGTATATCATTCAGGGTGTTTGTAATGCTTTTCATTTTGATTTATTTAAAGTCAGTTTCTTTAAGAGACGAAGTTAAGTTACGGGGGTTATAGTCACGTGAAATGGCAGTAAATATTCCATTAGTTTATCGAAACGAAAATTTGTTATGCTGGTCATCTCTTTTATATGGCATACCGATCTAGGTGTGCATGTTATATTAGGTGGTACATAAGCAGTTGTATACAAATACATATGATGGTTGAAATATAACGTGGAATTCAATTAGTTATATAGGGTGGTTCAAAATATGTTGTATTGGGTGGCACATAAGTAGTTGCGTATACAAGGTGGAGCAAAACAATAGTTATACAGAGTGGATATTTGCTTTATAGGGTCGAGTATAATTACCGTTATACAGAAGGCTTCAAAAAATGTTAGAAGCAGTTGAATAAACAGGATGGTTGAAATAAATGGTGGAGTAGAGTAAATATTGTAATGGATTCATAAATTGGAGTTTAAATTTTGCCTGGAACAACTCCATAAATTCGGAAAATTATTGTCAAGAATTCTCAAAACTCGAGAAACAAAATATGTCGAAAAAATATTACCAGGTTATAAATATTTTATCAATCACCACTTCGAGCTGTGCTTTATTTCCTCGACTATCGATTAGTTTCCTAAATCCGTATTTTATCTATACTAAAAATATATTTCCATAAGTTTAATTGTTTATCAAAAATTGTGGTGTTCAAGAATACAGACGAACCTTTCATATCCAGTTGCGCTGTGTTATAAAAAAAATCAATAACTTAATTATTTCAGAGATGATTTATTAAAGTTTTTATCATCTAATCAAAATTCTTGAAAATTTCCGAACTAATAACTATGATATAACTGCCTATTGTAGATCAAGGGCACTTAACTTCCTCTTCCGTAATTTCAAATCATTCGCTCTTATTAATAGCCTCGATTTTGTTTGTGTCTCGAATAATGTGAATAAAATAATGAATTATTGATCCGTTTTGACAGCTAACTAGATCCTAAATGAGTCAGTCACATTTGGTGTTATTATACCGCAGTACCTAGTATTGATAACATTTCAGATTGATGTTCTTCAGTAATTGTTAAGGTATAATGTATACTGAACAAATAGTTACTTAAGTTTGATAATAAATTAATTAAATTCAATCTGGTTATCCTATTTATATTACTCAGCACATGCTCCAATATCTACTTTAAGAATGTACTTATAATTTAATCTGTTAGAACAATCCGAAAAATATCAAGTTTCATACTGTAGGAAAAACATTTGAGACAATCTTAAAGTCTACATAAGAAGCGGTAATGAAAAATCAACATTTGATAAAACTTGGACAAAAAACGTAATGCTCTTATAATAGATCGAATTATAACTAGTCCTGATTAATAACATAAATGTAATATTCATTGTAATTTTTTAATGTTAGTATATTGCACTGTTAGGAAATTTTTGATTTAACGTTTGTTAAAATATCTGTTACTTTATAACACAATTGTGTTGCACCTCTATAGTATATAGTAAGAACACTAGCAAGTTTCTTGCAGATTCTTCCTACGAGTTGCAATCGAAACTAAGGAATAAGCCTAAATATAGATTCAGATTTTATTCTATTCTTATTAAAAACATATATCACATGATCCCTTTAGGGATATTGAGAATTTTAATGTCAGATCACCAAAACTATTTTAGACAAAATAGAAAAAGTAGTTTTTGTCAACCAAGATACAAGAATATTGCATTTAATATTAGGTTTTTATTTAATATATTATTGCAAGAGACTATTAACAAAATGTTTCAATACTCTCTTCGAGGTGTCATTCCTTTGTACGCAAGACAATATATATTCTATATTATATATAACATATATTGTTTCTGGTCAGGGAACCTTCATCAGTTGCGCTTCCCACAATTGAATGTCCTCTCGAACACTTCTTTATGTATTTGATACATTTCGTTAAATTTGAAGACGCGTGATGTAAGACCGACATTTAGGATTTTCACGAGAATTAGCACACAAAGGTTCCGAATCTGGAGCCGTTCCGTGTAATTGCTGTTCTCTCTTAACTCCTAGGACAGAATGTCACGAAAAAATTTTCAGGTTACTTCACCTGTCAGAGGTATTGAATACTCTCTTCGAAAATCCTAGATGTCGGTCTTACATTTCGCGTCTTTAAATTTAACGAAATGTATTAAATACATAAAGAAGTGTTCGAGAGGACATTCAATTGTGGAAAGCGCAACTGATGAAGGTTCCCTGGTCAGAAATTTTTTCGTGACATTCTGTCCTAGAAGTTAAGGGAGAACAGCAATTACACGGAACGGCTCCAGATTCGGAACCTCTGTGAGCTAATTATCTCAAAAATCCTAGATGTCGGTCTTACTTCTCGCGTCTTCAAAATGTTTCAATGACAATATATTTTTTTTTAAATTCAAACAAAATGATAAAAATTATTTAAATACACAATATTAAATATTTTGGCACTTTTTACAGCTATGATGATCAAATTTATTCAGATTAACTGTTTCCTATCCTTCTATTTCATTTTACGTAAACTTTAACTTTTAGTATATTTTATGCAAATTTCTGCCTCGACTCTTGGATGTCCAACATTACAACTCACGTCAACAACGAGACTTTATCCTTAAATGAAGTTGCCGTTTATATTTTAAAGGTTTCTATCTAACATATGATGAAATATGCACCTACTCTTTACAAAGTTGCGTTAAGGATAACATATTTCTATTGTTGTTAACAATTTGCATTGCCGGTCATAACCTAAAAAGGACAGGAACTAACAAATTAAAAAATATCAAAATTGTAATCAAATTCTCTGTGGAACGTATAGAGTGCTACCGATGTTATAGCAACATTGCCAGTCCACATGTTGGCGGAAATACTGAAAATAATGTTTTTCTAATCTTTTAGCTCACGAAGCGGAGCAGCTGTTACATTCGTGATTATGTTTTTCTCCATATAACAAAAAAATATTTTTTACTATATTTCAATTTTCTGTTTTAAATTGTATGCTTTGAGCACATGGGGATATACAAAGCCACCTTAATCTTTACTATTAGGCTGATTTTTTTTATAATATACATTAATCACAATAATCAGTACATTGAAACACGTCATATGCAACTTTTTGCTGATGACACATTAATCTGTTTCGCTGCAGATAATGTAAATACAATAGTGAACACCTTAAATTTAGAAATGAATAACTTATCAAAATGGTTAAGAAAAATAATCTCAGCCTCAATATCGATAAAACAAAGTTCATGATAGAGAGAAACAGGTATAGCCCTGTAAATGTCACACAGCATCAAGGAGTATGGGTAGAAGGAGTGAGAATAGAACAAGTGAGTGAATGGAAATATTTGGGTGTCATGATAAACGCTTGTTTAACATTCGCGAATCATGCATTATATATCACAAGTAAAATAGCCAAGAAAGTCAATGCTCTAGGAAAGATGAGATCAACGTTAAGTGAATGGTCCAAACTCTTAGTGTATAAGACCATATTAATGCCTCATTTTAATTTTTGTCCAACGATTTTATTTCTATAAAAAAACTCTGAAATTGATATTATGGAAAAAGACCGAACCAGACCTTACATATAATATTGAACACTAAAAGATACGCTCATATAAGGACAATGTTGGAATCTGTAAACGTTTTAAGTATTAAACAGTCAATTTATATTCAAAATGATCCACGGTCTAGTTCCAAACCATTTGTTGAATCACTGTAAAAGAGTAGAAAATGTCTACAGTTACAGAACCAGGAACGCAGAAAACTTTTACATAACAACATCTTATCAACAAAACCTATTCCACAAAGGACTTAAACTGTACAACGAGCTACCCAACAACATAAATATATATATATATATATATATATATATATATATATATGTATATATATATATTCAATCTCCCTAATTAGTTTATATCAATACAATGTTACAGTGCTAAAAAGTATTTTTTTATATGACTAAAACAAAGTATGTTAAAATCACTTAATTTATTAATTTTTTTTTCCTTTTTTCTTACTTAGAGAAAAAGACTAAGGAAATCATCAACAGGACACAACTTCCTCTTGACGTCAAAAAGATCATCATTCCTCGTGAAAAGTCTTCTAAAATTCCGAAAATTTACGGACTACCCAAAATTCATAAGCCGGACATTCCTCTTAGGCCCATTGTCAGTTCGGTACAATCCCCGACCCAAGAATTAGCCCGGTACTTAGCCAAAATCCTTCAACCTGTAGCCGAGCAAGCATCCTCGTACGTAAAGAACTCTTCTTCCTTCCTAGATATCCTAAGTGCTTACTGAATTTCGGAAAATGATATCCTAGTTAGCTTCGATGTTGTACCTCTTTTCACCAATGTCCCCATTTCAGAAACGTTAGATATTCTAAAAACAAAATGGGTTCAACTCTTTCTCCATTGCTTGCTAACATTTTCATGGAACAAATCGAAACCCAGGCCCTAAACTCGTCTAATTTAAAACCTTCCTGTTGGCTTAGATATGTAGATGATACTTTTGTCATTTGGCCTCATGGCAGAGATTCATTAGACTTCTTCCTACAACACCTCAATGGTATACATTCTAATATACAATTTACAATGGAAATTGAGTCCAATTCTTCTCTCCCGTTTCTTGATGTCCTCATAACAAAAACCAACAATGACAGATTCTCACATACCGTCTATAGAAAACCAACCCATACCAATCGATACTTACATGCCCAATCACACCACCACCCTGCCCAATTGAGCTCTGTAATGAAATCTTTGACTCTTAGATCTATTCGTTTAACAGATATTGACAATAGACAAAACGAACTTAATAATCTTCAACAAATCCTTCGACAAAACGGTTATCATCCGGACCACATTGCGCGTATAATTCATCAATCTCAACAACCCCCAATCACACCAACCCCGTCAGAAACAGAACAACAACATCAAAAAGCCGTACTTCCATACACTCGAGGAGTCACTGACAAAATAGCACGGAGTTTACAAAGACATCAAATAAACCTAACCTAACCTTCAACACCACTCAAACTATAGGCAACTTAACCGGTAACCCTAAAGACAAAGTACCTAACGAGGACCGAGGAGTTTATGAAATCTCATGTCGCGGTTGCCCACAAAGCTACATCGGTCGTACCAACAGGCGCGTTAACCATCGAGTATATGAACACTCCCTGTCAGTTCGCAAAAAAGATCCGACTTCAGCTCTCGCGCATCACCATATCCAAACAGGGCACTCTATCAACTTCGAGGACAGTAGGACCATCATATCTCTCAATTTTCTTAGGGCATCCACTATTCGCGACGCCATCGAAATAGATGGCGATGGCAGCACTCGCCTTCCCACAGCTTGGACCTCCGTAATTGCCAGATTAAACAAAGCAGACACGCCCACCAATACCCAACCAATCACAACACAGCCTCATCACGTGACATCTTCTTCTAACCCAGCGCTAACTATAAATAAAAGAAGCAGAGCAGACTCAAATTCAGTTCAGTTACCTAGTGACTCTTGGGGAGTAGGCAGATTGAGGCCCCGAGTTCGATCTAGACTCTGAAACTCTTTTTCACTTTTGTCTCTTGATAATGGCTCCAAAGCAGGAGTCGAAACGTAGAGTATTCAATAAACTCAGACGCGGTTCTCATCCGGAACCTAGCTTAGTTCATATATATATATATATATATATATATATATATATATATGAGTAGATGTTGTATAAATTGTATAAAGTTGTATTTATGTTAGCTAAAGCTATTAATAAATAAATAATAATAAAAAAATAATAAAAATTTGTCAGTTTTAATTTTAGTTATTTTCTCAAATGTAGCTCATAAAATTTTCGTTATTTTTTGTGTCTTTTTCCGTCTGTGTGTTTAATTTTAAACTTCTTACAAAATATCAACACAATATAACAATAACTGTGTATCTTTACGAAATTTCAGACTATTCAAAATGTCACAATACATTTCCTAGTTTAATGTTCACATCAATAACAAAAATGCGACCTTTCATAAAACAAATATACGCCCAAGTTTATATCTGTTTATATATTCGGCTTAAATATGAAATAGATCCGGTTAGATCAAGGATCCGGAATAACCATATTATTATGTACCGATATAAAAATATATTATGGAAGAAACTGTACAAATCAAAACAATTCAATCAAAAATATTTCAGTCGAAAAACATATAGCGATCGGCAATCTATTTCCAAACCTAGTTTATGGCATTTTCATTGAATACATGGTATATCGTAAAAATTTGATATATTTTAAAGATAAATTGTAATTAAATGACAATAGAAAATTTATAAGGTTATATTGTTCATATGTATCAGATTTTTAAGGTTTATTGACTTCAGATTTAAGGTCGTAAATAGGATTTCAACAAATAATATCATTATTCAACTGCCATGTACCAAAAGACGTTTAAATGAAGCAAGGCATATTGGTTGGAAAGCTGAACCACATTTGGACTGAAGTATGAGATACAAAGCGGAAACTTTGTCCGCATTTGATGTAATACTAAGTAATAAAGAAACTCATGATATGTCAGATTGGAAACGAACGCACAAAATATGTAAGTCAAGAGATATTAAAAGACTATCTATGTAAAACCAAATTAATTTTCATAATCATTAGTCATTATGAAAAACGCATGAGAGTAATGTTGCACCAACGAGAACTGTGCCAAACTATGGTTCTTTGTAGTTGATTAGTTTTAAGTGAATTGTGTTAAGAATTCCAGCTCTGTATATAGTGGCTCCGTTACATTAGGCCCCTGGTGCTACTACTCGCATTGCTGTTTGTACACTACTTCCATACGCACTTCTCGTTTGGTTTTGGCAATAGAAGAAGATGCTACATCGACCTGGCTCTTTCTTTGACTTCTGCACATAAGCCGCTCGTTTGGGGAGCGCCCTCAGCGCAAGTCCAGCATCAGGAGCAAGTGAAGTGAGGTGTTTACATCTTCGCGCTGCCCACATCCATGCTCACTTCAATGTAATGTAACCGAGGCTTTACAATTGTTCTACAATCTTCACCACTAAACAGAATTCTTAAGTAAGACTAGTACAAGTGATTGATACCTGTTTCGATCTTGTGACGAGTTTCAGAACACAGTAGATTCTCCTAATCTGCAATAAATACACTACCTCTATACAGGCCCAATTTTTTCATTAAGTGATGGAACTTGTAATTTGATTTTGATATAACTGATTTTAGTATAATTTTTGTGTCGAACATAATAACAGTAAATATGTATTGCTGACAGAACCTCTTTCTAAACTTGCTTCTGATTGGAGCTTAATTGGGTCAGTTAAGCAATCGACGTTTAGCCATTGTTTGCAAAACTAGGGAGCGGCAGATACGTCCACTGGGTTTCCTCCTTCTCTTCTCCAGTGATGATTACACTTGTATAGGCGCTCATACATCATGTACTCTACCTTAAGTGAGTTAGCAAATAATTTTAATACGTATTTTATTGAAATTGGGGAAAAAATATTAAAAACTGTAAATAGTAACCGAGTTTCACAGGTTCCAGAAAAACAAATAAACAGTACAATGTATATGAACCCTACTGATTATAAAGAAATTCAGGAAATTAAATCAACATTAAAAAATAACGCAGCCCCAGGCATTGACAAAATTTCCGCTAAAATTATTAAGAGACTTTATTAGTAAACCCCTAGCACATATAATAAATATTGTATTTGAAACTACATTAGTACCTTATCAATTTAAAGAAAGTTGTGTAAGGCCAATTTACAAAAGTGGTCAAAAAAGAAGAAATGACGAACTATCGCCCTATATCTCTAATTAACAACTTCTCAAAAATATTTGAAAAATATGTGAATAGTCGGCTCCTATCTTTTATACAAAAACACGAAATATTATCTAGTAATCAATTTGGCTTTCAAAAAAAAATTGGCACAGAGCAACCTTTGGAAATCCTAAAAACCCAAATTCTTATATAGTTTCAATGTAAACAATGTAAACAAAAAAACATTGCTGTTTTTATAGATCTGCAAAAAGCTTTTGACACTGTTTCGCATATAAGATTTCGCAAAAATTGGTATAAGGGGTAATGTGTATCAATTGCTAAAAAATAATCTGTTAAACAGATCACAACAGGTTAATGTAGGTCAAGAATATAGCGATAAAAAAAAACATTAAAACAGGGGTGCCACAGGGGACCATTTTGGACCCTACATTTTTCTTTATATTTATAAACGACCTTCTAAACTATGACAAGTGTAACATTTTATCATATGCTGATGACCCCGTGTTACAATGCGAAGGTAAATCATGGCAAAAAGTCTGGCAAATTACTCAACAGGCAATCAATGATGTTAAGATCTGGCTTAACAGTAACCATTTAAGCCTAAATGAAACTAAATCTAAGTACATTGCATTTGCACCTAACGTGTCGGGACTAAGGAAAATTTGGGGCCTAAAACTTGCCTAAAAAATTACTAACTTTCTACGTTCTGTATTTTGCTTCCTATTTCAATATGTTACTCTTTTTCTCTCTTAATTATAGGATAATAGAGTAATTTTGTATATTTGTTTATTAAGTGCTACTTGGTTTAGATGTATAGGACACCAAACAAGTGTAAATACTTAGGTGTCCTCTATTAAAACATTCTCTTCTCTTTATGTATAACATTTCGTGACTTTTACAAATAAAAAAAAAATCTACGGCTCTCTTGTCTGAAAAGAAATACCGAAACAAATATTAATAAACAATTGTAACTATTTTCTATTATAAAATAAGGATGTACTGTACAGACATCCTTTAATATATTTTTTAATAATATAACATATAGCAATAATTATAAGTTTTAAGAAAACATTAAACTCTAAGACTAAAAAATTGTAAACTAGTTTGTAAACTAATAATAAACAATAAGTATTACCTCTATGCTTGCGTCCGTGTTCAGACATCACAAGTCATACATGACCACAAAAAAACATACCGAACAAATCTTCGACCATACGTTATCCCAATAACTGTAAGGGAGATCTATGAGCCCGTGTTACGTTACGACGAATTCTAAACAATTTTTCGATATAAAACCTTCATTATCTTTTGTTTTTGTTACAAAATTAATCGAAATTGCTTCGAAAAATTAAGATGAAATAATCAAAAACAAAAATTTTCTTTTAGGATTACACCAGCCAGAACTAAATGGATAATACAGTCAAATATAACATGGATAAACTGTGGTTTGCCATGACCTGTTGGAATTTCTTCAGAACGTGTCATCTGCGATTCCAGTAAACATATTCAACGACTTGAAAATAGGTGATACCTCGTAAAATGCTCCAGTTGACAATGACCGTTCAACGGTGGAACACTGGTATTTAATTCTGTCTCTGGAAGCTTGTCTTGTCTTAATTGACCAGTGGAGCCAATTAGGGTGATAAACACGTCATGTCCTTATTCCTTAAAGGATTGTACAAAACATTCAAAACAATGAAAACATACAAAACTTAAACTTATCAAATCTACCAACTGCATTAAAAATATTATCCTTAACAACATTCCTATCATAATAGGCAAGGTCACCAGAGTTTTATAATACCGAGCAATTAATTCTATTATCAGATTTACATTGTAGTTATTGATTCTTTCCATTACCAAGTTCAGATAAACATGTTATCGACTGATATATTTTTTTAATATATCGAGTATGTCTATCAGCAATCTACATTATGAATTAATCGTTTATATTTATCGTAGAGCCTAATCACTATATTTGGTATTCATCCGAAAATAGTGGTCTACTTATGTGCTTAATGAGCTTTTAATAATATGCTTTTGTTTGCTGATTGGTTTTATTTGGTATGACTATACTGTTTCAATGTAATAATTTATAATGAACAAATTACAAGTTTTAACTGTTATACAGGGTTTAAATAAATAAGTGCGAAAGGTTTCAAGATGTGCTTCCTAGAGTCATTTTAAAGAAAAGTTCCTATGAACATATGACCGCAAACGCTTCATTGGCGATGTACACGGTGTTATTTTGTTCCGTTTTTTTCTTCCGACTACTAAAGTTTTCGAGACATTTAGTTCAATTTTGGAACACTCATTGGGGCACGTCTTCTTTCTGCCCCTACAACTTTTTTTCCGTACGCCCCAGGCAATTGACAAAAATTGAGATCCAATGTAGCATATATACGCTGTGGTTTGGCCACAGACAAATTGTCGTGGTATAACGAGTCGAATTTAAAAGTTTTTAAACTTTTTCAGGTTACCAACTTTAACCAGCTAGTAAGATTTAAAAGGAAAAATCTGTTGAGTAGAAATATGTTTTTCTCTGTAATAAATGTACCTAACTTATCCTAATAAATAGGTAGCCGCATTGTATTTTGAATTTTATTTAAAACACATCTTTAAAATGTCAATTATATGTTTCTTTTAAGTAAAAGTTAGTCACCTTGTATTAAAATCCAGGACTTTACAGAAAAGGGACCATGTATGGTAAAAAAAATTAACTGTAGGATACCCACATAATCAAAAAACAGTAACTGACTGCTAGATTACATACCTTAATAAAACATATATAGCCACCTATAACTAAAAACCTGAAAATAAATTATAACAAAATACAACTCTAGCAAATCAATTACACGTTCAGTGTTGTTAGGCACCTACCCAGCAAGTAATAAATATGAACATTAAAAGGTGGTCATTCTGTACAAATTAATTACCTACCAATATAGCATATTTTTGAAGTCGGTGCCAAGCAAATATAAAATTCTGCATTGCGTACTTATCTACTACTTCATCAAACTTAATTGTTGCTTGGCACCGACTTCAAAAATATACTAGATTGTTAGGTAATTAATTTGTACAGAATGAGCACCTTCTAATGATAACATTCTTTACTTTCTAGGAAGGTATCTAACAACATTGAATGTGTTATTTATTTGCTAGAGTTGTATTTTGTTATAATAATTTTCAGCTTTTTAGTTATAGGTGGAAGTCGGTTATATTTTTTTTAATGTTTTATTTTCAACTTTTTAATTTTTTCGAACACAAGTAGATTTCATTATTTATTTTTTATTTTGTACATATAACGTTAATAGACAGAAACCAGGTAACATCGAAAGCCCCAACATTACACAATGATACATTTTCATTTAAAATTACAGGTAACTGTTTACGAACAAAATGTACTAGTACGCGTTGACTTAATTAGCCCAAAATATATTTCTGCCTTATGGACCACGCCATGTAACCTTTTTTCAACTTTTGTTGACAACCCTGTATAACTATAGATAATTCCACTCCACCGTATTTACCAACCAACTGTACATACGACTGCCCATGGACAAGCATAAATTTGTTAGCTGAATTCTGTACATTAGAGGACGGAGTAGAATCCATCCCATATTTACGGAGTCAAATCCGTCCTATATTTCAACCATTGTATACAACTCCTTATGGGCTACCCCATAAATTATTTAATTTTTTAACATTTTATATTATCGCCCTGTGTAACATTAATTCGTCTCCACACTTTATGCAACTTCTTATGGGCTATGAAATAAATATTTTTTAATCACACGGTATAAATATAATTCAACTCCAGCATATATTTCAACCATCCTGTATATGATTTGTTTACGCCCACATCATATAACAGTTTTTTAATCACCCTATATAATTTTAATTCCACATTTTTTCCAACATTTTTATACTACGTCCATTCCACCCTATATTCAAACCATCCTGTATACGATTGTCTATGAACCAATATCATTCTACTCCGTTCTATATTGTTGTCACAGAATTTTGTATTAGGCCGCGAGAATGTGACACCAAAAGCCCTTTTTTTGTAAAATGGAAAAATTTTCATTTAAATAGGTATTGGCCAGGTATACAAAAAAAACGAGCTTGGTACTTATTGATTTAAGGACCCGAAAATACTATGCTTTACTACTAAAATTCGCAATTAAAACATTCAGTGCCTACAATTCCCGCACTATTACGTTGGAATTAAATATTTATGAAGAAATGTCCGTTACGTCACTTCGATGAAATTTTTGATAAGAATATTGGAATTTTCGGCTATTTTCTGCAAAACTGCAAAAGTTGCACGTCGCAGAAAAGTATATGAGATCAGCTATGGATCTTACTTAATAGATTAAACGTTAAAAAACTATACACATCCATTAGTTTTTGAAAAATAGACCAATTGTTAGGGATATTGGTCGATTCTCATGCACGCATGTGTTCATTCACAAATTTCAACACTTTACCAATAGAATTCTTTTCCCAAATTTGAAGTTTCACCAATCTGGATATATACTCTATTAAACAAGATCATATTCATTCAAAACGGTTCACCACAGGAGAAGAAATCAGGTAACATACATACAAAAAATAATTATAAAAAATACGAGATGAATTGATAACCTCCTCCTTTTTGGAAGTCGGTTAAATATAGAAAACCGTTTTGCCTTTACCTAATTGTATATAGTTTTTTTATTAAAAGTAATTCGTTTGAAA
Organism: Octodonta nipae; assembly: GCA_034190945.1. NCBI lineage: Eukaryota > Metazoa > Arthropoda > Insecta > Coleoptera > Chrysomelidae > Octodonta > Octodonta nipae. The sequence continues at coordinate 139,378,837 of CM067219.1, forward strand.
AGACATTATATTTCCTCAAAACACAAAATATTTCACAAAAGAATGCACTGCGGCTAACATACGACTATTTTCGCATACTTACAAAGTTCAAAACGCAAACGGCTTAATATATTACAAAGTAAACTCATTAAAACATCACTTTAAAATTCAAACACGATAAATAATCCGGCTTACCGACGCTCCACCGCAAAGAGACGATGGACAATCGAAAAATATTTTGATAATCCACAAACGAAATTATTAGAGTACCAGTGGAAATCGGCTGAATTCCTCACACAAATTTATTTGATTGGACGAAATATGTGCATGCACTAGTATGCGTGAGGTAAGTGTCGGTGTCTAGTCGTAGTTCGTTTGTTGTACTTAAATTAGCTCATTAGAGAACTTTGAATGTGAAATAGGTGTACGTAGTTGTCTCGTAAGGATGCCAAACGTAAGGATATTTAGCAGTCTAAAGCTTCATTTATACGATACGATTGTAAATTGTCGGCTATAAGCCTGGAATGATTGTAAAATATAGACCATTATGGGAGCACTTGTATAAATTATGCGGAAATTTTGCTTGTTTTTGTGAATGACTGTAAAATGGAGAAAATAAAGAGACGTTGACTGCCAATGTTGATACATTTTTAAAGAATGCTTGAATAATAAGGAAGGACAGTTGTGGTATCTATGGTTTTTATTTTTTATGAGTTACTACGCAATTGTATATTATTGATGCGAAAGTTTGGAGATATTTATTTATAATTTTTTCATTCAATTCTCATTTGCACTGAGTATACAGGGTGAGTTTTTTTTTAAAGATCAGTATGAGGATCTCGGAATCTAGCGGAGATAGAGCAATGCTTAAATTGGGAAAGATTTGCACTTTTACTGGCCCAATTTAATGATACTTTCGGATTTTTGTAAAAAGTCATGGCTCACTAGATATTTTGAAAAAACGAAATTCTGTCGATTTAGTCAAATCCCTCTAGCTCCTTTGCTTTTGATTTTATAAAAAAGTGTAAATATCAAAATTGTAGGGAATTGTATCCCGAATATGTCATGTCCTCGTTTGCGTGACAGCTGTCGTTTTCGAAATATGACACAAACTTATCTTTATTTGAATGGAAACCATAGTTGGCTGTGACCTCAAAAAATCGGACATTTTTAGAGCTTTTCAACGATATAATACTCGATATAGTTATTCATAAAAATAACGGAGTTATGGATGCTTTTCTGTCTTATTTTTAACGTAGGTAGCCATGAGAAAGATTGTTTTCACTTTGACGTTTCCTCTTTTGAGAGTAATTTCATTAGTAGTGCTGAACTGACAGTCGATATTGACAATTTCTCGTGATAAAATACAATATTCTAACGAAGAAAAACTGAATATGGTGGAATGTTATATCATATGCCATAAAAATTCAATTCGTGCAGCTGAGGAATACTTTCTTGGATATTTTAATCATCGTCAACCTGCTCTATATACATTTAATAAGCTTTACGATAGTTTACGTATATATGAATCTTTTACTAAACCACCAAAGGATCATAATCAAATTAACGAAGCAGCACAAATAAATGTTTTGGAAATGGTAAATCAAAATATATCAAGATCAACTCGTAATATTGCGGCAGAAGCTAGCACATCTCAACGAACTGTAGTTAAGGTACTGAAAGCACACAAGTTCCACCCGTACAAACTTTCAGTTTCTTAAACTTTCCATGCTGGTGACGAACATCGACGTATTTTGTTTTGTACATAGTTTAGAGACATGTGCCTTGACAATCCACAGTTTCCATTAAAGGTGTTATGGTCAGATTAAACTACATTTACTAACTGCTATAAGTTCAATAGACAAAATGAGCATATCTGCGCTAAAGAAAACCCTTTCCATGTAGAACAAAGACGACCTCAGATAAAATTTGCTTTTAATGTTTGGTGTGATATCATAGGGTCTACTATTCTAGGGCCTTTTATCTATGACGAATCACTTACTGGGGAGCGCTACTTGCATTTCTTGCAATACACTTTTCAAGACATGTTGCATAATTTGAATTTGAGAACTCGTTTTGAAATTGAGTGGTTCCAACATGATGGAGCACCTGTTCATAACTCGTTATTAGTAAGACAACACTTAGATAATATCTATCCAAACGCTTGGATAGGAAGAAATGGCCACCCCGGTCCCCCTATTTGGCAGTTATAGACTTCTATATATGAGGTGCTAAAAAACAAAGTATACAAAAGAAATACGAGACAGTTGGTGACATAAGAGAGGCGGTATTACAAGCAATTGAAGAAATTGATAGGCGGTCTGTGAGGAAAGCGGTAATGTCAACCTTAAAAAGATGCAATTTCTGTCTAAATAACGATGGTGGACTTTTTGAATATAAATTGTAATCATTATTATGTAAGTACCTACTTATTTAGTTTTTTCGTTATATCTGATAGACCTAATAAAACATCGTTTAATATTTTTTGGAATAGTTATTAATAAATCAATCTATTTGATGGCTAACTACGTTAAAAGTGAAAATAAGAGAGAAAAGCATCCATGACTTCGTTATTTTTATTAATAACTATATCGAGTGATATCGTTGAAAAGCTCGAAAAATGTCCGAATTTTCGAGGTCATAGCCAACTATGGTTTCCATTCAAAAAAAGATAAGTTTGTGTCATATCTCGAAAACGAGAGTTGTCACGCAAACGAGGACATGACACTCATATTCGGGATACATTTCCCTTCAATTTTGATATTTACACATTTTATAAAATCAAAAACAAAGGAGCTAGAGGGATTTGACTAATTCGACAGAATTTCGGTTTTTCAAAATATCTAGTAAGCCATGACTTTTTACAAAAATCCGAAAGTGTCATTAAATTGGGCCAGTAAAACTGCAAATCTTTCCCAATTTAACCATTGCTCTATCTCCGCTAGTTTCCGAGATCCCCATACTGATCATCAAAAAAAACTCACCCTGTATATTTATCTGATCCTATCGATTGATATACCGACATATTGCACTGAAGTCATAATTTTTGTTTTATAAAAGTACTAGGAAAAATATTGAACATAGTGATATAATAAACAGTATGGACATACTTCTCTAAATATAACCGGTGGAAGTCATTTATAAGATATGTTTCACATTTCAGATCATTACGCTGTCTGTTGTCCTCAAATAAATTTACTTTTTTTATTACATAAACCACTACGTCAATGTTCCTGTCGAAGATCTCTGTCCTTGCGCACAAGTGAGCCAAACAAAGTTGTTTTTGATATTTATGAGTGCTTAATTTTAATTCCTCCTTAATACGCCACAATTTAGCATTGTCATAAAATTTCCCTTTCTAGGATAGCTTCCCTTTATAGGGAAAAAATTGTGTGACAGGTACTAATCTACTATAAAATGTTGAGTTAATGAATATAACTTACAGTTTAATAGCAGTAAAAGGAAATTTTTGCGGAACTTCCTTAAACCCAGCAGTCCTACAGTAGAAGTCCTTGAAATCCTTGGAGCACTTACACTGCTCCTGCTCAAACACAGGACAAGGCGATAGAGTGTCTTGATGGATACTTGTTGGAGAGCCTGGAAAATAAATATAACATAAAAAAGACGAAAAATCATAAATTTCATATTATTTATATAAGGTTTTGTTTAGTTGTTAATATTACAACGGCAAGTAACTGGAGTGTTTTAAATTAAAATGAGTTGCCCTATATAATTTTGAAAATTGAGGTAGATCTAGATGTTCCAAATTTGGTGTCAAAATCTGTAGAAATCAAGAACTTTTATTACAGAACCATTAATTTTGTCTATCGAAAAAATTATGATAAAATAAGTATAAATAAAGTTTTAATAATATAATCTCAAGTGTTCATAATGCATTCCTTGAACTCTTAACGATATGAAAAATATTTGAATTTTCTTATCCAAAATTTTTATAGAAATTAATTCACATTCCTCGAGTATTTCTTGTTTCAACAACTCCCACATACTAGTTGTTCGTCTCATATAGGTAAACATATGTTTTTAGATCATTTTAAAGAAATACTTAAGGAACTAAGTTTTGGCATCCAACAAATTCGGGCTGTCAATGTGGAGAAGATCTCCATCTTGTAATTAAAAATTTTCATATAGGTGAAAGTCAGTCAGAATAGCACACACAGTGCACATACTCAAGAGAAATCATCTCTGAACATACTCCACAAGATATTGTCATTCTTTTAGATGGGTGCAGCATACAGAAATATTGAAATAAATCAGGGCCCCCACTAAATTATGAACGAGATGATAGCGATAAGGTAAGACAGAGAATTCAATTGGTGATCCAAATTATTAACTTAAAAGGACGAGTTTCCGTCAAAATAATGGGCGTTGAAGTTTCCGGCAAAATCCAGATAAAATTCAGACTGACAATACACTAAATTGTAGTGAAATGCATTTCAGTTTACCACTTGCAAACAAAATGGCAAATGCAAAATCATAACGAAGAATGAAAACAAAATATAAACAAAATTCAGATATGTGTATACTAGAAATAGATGCAATTTAAAAAATCTTTGAAAAAAATTAAAGAATACAAATGGAGGAAAAAAAGTCTATTTTCAATAATGTAATTAGTACTCTCTTCGAGGTGTCATTCTTTTGAACACAAGACAATATATATAATATATATTATTTCTGGTTAGGGAAACTTCATCAGTTGCGCAATTGAATGTCCTCTGGAACACATATTTATGTATCTGATACATTTCGTTAAATTTGAAGACGCGAGATGTAAAGACCGACATCTAGGATTTTTTTTATATAAAGGGTAAAAAACAATAATTCAGCGCCATAATGTCTTGTTAGTAATATTGCAATCGCCTGCAGTCCGACTCCGGCAATCACAGTTAGATAACCGGACCCATATGGGTCCGACGGGCACTGGTCTAGGTTGTACATCTTTGGAACTGGATGCATATCCGGATCCAACTGCGAATTATGAGCGGACCTATCCATCTCTAGTTCCATGAAATTGCTGTTACCCGTAATTCCTAGGTTAGAATGTCACGATGAAATGTTCTCTCTTCGAAGAGAGTATTCAATATTTCTGAAAGTTAACCTAGGAATTACGAGTAACAGCTATTATATGGAATGGCTCCAGATTCGGAACCTCTATGTGCTAGTTTCCCCGGCAAACCTAGATGTCGGTCTTTACATCTCGCGTCTTAAATTTAACGAAATGTATCGAATACATAAAGAAGTGTTCGAGAGGACATTCAATTGTGGGAAGGGCAACTGATGAAGGTTCTCTAACCAGATACAATATATATTATATGTCTTGCGTACAAAAGAATGACACCTCGAAGAGAGTATTCAATATCTCTGACAGGTGAAGTTAGCCTGAAAATTTCATCGTGACATTCTAACCTAGAAATTACGGGTAACAGCAATTACATGGAATGGCTCCAGATTCGGAACCTCTATGTGCTATTTTCCCCGAAAATCCTAGATGTCGGTCTTTACATCTCGCGTCTTCAAATGTAATTAGTGTTCTCGTTAATAAGTTTTGACAGTTTGTCAGTAACTGTCTTCTGAATTGGAGATGGGAACAACTTTAAAAAATCTCTTCGTATGTATTATCAACCTTTGCAGTTGCCTGTTATATTTCAATAATTATAAAGTCCCTTTTTTGGTTCTGCATTTTATCTCAACCATGTATAGAAACGTTAAGTGAACCCAATTTGGAAGTATATAGATAATAATATAAATAATATCCCGGCGAAAAATCGCAGCGACCTCATTTTAGTACATTCACTACAATGCTGCTTTCATGTAGTGAAAATAAAAAACATTCAATCAACCACCATGACAGTATGATAGACACATAACATAAATTTGTTTTCCCCAAGTGTTGTTCATTATGGCAGGTTTTAACCCGATATACAAATAACGGCTAACAAGTTTTGCAATTAGCGTTCCAATAAAACGCTTTGTTCTTTGATTTAATTACACTCACTTTATGAGTTGGCAAGAAGCATAACATGACATATCTTACTATTATTTAAAAAATCATTTATATAATAATCAAGAAATTATGCCGTCTTGTTAAGATGTCATTTGTCAGGTGGCACTACTTGGAATTGCTTTTACAATTACAGTTTTAGTACGGCCACACTTTAGCATGGATAAGGCTACATTACCAGACAATAAAAAAACAAGAAACATGAGTTATATCACCCCCTTTTTTAACCTATACTTTTGGAAGGATAGCTTTACAATAAATTTTTTTTTAATCTATATTAACAACCCTACAATTTAAAAACATCCTTATAAATATCTCAATTTGTCTTTGAGATATGCCATAAACAAAAAAAAAATAGAATTTTCAAATATGCACCATTTCAACCCTTATTTCCACCCCTATAATAGTTTATGATGACATTCTAAATAATTTTTCCTCAATCTATATAATCTATACAACCCAAGGTTCAATTAAAAAAAATTGTATCGATATCTCTATTTTTGCTCAAGATATTAGGTTTCCGTTAAAAAAATGCCATTTGATCCATAGTGGGGCGGCTCCAAGGAATGGGGGGGCGTTGATTAGTAGTCCCACACTAAATCGAGAATAATCTTGCATCCAAGAGCTTCCAATAAAGTAATATCCGTGGGTTTAAACCGAAAATCGACTGTTTTTAATAGAATAGATCAGAAAATATAATGTATGCAAAGCAGTGAAATATTGGCCTCGTAAAAACGATTTGAGAAGGTAATAAATAAGCTTATTACATATCTTTTTACCACAATTCCAACAGTTCTGTTAATAATTGGCAGTGACTTACTTTCTACGCTCAAATTATGTTTTCTTTTCTTTTCATTTAGTAGAACACAAAAAAAAATATTTGGAAACAAGTCTTATTGTTTCAAATACAATACAAAACAAATGTTAAATCTAATAACTTTACGAAGTGGTTGTGTCTGTATACAGAAGACCATAGCAGTGTCATTGACCTTTGAATTTATAGTCTGCCTGTAGTATTTTTGAAAAAACACAGACACACGTCCTAATTAAGTTTGACAAAAACAATACACAGATATAGGTTAATACCAGCATTTTTCAAGAACGGATTTCAAAAACATTCTATTTAAAACATTTCAATCCCGTTTTAGGCAAAAAAAATATTATTTTTTCTTTTACTATTAAACTTATTGCACTATTTTCTTCTCTCTGCCTTATATAAAAACTAACATTAATAGACTGCTCAGAATTGTATAAAATATTTCACTTGACACAATGTTCAGAAAAAAAACAAGTAAAGAAGGTATGCAAAACGCCTTCGCATTTTCTGGGGCAAACTTGGTATCAAGTAAATCATACCACAGCCCTCTATTTTTAACCGGTAAGAGAATACTCACGAAAAGTTTTTCATGTAATGTAAATACATCGCAGAGGTTTCCTCTAGCGTCCAATCCTCTTACCCGATTAGAGTCTACTAGATTTGTTGGTACATTTGAAATTAAGTCTTTGGTACTTAATACAATGACTCGACATAATTAAAACGGAGAAATATTTTAAATTACTTAAATGTTACACCGAAAATATTCAGAAACACGCGAAATCATACAAAGGATTTATTTGTATCAGAAGACGTAAGATGATCACCCTTGGTCACAATTACTTTTAATGTCCATATATAATATGAATCAAATTATTGTTAATTTAAAACAATTATTTTCCAATGGTAGGAAAGTTAAAATAATTTTAGGATTTTTTGGCATTATTCTTCTAGTCTAGTATGTTTTTCAAATGACTCCAATTTCATCCCCTATTCTATTTGAAAACAACACATCTCTTGGTATCGTAAAGACAACCCAAAACTGGCCAAAATAATTTAAAATACAATATTTGCGATTCATATTAACAATTCTAATTGTGCCAGAGGTAAAAAAATTTAAACCTAAAAATCTCATTTTCTGTTTTTTTAATTATAAAATTATATACAGGATGATTGTGGTCTCATAAGGAAGTTAATCGTTACGTCATTGACCCATGAACAAATTTCTTTTTTCTAGTAGTTGATTTATTTTTGGAATATAGATGCATGTCGTAGTTAAATTTAACAAAAACAACACACATTATAAAATCTTACAGGCACTCTCTATTCACAACGAATTTCAAAAAGATACTATACTAAGGAAAACACTTTTTACTCAAAAATTTTGCTGATTTTAAAAATTTCAATTAACAAGTTCAATGAACTCGCTTTATTAAGTGTAAAACAGTATAGTATAATACTTTGTTATAAATATCAAGTATGGGACGCGTTTTATTCTTTTCAGTTATAGAGTCTGTTCACGCCTTTAACTTTTCCTCCTTATAATAAATTTGTAAATTCATTTACTCTCCATAACTATTATAAATTGGTCAAATTGGTAAAAATTATTTCAGTTGACAATAATTTTACAAAAAGTCTGTGAAGTATATGGAAAACACCACCAAATAATTTGTGGTAACTTTTCATACTATTCCTTACAGATATCGTACATGAAAGACAAGTTATGAGGACATACAAAAATGCGTAGAATCTTTGTCAGCCATACCTGCAGAAAATGTTAGAAACACGATAATCACCATAGCTTCACAGCGAAGAACAGCTGCATGCTGTCCATATCAGCATTGTAAAAGCAGCAGCAGCAATATAAATGCATGTTTAATAAATTTGAAAAAAGTTTTCCAAAATAGTTTGCGGCTAATCCTCTGACGGCATCTGATTCTAACTGACATTTTATTTCGGGTATTATTTGAAGCCAAATATTCGTTAATTATTCCAATAACTTGATAGATTTTAAACACATAAATGTGTTAAACTGACCAAATGTTAGACCCGATGTATCCGGTTCATGCCAAATGATGCAAAGATTTTATTTGTATCAGGAGACACAAAATTGTCACTCTGTACAATTACTTTTTCAACGTTCTGTTCCAGCAAAAACAATACAACTTAAAAAATCAGACCAGCACTCTTTATTCAAAACGAATTACAAAATGCCTGGATAAGTTAGTTCACTTATTAAACCACAATTTTGCTGATTTCAAAGGATCAAATTAATTAATTCAATGAAATCGCTATTTAAGGGTAAAAAAATACTGGTGTTACTTTATTAACACATCAAGTTTAGGACCTGTTTTTTTTTTCTTTTCAGTTATTGTTTCTTTTTACGAATTTCATTTATTCTCTTTATAATAAATTTTTCAAATTACTATTTTCCACAACTCTTATAAATTGCTCAAGTTTCCAAAAATTATTCCAGTTAACGCCTAATCAGAAGGAGTCTGTCAAGTTTATGCAAAAAATGACAAAACTATTTGTGCTGAAGTTTCATAATGATCTTTAACAAGGAAAACAAAGGCAAATGCAAAAATCCGTCGCATTTTCTGGGTCAAATCTGTAGAAAATGTTAAAAATATCATGAAGGTTAATAATTGAAAAACAACCCTCAAGACTTCCCTGAAGAAATTGGATAGATATAATAATATAATATGATACTTCACCCCACTATTTTTGACCGGTACGGGAGAAGTTATCAAAAATTGTAAATAGCTACAGCGCGTACAGACTCCATCTAGCGGTCAGTTCTCTTACTCGACTTAACACGAATCGTTTTTTTTTGTTGGTATATTTGAAACCAAGTGTTGGCGACTTATTCCAATGACTTAAAAGAATTAGATGTCAGAAATAATTTAAAATGCCTAAATTCAATTGTCACTCTGAACAATTGCTTTTATTGTAGCGAATAATGTAAATAAAAGTATTGTTAATTTAAAATAATAACTCTCGATTTTCTAACAGACATGAATTCTAGAAAAAAAAAATTAACATATTCTTCTACTGTGAAATTATTTTCACATGAGGGCAATTTGAACCACAAATCCGTTTAAAAACAAAGCATGGCTTTCCAATTTTCCGAGTCTCCAAAACGCTTTAAAATATAAAAATTCACAAAATTTCATTTTGTATATTGAGAGGACTAAGTTTACATCTTCAAAATATATTCTTTACAGCTTGTTAAGAGAACATGAAAGAGTTTAAGCCGAAAATCTCAGTTTGTTTCAGAAACCCTGTAAAACTAAGTTCAATATAAACACTATATAGGGTGAATGTGGTCTAATGAGGAAGACAATCATTATGTCATTGACCCCTGAATCGAATATTCACTTTTTATTAGTAATTGATTTATTTTTGAGAAACAGACACACGGTCTAGTTAAATCCAACAAAAACAAAATCCTACCGGCACTCTTTATTCAGAACGAATTTCAGAAAGATACTCTACTAAAGAAAACCAATTGTTTCTCCAAAATTTTCCTGATTTTAAAATTTCAAATTAACAAATTCAATGAACTCGCTTTTTTAAGTGTAAAACAATATTGTTTAATACTTTAATATAAACATCAAGTATAAGACCCGTTTTTTACGACTTTATTTTTTCTGGTTTCAATAAATTTGTCAACTTATTACATTCTACAACTATTATAAATTGATTAAATTAATAAAAATTATTTCAGTTGAAGCCACATTCAAAAAAAGTCTATGAAATGTATGGAAAAAGCACCAAATGATTTGTGGTAACTTTTCAAACTGAATCTTTACAGATTTTGTACACGGAAAGGTAACTTTTCAAACTGATCTTTACAGATTTTGTACACGGAAAACAAGTTATGGGGCATGCAAAAATCCCGTCGCATTTCCTCGGCCATACCTGCAGAAAATGCCAAGAAGAACACGACAATCACCAGCAGCAGCAGCACAGCGAAGAACAGCCGCATGCTGTCGGTACCAGTACCGCAACAGCAGCAGCAGCAGCTTAACTCCGAAACAGCCCAAATTCAGCAGGATAGTCGCACACCGCACACGGCTCTGAAAATTTCGCGATCTTTCATACTCTCCGTCGTCCCGATCACCATCCGTTCGTTCGGTTTTTGTTTTCGTTGTGCGCTTCGCGACTTCAACCGTGAGACTACTGAACTTGCCAACTTGATCCGCGGACGACCGGTTTCCAAAGGCGAGAACGCCGCAACACGGCACACACACCACGCGTGCCCCTCAAGAAGACGTGAAGAAAAAGACGGTCCGCAGGATGGCCGGTGGCCGTTCCTGTTCGGTTTTCCTGTCCTGCTTGCAGGAGAAAATCACGCGGAAGCGATCATCGAGGTCCGAGACGACGAGATGCCGAGAGGAATTAGGTGAATGAGCCGGTGTTAGTGTTAATTGTGAACCCTGAGAGAGGCGGCATTCTTTTGGACGAAATGATTCAATTAAATGCGAAACATATGTTTGATATCGCAGTAATGTGATGTGATGTAATGAATGGTCATTGAAAAGTCGGTGTTTTGTGCTACCTACATTGCGAACGTAACGTTTGCAACTCATGAAAGTGACTGTTATGCAAGAAATTATTTCATTTTGAACGTCTTTAAAAAAGTGTTTATATTTTAATAACAAATTTTTCGAAACTTGTATGCAAATCGAAAGAAAGTTCTAGTGTAACATGCTGATTTTCAAAATCCGTGTGTTAAATTAAATTCGGTACACTTGAACAAAAATTTACTTATACAAGGTGATTCACGTAACTCTAGGACAGCATTCTTAGTAAAACAACCTGTATATTTTTAACCGACTTCCAAAAAGGAGGAGGTCATCAATTCGTCGCGTATTATTTTCTTTTTTTTTGTATGTATGTTACCTGAATTCTTCTCCTGTGGTAAACCGTTTTGTATGAATATGGGTCTTGTTTTATAGAGTATATATCCGGATTGGTGAAACTTCAAATTTGGGAAAAGAATTCTATTGGTAAAGTGAAGAAATTTGTGAGTGAACATGGAAATCGACCAATATTCCTAACATATTGGTCTATTTTTTGAAAACTCCTTATGGATGTGTATAGTTTTTTAACGTTTAATCTATTAAGGAAGAACCCTAGGTGATCTCATATACTTTTCTGCCACGTGCAGCTTGCAGTTATGTAGAACATCTCCTAAAATTCAAAAATTCTTATTAAAAATTTCATCGAAATGACATTTCCTCATAAATATTTTAACTCCAACGTAATAGTGCGGGAATTTTAGGCACTGGAAGTTTTAATTGCGAATTTGAAAATTTTCTATGTACATCTCAAGCATATAGGTAGTAAAGCATAGTATTTTCGACTCCATAAATCAATGAGTACCAAGCTCGTTTTGTTTGTATACCCGGCAAATACCTATTTAAATGAAAAATTTTCCATTTTGCGAACACGGTGCTTTTGGTTGTCACATTCTCCCGGCCTAATAGAAAATTCAGCGACAACACATGTCAAACTCTAAACTGCTATTTGGTGCGTTTATACACAGGGTGTTTAGTTATAGCAAACAAAATCACAAAGTAAAGTGATAGAAGAAGTTGCATTTATATGATGATAGAAATATAAATTAGGCCGTATAGCTGTATATACAGGATGTATGGCATATAGGGTGAAGTGGACGATTGGTGGTATAAAAATGCAGGAAAAAATGTGAAATTAAAGTTTTATAGGGTGATTAAAAAACTGTTATATGATATGGACGTAAACAAATAATATGCAGGATGGTTGAAATATATGCTGAAGTTAAATTATATTTATACAGTGTGATTAAAAAATTATTTATTTTATAGCACATGAGAAGTTGCATAAAGTGTGGGGATAATATAAAATGTAAAAAATGAAATAATTTATGGGGTAGACCACAAGGAGTTATATACTATGGTTGAAATATAGGACGGATTTGACTCCATATATATATATATGAGATGGATTCTACTCCTTCCTATAGTTTACAGAAGGCAGCTAACAAATTTATGGTTGTCCATGGGCAGTCGTATGTACAGGATGGTTGGTACATAGGGTGGAGTGGAATCATATATAGTTATACAGAGGTGTCAAACAAAGTTGCAAAAAGGTTACACGGCGTGGTCCATAAGGCATAAATATATTTTGGGCTGATTAAGTCAACGCGTACTAGTACAGATATGTTATAAATCTTTTTTTTTCCTGGGTGACACATAAGCAGTTGCATATATAGGGTGTTTAAAATATAGAGTAGAGTGCAATTATAACTAATAAAATAATTATATAGGGAAGCCCATTAGCGGTTGAATTTATAGGTTTCTTGGAATAGAAGGTGCAGTAGAATTACAGTTATACAGGGTGGTTCAAAAAATATTATACCGCGATGCATATTCAGGGTGGCGGAAATGGAAAAACATTTCGTAATCCATAAGCAGTTGTATATATAGGGAAGATGAAATATCGGGTGATAGGAATTATAGATATACAGGATGATGATAAAAAATGTTAGAAAAGGAAATGATTTATAGAGTAGCTCACGAAGAGTTCCATATATATGATGACTGAAATATAGGTTGGAGTAGAATTATAGTTACGGAAGATAGTTAAAAATTTCATAAACAAAAAGAGTAAATACGGTGGCTCATAGGCAGTGGCATATACAGAATGGTTTACCGGGTAGTTCAAAAATGTTAAAAAATATTATGCGTGGTGCATGAGCAGTTGCATAAACAGGGTGGTGGAAATATATAATAATAAATATTAGAGAATTGAGTGCAATTATAGCTATACAGGGAGGTTAGAAAAAATAAATATGTAGGGTAGCCCATTAGCGGTTGAATTGTTGTCATATTAAATTTAGAATTACAAATTTGAACACAAATAAAGTCCTATGAATTATATCTGAAAAAAACTTGAATTTCGTTACTTATTTGTAGAAGCGAGATATAAGACCGACATCTAGGATTTTCGAGGAAACTATCACAAAGAGGTTCCGAATCTGAACCCGTTCCGTGTAATTGCTGTTCTCGCTAACGTCCTAGGATAGAACTTCAAGATAAAATTTTCAAAATACTTAACCTGTCAGAGATATTGACACAAGTGGTCGAATTTCGACGACTGGGCGCCAGCTAGTACTCATAAAATGTGGTTAAAAAATGCGAAATTTGTTATATAGGCTAGGCCATGAGCAGTTGCATAAATAGAATACCTACTAGGCATACGGGGCGAAGTAAAATCATAGGTATACATGAATAATTTAAACAATAGAAAAATAGAAACAGTCAATAGTCTTAAAAGGATTTATAATTATACAGGGTGGTTTTAAAGATATTAGGATCGTTGCAATATTGTGTGGAGTTGAATTATAGTTGTACAAGATGGTTCAGAAAATGATAGACTAATAAGTTATATAGGGTGACCAATACACAGAATCATATACAATGTGGGTACAATATAGAGTCAATTAGAGTTATTATTTGGAACACTTTCTGGTCCAAATAATAAAACAAATAAAAAAATTTAAAAAACGTTTGGAAAATATAGAGAAAAAATCAAATTAGAGAAGGAGAAAGAAAGAGAGAGAAAGAGAGAGATAAGAATAAGCCAAAATATTTCAATAGAACTTGAATCAGATAAAAATGGTGACTGATTGCATACGGTTTCTAAACGGTTTGTATCTTAAGTCAACTGAAGTCAGTTCTTTTTTAAATATGCATTATTCACACATCAGAATTTATATTTAAAAAAATTACGTAAAAATGTAACTATCGTTCCAACTTAAATAGTCTCATCTGTATACTACCATTGTAATATTCCCGCGCTTACATTCATCTTTAGTTATTTATGATTCTAAGAGAACTTCAACTAGCGGTAGCATAGAATTGTAAGGCATTGAGTTCAGTAATAAAAACGTTACCAACAATCTTCGTTAAAATTACAGTCACATAGTGAATTACAGAGAAAACATCTAAAATGTTTACAGTTATTGTAGTGAAACAAAAACTTTTTACGGAATTCCTTTAAAATTGGTACAGAATGCCAAACATTCTGTGCAATAAATTTTTGTTTCGCAAATCCTACCATCGAGTGCCGTGAACGATGTCCAACCCGACCGGCACGAAAGGATAGAGGAGAGAAAAAAGGGCGTCCGAACTAATCCTTATTTATCCAAACCGAATTCCAGCCTCTTTCAAGCCGCATGTTTATGAATGAATTTTCCCATGCCTAGAGACGTGAGGGAGAATTTGTTCACCAGTCGAATTCGTGAGTCAATTTCAGGCCCGACACCGCTATTCAGCCTTTCATGAGATGCCTTAGAAGTGATTATGTACCTTTACAGTTATTATATGCGAGTTATTGACTTTCTCTTTCGATAGAAAATTGCGCAGTCATTAGGAAAACATTTATTTTACGTGACGACTTCATTTTGTTAACTACTTAGACAACAGTTTTTTATAATATGAAGTTAAGATAATCAATATATGCCGTAAAATCAACTATACTATAACATAATAAGAATCGTTTCTTAATTCTGACTAAGCAAATCTAAAATCCTCCTTTGTCTACTTATCTACTACTTCATAAAATTTGATTGTTGCTTGGCGCCGACTTCAAAAATATTCTAGATAAGTAGGTAATTAATTGGTACAGAATGAGGACCTTTTAATGTTACATTTTTTACTTCCCGAGTAGGTACCTAACAACATTTTTGTTATAACTTTTTAAAAAATGTTTTATTTTCAACTTTTTAGTTTTCATTCTTTATTTTGTATGTATAACCTTAATAGACAGGACCAGGTAACATAGAAAGCCTCAACATTACATAACGATTTCATTTAAACTGACAGGTAAATGTTTACGAACAAAATGTACTAGTACGCGTTGACTTAATAAGCCCAAAATATATTTATGCCTTATGAACCACGCCATGTAACCTTTTTTCAACTTTTTTTGACAACTCTGTATAACTATAGATAATTTCATTCCACCCTATGTACCAACCATCCTGTACATACGACTGCACACGGTCAAGCATAGATTTGTTACCTGCCTTCTGTAAACTATAGGACAGAGTAGAATCCATCCCATATATACGGAGTCAAATCCGTCCTATATTTCAACCATAGTATATAAATCCTTGTGGGCTACCCCATAAATTATTTCATTTTTAACATTTTATGTTATCGCCCTGTGTAACATTAATTCCTCTTCACACTTTATGCAACTTCTTATGGGCAATAAAATAAATATTTTTTAATCTCACTATATAAATATAATTCAACTCCAGTATATATTTCAACCATCCTGAATGATTTGTTTACGTCCACATCATATAACAGTTTTTTAATCACCCTATATAATTTTAATTTCACATTTTTTCCAAGATTTGTATACCACCAAACGTCCACTCCACCCGATATTCCAACCATCCTGTATATACGGCTGCCTATGTCATTCTAATCCGTCCTATATTTCAATCGTAATATAAATGCAACTCCTTTTATCACTTTATTTTGTGAATTTGTTTGCCATAACTAAACACCCTGTGTATAAAGGCACCAAATAGCAGTTTAGAGTTTGACATGTGTTGTCACTGAATTTTCTATTAGGCCGGGAGAATGTGACAACCAAAAGCACCGTCTTCGCAAAATGGAAAAATTTTCATTTAAAGAGGTATTTGCCTGGTATAGAAACAAAACGAGCTTAGTACTCATTGATTTAAGGAGCCGAAAATACTATGCTTTACTACGTATATGCTTGAACTGTACATAGAAAATTTTCAAATTCGCAATTAAAACTTCCAGTGCCTAAAATTCCCACACTATTACGTTGGAATTAAAATATTTATGAGGAAATGTCCGTTATGTCATTTCGATGAAATTTTTGATAAAAATTGTGGAATTTTCAGCGATTTTCTGCAAAACTGTAAGTTGCACATCGCAGAAAAGTATATGAGATCACCTAGGGATCTTCCTTAATAGTTAAACGTTAAAAAACTATACACATCCATAAGGAGTTTTCGAAAAATCGACCAATATGTTACGGATATTGGTCGATTTCCATGCACGCATGGGTTCATTCACAAATTTCTTTCTTTCTTTTCCAAAATTTGAAGTTTCTCCAATCCGAATATATACTCTATTAAACAAGAACATATTCATTCAAAACGGTTCACCCCAGGAGAAGAAATCAGGTAACATACATAAAAAAAAAACAAAAAAAACGCGACGAATTGATAACCTCCTCCTTTTTGGAAGTCAGTTAAAAATTAGGTAGGCACTGATGTAGCAAGAGGGTGAATTTTAAACAATACGCCTAAAGTTTTTAGAATATCTCATAGATATCTAGGGAAAACGTTATATTATATTATATTATATTTTACATACATACCTTAGTTGAAAAAAAAATACTAAACCAACATTAATATTATTTTATATTTAACCACTCACATCATACACTCTTTGTACATCATCGGCATTCTGGTCACTTTATTAACTTGTTATTTAATACTTTCAGCTGGATACATTTTTCCTGATTCTCACACAGAAAAAAACTAAGTCGTATGGGTATTTAAAAATCAAGCTACTTAGTGTGGTGTCGGTGTCGGTCTGACGTGTGGTGTCGGGCGGCATGAAATGTCTATGAACTTGGTAACATTGAGCTTTTTTGTCCTAGTTTGTCACCTTTGCCTCTACCACCCACAAATTTGCATATTTGTGCTGTTCTGACTGCTGAAGTTTGTCGAGTATCTAAATTAAAATATGGCAAACAGAAAGTGGGAATGTTTGTTAGAAAGAAATCCAAATTGTGTGCTAGTATTGTATATTAATTAGATTTTGGATCGCACATTATTATGGTGCAGTAATATGTTAGATGTTCAGCTCGGTCATTACCAGCCACCATTAGATATGTCTGTGGGGTATAAAAACCCATAGAAAAATCTAAACAGTGTGGTTTTCGAAAAATTGCAATATGTTCGGCATTTTGTAAACTAATTTCATAAAATTTGGTATTTTAGATTAACTACTGCGGCGAACAGATTGATGTTAATTTTTTCTAGTCATTGAATTTACACTAAACAGCACATAAAAAGAGCTTCTCAATCATGTATAACAGGGCTATATCTTTGGATGTCAAAACTGTAAATTGTTAAAAAAAAACAGTGAGTCACTTAGTGTTTTCATAAAATTTCCCTAGAAAAAATGTAGGTACTAAAGTGTACAACTAAAACTTTACATATTTGTGATTTAACTCAAAAAAATAAAAGCGAATGACAAATTAAATTAAATGTTCGAAAATCCCTCCGTCATTATAAATGCACGTACAGGATCGATGAATTTGACATATACATGCACCTATAACCATTTGTCTAGGCATTTTTTCAGTTTCTCGAACAATGGTTACTTGAAATTCCTCCTCTACCTTATTATAATTAATTCAATAAACTTTATTCTTTTAGTATACCCAAATGCAAAAATCAAAAGGCGTAAGGTCCGGCGAGCGAGCAGACCAACTAACCGGGGCTCGATCCAGTTATTATTCTTGCATTATGAGGAGGTGCACCATCTTGCTGGAATCACATGTTTGCTACATCTTGAAGAGGCAAATTTTATAAAGTTTGGTCAGCGTATAATATCTCAAGGAACAGTCAAATTGACATAAAAAATGTAAAATAGAGCGTATCCGTTTATGATTCCTATCCATACATTAAAACCCCATCTTACTTGATGGCACACCTCACGACTTAAGAACGGATTTTTAACGGCCCAATATACGTTGTGATGTCTGCTAAATACCCCACGATTTGTAAATCTGTTTTGATCAAACCTAACCTTAAAAGAAAATTGAGGATTTTCTTGGGATTTTTCTACGAACCAATTGCAAAACAATCTTCTCTTTTCTAATTCACCAACTCGAAGTTTATTCTACATATAGACGATACTTATAATTTTTAAGAATTCCCTGAGCAGTCGATTTAGGCAACGTCAATATTATTTTTCATTTGACGAAGGGAGATAGGAATACAGTCGATAACACAAGATTTTCAATATTTTTATTACACACTCCATTCCGATAAGGTTTTTTAAATGAAAAATAAATTATTTCTAGACATTCTGAACATCGACAAATCTGGATGCAGTCTTTTGAGATATCGCTGAAAGTACACAAAATGAAACAATCATACATATCCAATTTTTCATAATTTGAATGCATTTCCATATTTAGTTTAATTGAAAAAAAAAGATCTTATTAATAGAATAGAATAGAACTTTATTTAGCTTAAAAAACTACTACCTAACAATCTGTACATACATACTTCAGTAAATATGACAATCAACAGAATAAACAATAATAACCTATAAATTAAAATACATTTTTCTTAGATTAGATTTAAAACTTTTTATATTATGTGATGTCTTAACTGTAAGTGGAAGCTCGTTATATATTTTAAGCCCTCGAATGAACAGTGTTTTTTCCATACAACTTGTATTGAAGACTTGTATATAGAATTGATCATTAAATCTTAAATTGTAATCAAGCATATCTGACCTTTTAATAACATAATCTCGCAGGTAAGAAGGAGCATTTTTATTTATAATTTTAAAAATGAGCAATAAAGCGGATTCCAGAATCAACTGATTAACATTTAAAAATTTAAGTTTTAGTAGCATATAGTTTATTGCAGTTGACCTGCTACACCGGAGTACAATCCGCATTGCTTTATTCTGTAGTAGCTGCAAACGATGAATTTGTTCTGATGAGCAGGAGAGTAATATTGACATGCAGTAGTTAAAATGTGGAAATATTATTGTGTTGTATACTATTTTTCTACACCATAAGGACAAGTTTCTACAAATTCTGTAAAAGTATCCAACTTTTTTACCTATTTTTTTACATAAAAAGTCTATATGCCTGTTGAAATTTAGTTGCGGGTCAAATATAATACCGAGATACTTTATCTCATTGACATAGGAAATTACTGAATTGTTAATCATTATTGAAAAATTCCCTTTGCTAAATCTAGTGCAGTTGATTTTGCTTCCCAGTATCATACACTTGGTTTTTTCAGCATTCAGTTTCAGTTTATTGGTCATAAGCCAACCGTTAAGAATGTTTAACTCTTCATTCATGACTTCAACCACGCTGTTATAGTTTTTACCAGAGACTGAAATTAATGTATCATTAGCAAAAAGATTGATAAATGAATGTTAGAGATAGTAATGCAGATCATTAATATATAAAATAAAGAGTAGCGGCCCTAGTACACTGCCTTGAGGAACTCCATAGTTTGTTCGGATTTCATCTGAACAGCTACCATCAAACTTTGTTTTCTGTTTCCTATCACTAAGGTAGTTTGCCACCCATTTAAGGACTACACCTTTTATTCCGTAAGCGTCACATTTTGACAACAGTTTTTTCCTATCAATAGTTTCGAATGCCCTTTTCAAATCTACGAAAACACTAACTACAATATTGCCGTCATCAATGTCCTTTTTCCATTTATTACACACTAATTGGCATGCAGACTCAGTCGAATGATTATGCCTGAATCCAGATTGGCAGACAAACAACAACTTCTATTCTATTTTTAAGCTAAATAAAGTTCTATTCTATTCTATTCTATTCTATTCTATTCTATTAATATGTTATTTAAACTATTTTGTTTTGAAAAATACAAAAACTCCGAATTGATACACCAAATAAATAATACAGTTTTAACAGAGAGGTACAGAGATATGACAACAAACACGACATTTGGTTCACATCCAACTAAACGGAAAACAGTTTTTTTATAATAATTTACATTTTCTGTCATCTAATGACAGGTCTGTTATACAAGGTTTATGAGCTCTTTTTATCTTTAATGACATACAAATCCAATATGGCAGCCATAAGAAATAACAAAGTTCGCTATAGTTGCAAAAAAGTCTAGAAGGTCTAGAAAAAATTCGTTTACATCTGATTGGCCGTAGTCACTAACACAAAAATATCAAATTTTATCAAATTCGTTTACAAGATGGGAAATATATTGCAATTTTTCGACAACCACAATTTTTTGTTTTTTCTCGATATTTTGAAACACCCTGTGGCTATTTTTAGTTTCGATACAGCACCGGATTGGGCCTAGAATAGTCCCCTTTTCTCTCTTGCCGTTTCGGAAATTCCAATGTAGTTGTTTTTATCTGGGACACATAGTATATATAAGAAATGTAATTATTAATTCGTTAAAATATTTAGTCGCAACCTCCCCTGTGGCTACGGCTTTAATAAAAGGAAAAAATCATATAATTAAATTTCAATACTTGTATTGTTAAATCCTTACACCAATATTACAGAAAAATACATTTACTCCTGCTTTCATATAAGAAAACAATATCGTATTGAGCAAAATTTTCATTTTCGAAAATCAAAGTTTCAGTACATTCATGCAGGTACCTACAGACTTTTAATACGGAAGTATATTTTTCGATAAAGTTCGTAAATCACTTCGTTTAAACACTAATTTAGTTTCTTGGAATATCACAAGTAAACAAACAAATCATAAATCACCTTAAGATGTATACCTACTTCGGCAAGAAAACTGGCACTAATGTGCACAGTTTTATTGTATTTATTTAAAAATCACACTAGATGTCATCGTAACTGTAAACTAATCACTTTAAAATATCACTAACCCAGTTAATTTACAATTTTCAAGCTTTTTCTTATTACAATATCGGTTTATACCTCAATAATTCACTATGAAGCCATTACAAATAAGTGTGTGTGGTAATCTGTTTTTTGAAAATAAGTCATAGCACACTACTCAAATTTTTTACTTGCGTTCACAGACAATGCAGTAAGGTTCATCTACGAGTATGACGCATATTATAAAGTTGTGCAATTTTGAATACACAAAAAAGGACGTTTAGACCACAAGGTACGTATAATTAATTATCATTAGTTTTGATAATATAAGAAATTAATATACATTAAATAAATTAACAAAAAATTTGTACTTCCATCTGCTGTCGAGAAGCCACACTTACAAACAGCAGTGTAATGTTGGTTGTCAACTATACAAATGTTTTATATATAACATCATTTTCCATATTTTAAATTTTGCATATATGGAGAATACCTAATTTAAAATATACATCACAAATCTGTAACAGGTATTATGAAACCTTCAGTCGTTTAAAGCAATCTGAAATTAAAACAACTACTAAATGCTACAAATATTGGTTATAAATAAACTGTATAATACTTCTGGTTAATAATATTAAATAAGCAATTATGAAATTAAAGCTATTGCGTAATAAAGAATAAAATAAAAGTATTCTTTATGTGGCCTCTGATGTTGTTTCTTAAAACTAAATAGCATGTATTCATATGTTTGTTTAGTCATCGCTTTTAAGCCATACTCTACTCTTAAGTCCAGGAAGTAAAAATATAAACCAGTTTTCATTATATTTTATGAACACATTTTAGATTTTTATTATTATTGGGCGATTCCGTTCTGACCACAGTTGCAACAATATATGTAACCATAATTTGTCTTTAACAAAAGTTCTTGTACTTTTAGAAAAAATATCTGCATGAAGTGTAAAAAGTTGCATTTAATAAAACATAAATAAATTAAAATTGCTTTATATACAATAGTGATATTAGTTTCGTTAAAATTTGGCTTGACATCTCTTGGTCTAAAGCTGTACTGAAACAAAATTTGTTGCAGCGCAGAAGAAAACTTTTGAAGTTCTATTTTAAACTACTTTTATTTAGTATAGATTTAATGTCATAATTGCTTATTTTATATTATTAAGCAGAAGCTTTATACAGTTTATTTAAAAACTACATGTCTTTAACAACAGCTGAGCTTCTATGAATACGAGAATCAAATATTTGTATAGCATTTGTTTTAATTTATATTGGTTTGAATGAATGAATGTTTCATACTATCGACTACAGATTTCTGAAATAAGTTATGTAAATTAGATATATTTCATATATTCAAAATTGAGAATATGGAAAATTATTTTTGTTTATGAGGCAACCAACATTACAACTTCGCTTGTAAGTGTGGCTTCTTCATAGCAGATGACAGCACAAACCCCCTTTTAATTTATATTATATTTGTATATCTCATATTATCAAAACTAATAACAATTAATTGTACATACATTGTAGTCCTAAAGCCCTTTTGTATGATTTAATTGTTTTTCAATTTGCATAAGTTGCAAATATACGTCCTACTGATAATTCCACTAGTAGATGACTGAATCTTACTGCATTGTTTATGAACGACAGTAAAAAACTTACTAGGGTGCCATGACAATATAAAAATAGTGTAGGATGACCGATTTGGTGTCAGACTTAATTATTGGGGTATAAATTAATATTCAAATAAGAATAAGCTTTAAAATTGTGCAAAATAGTGATATTTTAAAGTGATTTGGTTACAGTTATACGTATTGTGATGTGCGATTTATAAATAATTGCAATAAAACTGTGGACATTGCTGTCAGTTTTTCTTGCCGAAGTATACGATTTTAAGGTAAGTTTTAAGATTTGTATACCTGTGATATATCAAGAAATTAAATACGTGTTTAAAGGAGTGATTTACAAACTTCTCGAAAAATGTCATGAATGTCATTTCTTACTAAAACATTAAATTTCGAAAACAGTTTCTCTATGTCGTGCGAATGTTGTGTCAACCTAGAAGTATCCACATTCTATTAGTTTTACTTTCAACATATATAAAGCTGACATGGGCCACGTACTCTTGGTCATCGTTTTTCCTTTTTTTCTTTCTGTGCTGTTGTTTATCAGTTGATATTTTGATGACTTGCTTTCTTGAGCCATTATTTTTTAGGGTGGTTTTCATGAAAGCTAGTTCTAGTTCTTGTGCACTGGTCTGCTAGAAGTCGCTACTCTGCGCTGGGTGGTGCTGTGAACTGAGATGTAAATATATATTTAATATGCGCTGCTTTTCTATAGACTGTGTGTTTAGGTTAGGTAGGTAGATTTGCGTTTGTTAAGGCTTTTTCTTCCAAATATTCCATGATCAAGTTGGAAACTACTGGTGAGAGAGCAGAACCTATAGGAGCACCTTGTGTTTGTCTGTAAAAATGGCCGTCGAAGGAGAAATACAGGTGTTGTTGAGACAGTTCTACTATGTAGTGCGGCAGGCTGTCGTTCATAGCTACATTGCTATCGATTCCTTCCTAAGTTATGGTTTTGATTTTCTCTACGAAGTGATTCGATTTATTGATGTAGGATATTGCTGTTTCTACTTACGCCCAGACGAGCCACGGCATCTAAAAAGACGAAAAATATATACTCAAATGTCGGTTATTACAAACCGAAAAATAGGCGGTCGTAGAACATGCAGGGGAACACGTTATACAGTCTCAACATACCGAGGTACTCTCAACTACGGCTTACTATGATTTTCTACTCCAACGAGAAGCACTATTTCAACAGAAAAGAGGAAGGACTCAAACGTAACAAAACCTGGATTCCCTCTCTTCGGTGGTAAATACCGATGCCATTTACACATGCCGCAGGCTCCGCCCACTCGACTCCCACCGATCATTAAGGGTTCGCGCGCTTGCGCAATGGGATTTAAATACATTGATGATGCCCCACCGCTCGAGAGCCAGTTTTGTCTTGAGCATCCTACGATGTATTACTTATAGTCCAGTCAAAGAAAGCAAAAAACGGTAATACTGGGTAATTTGTCCAAGCAGTAACGATTTATCAAAAAAATTTGGATTTAATTTCTACATCTACAAACTTTAAACGGTCATATTTAACTTAATTTTTTCCTACAAAAAAAAACATAAATAAAAAAAACCTAAAATGTTGTAAATTTTGTCTATCTCTCATAGTTTGTTATCTTGAAAAACGACATTTTTTTAAAAATTTGTAATCACAAGTCTCCACTTTTTTCAAAACTACCTACTTTAAAGCGGCAAAACTTTCTGGGCCTATTCGAAATAAGTAAGTCAAGTAATTTTTGAAATGGTAGCAATTAATTTTAACTGGGGTGGTATTTAGGTGGTAATTTGTACATTTTTTTGTCAAAAATAAAAAAAACCAACATTATTTTTGTCATAACTTGCTGAATTTTCATGCTATAAACTTTTCCCGAAAAATACATTGTTTTTCAGTTTTCATGATAAACCTTTCAATTTTTGTTTTGACAAATAAAAACAAAATATCAACAAGCTTTGAATCAATGTAAACGAACATAGATTCTATAAAAACCACACCACTTTTTTTTTTGTTTTTTTATAAGCTACATTTTTGATCTAAATGATTTTTTTCTTAAAGTACATATTTTTAAAGTTATTTACAAAAAACTGTATGAAAACATGTTTTTTTGGTTGAATAATCTATAATTTCACTTGCGATTAACTTGTAAAAAATTGACTTTCAGAAAAAACAGATAACCTATGTATTTTTTACTTTTTAAATCTTTGAGGTTTGGGGTTTAAAAATTCCAGTTGTATCGAATTTATATTTTTTATTCAAACATATTGTATATACCTACTGGTAATACCCGAATAAAATATAAATTTTGAGGTCGTAGTTAATGAACAATCGTTAAAAAAATAAAGCAACCTCTCGCTAGGAGAACTAGAATTAAATAATTATTTTGGTTCAAATAACTTTAATAGTAAATTTTTGCAGTAATCAAGTTATGTATAGTCAACATTATTATTATTAAAATCTAAAAGCAATGAAAATTTCTTTTATCACTTAATGACCTGTGTATTAAAAAATATTCAGAGATAACATTCCTGGAAATAATTCTGAGCAATAAGAAAGTGTGTTCAAAATGTTATTTTTAGAAAGGACTCCGATCAATGTTATGAACCAATCCAGATAAAACCTTAATTAATTAGCAGTCTGGTTTTATTGCTGATGGAAAAAGGAAAAGCAAGTAAGTAACCCAACAACAAACCAGTCGAGCGAAGTATAATTCGAAAAGTTGCTAATGTAATGGAAAAGTTGTTATATTTTACGACAATGTCTGACAAAGTGAGTTGTTTTAACTGGTGCATTGTCTGGAAGACTTTGCGGTTAGGCCATTAACGAAATTGTGCTTTTCCAAAGAATCAATTTGTAATGTACCCACCTTGGAAGGAGAACGGAGAAACGCCTTCAGCGTGCCAGTGACTGCGTCGCCTCTATTATCTAAATTAAAATGGGGAGAAAATCGGGTTTTCTATCAGTTCTGGTCATTTCTTTTGATGAATATTTGATACGCGTTTGTTTTACTCCATCGAACTACATACCTAAAATAAATAGTTTTTATTTATATCTATACATGTTTGTGGGTGTATTTGTCACAGAATTGCTCTGAATTCTTTCCCTTTATGATTTACTTAAGACATATACATGTGTTAACTTTGCAAAACAAACAACAAACTTAATTAAAAATTTGAAACTATCAAAAGATAAAAGTGGTTTACTGATACAGAGAAATCTCAAAAAGAGAAAGTTCAGTTTTAATTCTTTTAGCAGTCCCTCGAAGTTTCCTTGGACCTCTTGAAATGGTTGATCTCACAATGTTACCATAGCTTTGTATCTGCTATCCTCATCAGGCGAATGATAGGAAATTCAGATTATCCCACGTATTTATACCTTTAACCGGTCATTGGGTCTTAACTGGTACAATCAGCGTCGTCGTACCTGTTAATAGTACAACCATAAATTTCTTTTTGAGTCAAATGAGGAATGGTTGTCATTAGATGGAGAGTTTTTGCTAAGAATCTGTAATCGGTTCCCTTCAGTCAAAGGGCCGAAACGAAGTATAAGTTGGCCTTACTTATAATTTTTCAAAAGACTGGCACTTTGCCCTGAATCTTAATTTCTTTTATATTCTCGCTCGAGATTATATATGCTGTCTCTATAAATTTTCTTTTATATCATTGCTCCTCCTTATGAAATACTCTGGCTTGGTCCCAGTTGATGTTATGGTGTTCCGTCCATGTGGGATTATCTAGCTCAGACTTCGTTAGCTCCTACCTTTGAGTAGGTATTTGGTGTTCTTTAACCCTGGTGTCCAGCTTTGCCTCTCCAGTGTAAAGACTGCTACAATCACAAGGTATTGCAAAAGAGTCA
This sequence comes from Octodonta nipae, assembly GCA_034190945.1. NCBI lineage: Eukaryota > Metazoa > Arthropoda > Insecta > Coleoptera > Chrysomelidae > Octodonta > Octodonta nipae. Next base: position 139,405,791 of record CM067219.1, read on the forward strand.
GGCGTCGTTCTTGTAATCATGCTTCTCAAGATGCTGCTTCTCTTGAAGATCATTTTGACTACATATATGTGTGCAATTCCTCTAAGGTTCTCCGACGAGCCTTTAGTATACGATTTTAGTTCCGATCGAGGTTTCCTCTTCCTGCCTAGGTAGTTTGTCTAGTTCTTCAAACGTCTTGTTAATGATGGTTTTCGAATATCCATTGGCCAAAAAGGTCTTCTATAAGTTTCAATAGTTCTTCTTTGACGATTTCTTGTGTGTGAAAGATATTTTTCGCTCTATAAATTAGTGTTTTGATGATGCTAGTTTTAGTTGCTGATGGGTGAATAGAGTGGTAGTATAGGTATAATCCTGTACGTTTACCTTACTGTAGGCTGTTGTTTGGATTCCAGCTTTAGTCCTTTGACACTTTATGTCAAAGAATGATAAACACCCATTCTCATCTCCACGGTGTATCTAATGGATAGTTGGGATCAGTTTAGGTGCACCAGCATGTAGTTATGTCTCTCTGTGTTGCCAAATAATGAAGGTGTCATTGACATACCTCAACCATAGCAGTTGTTGAAATTCTTAACTGCAACAGGTTAGAGTTCACCAATCTCGTTAAACTGTTATTTCCTTAGCTCCATCGGTACGAATGCTGATGCAATAATTCCAACTGAGAGGTCTTCAAAAAATGTATTGATCTGCCCATCTAATGCAGAATCCGTTATACTTAAAGTATTTGATTTAGTGACGAAGTGCGATTTTTTAAACGGAACTGTAAATAGACTGAATGTGCGATATTGGTCTGATGTAAACCCACATATTTGTCAAGAGGGTCACACTCAGACTCCCCAAAAAGGACCTTTGTATCTTACCACACTTAATCAAATACTAGTATAGTATTTCAACAAGATCAAGATAAAGCATCCGCTCATTATTGTAGACGTGTTCGTATGTAATGGCCACTCATGTCATGCACCAGTTTTGAAACTTCTTTATTTATTGTAGAAATATTTGAAGTCGGTTTACGTATGGAACCGGTTTCATTAGACGACCTAAAAAAACAGAATAAGACACTAAAGTACAAATTTCCTCACTAGAGATACCAACAGCCGATGTCGCTCTCGCAGTTGACAGCATGTCGTTATGACTAACAACAACATGGCGTCGGTGAAGCATTATGTCACAACATGGCGGTTGTTTGTACTAACAAAAACATGGAACCTGTGAGCCTGTGTTAATATCACAGTTAAAATATTTTTAAATATGGTAGTTGAGTATCAGGACAGGCTAGTTTATTTTTAAGTGACTCAAAGACAACATTTTGAGCAATTAATATTTAATTGAAATAGCCAATTGGTTAGATAATCATAAAAGGTAAGTAAAAACTCCTTAAATCAATGAGTACCAAGCTCGTTTTGTTTGTATATCAGGCAAATACCTATTTAAATGCAAATTTTTCCATTTTGCGAAGACGATGTTTTTGGTTGTCACATTCTCCCGGCCTAATAGAAAATTCAGTGACAACACATGTCAAACTTTAAACTGCTATTTGGTACGTTTATAGACAGGGTGTTTAGTTATAGCAAACAAAATCACAAAGTAAAGTGATAGGAGTTGCATTTATATGAAGACTGAAGACGGACTAGAATGATAGTCGTCCTTAGGCAGGCGTATATACGGGATGGTTGGAATATAGGGTGGAGTGGACGTTTGGTGGTATAAAAATCTTGGAAAAAATGTGAAATTAAAATTATATAGGGTGATTAAAAAACTTTTATATCATGTGGACACAAGCAAATCATATACAGGATAGTTGAAATATATGCTGCAGTTGAATTATATTTATACAGTTATTTCCTTTATAGCCCATAAGAAGTTGCATAAAGTGTGGAGAGGAATTAATGTTACACAGGACGATAATATAAAATGTAAAAGATGAACTAATTTATGGGCTAGCCCACAAGGAGTTATATACTATGGTTGAAATATAGGATGGATTTGACTCCGTAAATATGTGAAGAATTCTACTCTGTCCTATAGAAGGCAGCTAACAAACGTATGCTTGTCCGTGGGCAGTCGTATGTACAAGATGGTTGGTACATAGGTTGGAGTGGAATTATCTATAGTTATACAAGGCTGTCAAAAAAAGTTGAAAAAAGTTTACATGGCGTAGTCCATAAGGCATAAATATATTTTGGGCTTATTAAGTCAACGCGTAGTAGTACATTTTTGTTCGTAAAGATTTACTTGTCAATTTAAATGAGAAAGTACCATTGTGTAATGTTGAGGCTTTCGATGTTATCTGGTTCTGTCTATTAAGGTTATACATACAAAATAAAAAATAAAGAATGAAAACTACCTTCAAAAAGTTCAAAAATATTAAAAAGTTGAAAATAAAACATTTTTAAAAAATATATAACCGACTTCTACCTATAACTAAAAAGCTAAAAATAATTATAACAAAATACAACTCTAGCACATAAATTACACATTCAATGTTGTTAGGTACCTACCCAGGAAGTAAAATATGTAAACATAAAAGGTGCTCATTCTGTACAAATTAATTACCTACCAATCTAGTATATTTTTGAAGTCAGTGCCAAGAAACAATCAAGTTTGATGAATTAGTAGATAAGTACGCAATGAAGTATTTTAGATTGTTTGCTTGGCACTGGCTTCAAAATATACTAGATTAGTAGGTAATTAATTTGTACAGAATTAGCACCTTTTAATGTGTACATTTTTTACTTCCGGGGTAGGTACCTAACAACATTGAATGTGTTATTTATTTGCTAGAGTTGTATTTTGTTATAATTATTTTTAGCTTGTTAGTTATAGGTAGAAATCGGTTATATATTTTTTAAAATTTGTTTTATTTAGTCTTTTGTACTCTGCGTAATTCTTAGCCTTAAGCAGTCGCCTTTGATCCATTTTCTTAAAAATCTTTTATGACATCCACTTTTTTGTGTTGATTTTGATGTTTTTGGGACTCTATCGTTTATGATTTCTTTGATATCATTCCATCAGTCTTCTACATTATTTATGTTTTTCATATGTTGTCTACCTAGTACTAAAACTACTTTTTTGACAACAAATTAGACGAAAAAACATCAAAAATTGGACAAGGCAAAAGTAATGACGACAAGAAGAAAGCAGCAAACAAATATTTTGTCAATGTTGTTTAATGCGACATACATGCCTGCAAGTGTCTGTGAGATAGCTTGTTATCTTTGATGCTTCCAAAGAACCCTTTTTGATCTCGAAAACAGCAGCATAAATTCAAAGTTAGCAGGAAATGATCAGTTGCAATATTCACAAAGCACTTCGAAGCGTAAAACACAACAAACGATTAATAAATGATAAGGGGCAGATACTCCTGCATCGAGAACGTACCTAAGCAATTTGCAGATAGGTTTTAAAACTTAAGGCGAGCAGGAAGAGCAGAGAAGTGGCAAAGGAGGGCGCGCGTAAAGCCAAAGGAGTGTCACGTCTCTGTCGGGCTGCTGGAGAACGTAAAGACGCTCTCGTGTGACTCCCAAGAGAAGACGATGCTGGTGACGGCGACGCTTGGCGGCGTCGTTGCTGGACATCTCCAGAAAGTGCCCCCAACATTGAGAAATGTAATATTAATCAAGCGAGAGTGGGACTAGAACAGTGCATTAAAGTAATGGACGGCAGTTCTCTCTTTTCGTTCGGTACGTTTGTGATGTTTATTTAGGTGTGTATTGGACGGGAATGATGAGTAGGTATTTCCGATGCAGGCGGCCTTTAGAAGATTTAAAAGGACACAGGGAGGCACTCGGAGGAAAGGTGAGAGGACTTTTCAGGCGGAAGCTGAGATTCGTGAAATTTTAATTAGTTGTTTTTGGATTTTTTGTTAGGCTAAAAGCATATTTCGGTGGGATGTTAGAGCTTGAAAAGTTCTCTAAATTGACAAACGAACTACGAAAAATGACCTAACCTTCAATAAATCTGTCGGGTGTGAAATAACTTTTCAAGAATTCAATTTGCAATCAAACTGTTTGTGATTAATTACTTAAACGAAAGTATAATATAAGAGATATTGATTAATCTAACATTTAATTTGAAGTCATTTTAGGAATAGCCAAAACGTGCTAGAATTTTTGAACCATAAAGCATAACGGATATTTGTATACAGTTCCAACAGAAGGTAATGTTAATGTTCTGGGCATCTTTGGTCTGTAGAAAGTCATGCAGACTAGGTACTCAGGTATAATAACTCTCAAATTAGTTCAATGAACCTACCAAAAAACAACTCCAGCTACAGTGATTCCACAATTATAGAGGCATAGCCTTTTGCATCTTAAATTATAAAGGTTAATGGAAATGGCTTCAATTTTTCACACGTTACACAATCTGTGGAGCTCAATTTAATCCACCAAATTGAACAACTAGCCATAATACTGCTGGCAAAGACCTCATATAGATATACATTGTGTAAACTGTTTGAGTGCAAAGATTTTGAGGATCAACTCTTCATGTTAAAACAAATTAAAAAGCTTTATAACATTTTCAGAAATAAACTATAGTTTTTCAAGAAAAAATTGCAAAGTTAGAAGTTACGTAGCCTTTATTACATAGAATAACAGACTATTTCCGCCTTCAAAATGTTTGCTGAAAGTAATTTTTGCGTGATATTCGAAGCAGCGTTCGTGATTTGATTTTCATTTTAAAAAATAAATTGGAAAAATAAAATTGGTTGTAAATTGTGGGTTCGAGTGTATTAGTCTGTGACAAATACTGACAATTATACAATTAGGTAAAGACCTGCCATGTTATTAATTTGTAGGGAAAGCAGATGTAATAGCAAGAATATTGAATTTTGAATATTTACTATAAATAATCCATTTGTTCTCCAGAGCTCTATCATAATGAAATATCCTGTACGTGCATGGGTATTTATTTGTCTCACATAAGTAATATTAATTTTATGAGTAACAGTTATTTTTCGAATAATTTAACATATAAAAGAACTACATATAAGAAATGTTTTGTTTTATATATTTATATAATGTAAACAACTTTGTATCCTCCCTTCTTCAACTTGATTCATAAAATAAATCGCCAAAAACAAATATTAATTTCAATACATAGTTATTAAAATTGTACATTTTATAAAATTTTATTTACCTAAATAAATCTACCGGCACACGAACCTATGTAATTATTTAATACAAAAAAATAAAAAGTGTTAATTTTTTTGTGGTGAATCATTCCTTTATTATTCACGGTAAAAGTAAATCTGATTTTTCGCGCGACTTTCCCACATTGACAATAATATGTATTTCCAATTTTCTTGGTTATTAACAACATAGTGTTATGAGTTTTTTTTGTGTGTGTACTATCTACACCAAATTTGCACTCATACTATTTACACCCTGTATATTGTTAAGTAGAGTAATTGAGCACTTGCATATATTTTTAATTTTGCTTGCTATAGTGTTACAGAAACTGGTATTTGGAATACTAATTTCGAATCTGTGAATTGGTTTATATTGAATAATAAATTGTTTGTTTCTTTCTCTTAGGGGGAATGTTCATATTGGTGTTCAAATCAGATACAACAATTACGCCCCCCACCGACGATCACCAGATATTTATCTAGAGAGTTATAGACCATGAAAGGGTTTTCGAGCTTGAAGCAATTTTTTGTACGTATACAAATTGGCGCCCAACGTGGGAGATCTCTATCATGAAATTCCAAATGAAAATGTTGAAATTGCGGCACTGGGTTTAAGTGATGTGTGTTATATAATTCATAACTTTTTGAAATGTTCAACTTATCTTTGTCTGAAATCGTGTTTTCTAATTGTTCGTTCCTAACTTTATACAGGGTGAGTTTTTTTAATGATCAATATGGGGATCTCGGAAACTAGCGGAGATAGAGCAATGGTTAATATGGGAAAAAATTTGCAGTTTTACTGGCCCAATTTAATAACACTTTCGGATTTTTAAGTAATGGCATATTAGATATTTTGAAAAAACGAAATTCTTTCGATTCAGTCAAATTCCTCTAGGTCTTTTGTTTTGATTTTATAAAAAAGTGTAAATATCAAAGCTCTCTTTTCGAGATATAACACAAACTTATCTTTTTTTGAATGGAAACAATAGTTGGCTATGACCTCAAAAAATCGGACATTTTTAGAGCTTTTCAACGATATAATACTCGATCTAGTTATTCATAAAAATAACGGAGTTATGGATGTTTTTCTCTCTTATTTTCACTTTTAACGTAGTTAGCCATGAAATAGATTGATTTATTAATAACTATTCCAAAAAAAATTGAACAATTTTTTTATTAGGTATATCAGATATAACGAAAAAACTAAATAAGTAGGTACTTACTAAAAACTTAAGAAATTAAAGTACATAATAATGGTTACAATTTATGCTCGAAAAGTCCACCATTGGTATTTGCATCTTGCATCTTTTTGAGATTGACATTACCGCTTTCCTTACATACCGCCTATCAATTTCTTCAATTGCTTGTAATACCGCCTCCCTTAGGTCACCAACTGTCTCATACTTTCTTTTGTATACTTTGTATTTTAGCGCACCTCATAAATAGAAGTTTATAACTGCCAAATCGGGAGACCGAGGTGGCCATTTGCGTGGGCCACTTCTTCCAATCCAAGAGTTTGGATAGATATGATATTATCTAAGGGTTGTCTTACTAATAACGAGTTATGAGCAGGTGCTCCATCATGTTGGAACCATCAATTTCTAAAAGAGTTCTCAAATTCAAATTATGCAACATGTTTTGAAAAGTGTATTGCAAGAAATGCAAGTGGCGCTACCCAATAAGTGATTCATCATAGATAAAAGGCCCCAGAATAGTAAACCCTATGATCCTATCTGGGGTCGTCTTTGTTCTACGTGGAAAGGGTTTTCATTAGTCCAGATATGCTCATTGTGTCTATTGAACATACCGCGTTAGTAAATCTAGTTTCATCTGACTATCACACCTTTAATGGAAACCATGGATTGTCAAGGCACATGTTTCTAAACCATGTACAAAACAAAATACGTTGATGTTCGTCACCAGCATGCAAAGTTTGAGAAACTGAAGGTTTGTACGGGTGGAACTTGTGCGCTTTTAGTATCTTAACTACAGTTCGTTGAGATGTGCCAGCTTCTGTCGCAATCTCACGAGTTGATGTAGATGGATTTTGATTTACCATTTCCAAACCATTTATTTGTGCTGCTTCTTTAATTTGATTACGTTCCTTTGGTGGTTTAGTAAAAGATCCATATCTGCGTTAACTATCGTAAAGCCTCTTAAATGTACATAGAGCAGGTTGACGACGATTAAAATGTCTATGAAAGTATTGCTCAGCTACACGAACTGAATTTTTATGTCATATGTTATAACATTCCACCATATTCAGTTTTTCTTCGTTAGAATATTCCATTTTACCACGAAAACTTGTCAATATCGACTGTCAGTTCAGCACTACTAATGGAAACATCAAAGTGAAAACAATCTTTTTCATGGCTACCTACCTTAAAAGGAAAATAAGTGAGAAAAGCATCCATAACTCCGTTATTTTTATGAATAAATATATCGAGTATTATATCGTTGAAAAGCTCTAAAAATGTCGAATTTTTTGAGATTATAGCCAACTATGGTTTCCATTCAAAAAAAAAGTTTGTGTCATATTTCGAAAACGAGAGCTGTCACGCAAACAAGGACATGACAATCATATTCGGGATACAATTTCCTTCAATTTTGATATTTACACTTTTTTAAAATCAAAAACAAAAAAGCTAGAGGGATTTGACTAAATCGACAGAATTTAGTTTTTTCAAAATATCTAGTAAGCCATGACTTTTTACAAAAATCCGAAAGTGTCATTAAATTGGGCCAGTAAAACTGCAAATCTTTCCTAATTTAACCATTGCTCTATCTCCACTAGTTTCCGAGATCCCCATACTGATCATCAAAAAAAACTCACTCTATATATACTCTCAAATGGCATTTTGACTGCTTTTGTAAAAAAAGGTGTTCATTTGGAACCTGGTGAACTGGGAAACTTCTTTCCAGACACCAAAAACAACATCATATTATAGGTTCAAGTTCTATAGCCGGAAGCCAATTTCTATTAGGACATGGCTGTAATCTGTATTAATGTCGGAGTATAAGAAATGGGGTTTCGTTGTTAAAAATCACTTGTTATGACAAATATTGATTGTTCGTAGGTTATTGGAGTGGAAACAATGCAATCTCTACCGTGACGAACCGCCTCTGTGACACAAAGTAGCGACTTCCACCTTCGGATTCTTGACAGACGTTTTCATTACATTACTACTCAAATTGAGTTACACATTTCTTTAATGTAATTGAATAATTAAATCGGCTTAATTGAATAATTTAATGAGTTGAATCGAATAATCTGGAAGTTGAGTAAGTGCCAAACAAGATCGGAAAGCACGTTGGCATTTCGGAAACTTCCTTTCCGGATTGACTTGCGAGGAGACATCAAGATCGGTCTTACGGAGGTGGCGTATATAGACGATGGCAGATTCGCACTTATCTCGGAAAAGCCGAGGGAATCCATTAAGGAAGGCGAGAGCGCACTCCTTCTGCTAAATTCTTGACACATCGCATTACATCATAGCGCCATTACTTCGGAACTAGCGACGGCTTTAATCGAAAAACTCTGTTCGTTAATATTTCCTCTATATTAACTAGAAAACTTTCGGACTGTCGTTGTTATTTCACCCCGGCAAGTTCTCTCCTCCTCTTCTCCTACGGGTTATTGGAAAGTAGATAGAGTAATGAGAAAATATCAAGAAAATGGGATGTGTGACGGATATAGGGCGGCACGTTCTAGTTAGTTTCGTTAGGCAATTCGATCGAAATAATTGGACCGTCATCCCCCGACATATTGGTGATAATGCTCGTATAATGAGGTATCTGGTTTTCGTAAGTTACTGTATCTACGCTTAGGGAAAAAATAGAACCAACAACTTTAAAAATTTTGAATTATATTAGGCAACTTGAAATAAATTAATTATAGATCACTGAATAGAAGGAAACTAAACCAAAAAATTGTTTAAAAAACTGCAAAGCAGGCTTTAATAGCAAACCGTACTAAAATATAATATTTAAATATTAAGATTTTGTGCATACAGTGTGGAACAGCCAAATGGAATAAATTCGATGACGAATAAAGGGCTTGTTGGGAATAACGATTGTATTTTTAAATTAGCATTTTTTCAATATATATATATATATATATATATATATATATATATATATATAGGGTATGTCAGCTGACAGTGGCCAATACCAATTTTCTTATTTTAAATTCAAGCCATTGTATATTTTTTACTTTTTTGGTTTCTTCAGAAAATTCTAGACATAATTCACATACAATGTCCTCCACCTATCTTCAATCATTTGTAGAATGGTTATTTTGTGCATTTCTGTTAAATGAACCATTTTTCGGATATTATTGCGTATAGTTAACGAAATTCAAACATCAATAGCACTGACACTGATCACCACTGTCATGCAGGCAGACAACAAGATGCTAAGGCTATGAGTTTTGAAGAAAATAAACAAAACTGTTTTTTAATCAGCAAAAAGGAAAGCAAGAATGGTTTTTGCTTACTATTTCAATATCAATATTGGAATTACGTCTTGAGTGTAATGTAGCAAATTTGTGAAATAAAAATGTTATTTTTTGTAATAAATCCGAAAACACTTAATATTTCCGAAACAGTTGAAGATAGGTGTAGGACGTTGTATATGAATTATGTCTAGAATTTTCTGGAAAATCCAAAAAATAAATAATACAAGCAGGGGCTTGCCTTAAAAATAAGAAAGTTGGTATTAGCCACTCTCACATGACACCCTATATAATTTTTTTGTTGAAAAAATGCACATTTAAAAATACAAGCGTTTGCCCTTCAAGCCCTCTTTTGTTCGTTATCAAATTCATTCCATTTGGCTGTTTCACACTGTACATAAGCTGGGGGCATATAGCCTTTGCCGCATGTCGCATTTGTGATAGCGATTCATTCTTATCTTTCTAGTCATCTATATTTATAGCCCACCCAATCACTCATAGTATCTTCAACACCATCAATCCAAGTCTTAGTGGCTCCGTTTTCTGTCACGGTCATTAGATGTCTTGCTCAATCCTTTCTGTTGTTGTATATGTCCTGTTTGAATATCCTCTAATTTCTTAATTTGTAATATGTGCTAATCTGGAAACTTTAGCTGCTCTTCTGAGAAAATCTATTTCTAAAGCTTTCACACTTCTCCTATTAGTCAATATAGGTTCTACTGTAATTTTGTGTATTTAGAATTCGTCCAAACTTTTAATTTTTCTGGACGCTAGGTTTAATATTCCTTTCCGATATTCTTTAAATCGATATAAGAATTATATTCTTCGCATTTTCTTTGTTGCTTAGTTGGAAATTAAGATGTGTGTCTTTTCTGTTCTGTTCAATGTATCATATTATTCCTTTAATTTTCTCATCATTCAATCTCTATCCTCTCCACAATTTGCAACACCGATATCCACAAGAAGATTACTGTGATGAGCAATAAGCTATCTTTTTAAAGACCAACACACATCATACACGAGAAATCCGAGAACCTTCAGATATGTTTGCATTTCTTCCTGTCCAGGCATATTTCCTCAGTTAATTTTCTTTTACTCATGGCCTCATTCATACCTTCTCTCCAGCTTAGATTTGGAGCCAAATTAGAATTAAATACATATGTAGTTTACAGCATTCTGGAAAATCCAAGGATATTCATGGTAAGTATAAGAAAAGACTCGTTTCGGGCACGTGTACGGAACCCTTCTGTCAAATTATTTTATACTCTATAGTATGTTTATTTCTATCCCAATTCCGAAGTCCTAATTCTTAATTGCATCTAGTCTAGACAGCTTACAACTATGTCCATTCTTTTCAAGTTGCTTTTGCTGCTTTTGCCTATGCCCCAACTTTCTAAGCCATATGTTACTATGATTTATACTATTATATATGTTCGAGATTCTTAAATATATATATATATATATATATATATATATATATATATATATATATATATAATAGATTGAACAATCTCGGACAGATTGTATGCTAATTTCTTTGATAGGTTTTAGTAATCCTACGAAACTTTTCGTGTCATTTCTGTCCTAGAAATTTCAGGGAAACGACATTGCAGACAGTACGACCCCCGATTTAGAGTTTCTGTGTTTTTGAAATTATTAGATATCGAAATTCGTTACGTAATAAAGTATTTGTATTATTATAGAAAATATTCTTTGTTTCGTATTATTTTTATGTTTTCTTTTTTCGGCAGTTGTGAGTTTATTGTTCGTATTATCTGTCTACCGTTTGTTGTTTCCTAATCACTACTGCTGGTTTTATTCACTCCATATTAATCATAGTTATTGTGTTTTTCGTAATTACTCCAATTGATTCAAAATAGTAAAAATTGTCAAAATTTCAAAAATGTCAATGTAAAGTTGTAAAAATTTCGAATTGTCGTAAATGTCAAAAATGTGAAAAATATGCTAAATGTCTCAAAAATGTGAAAACTGTCACGATCGTCAAAACTCTCATAAATATCAAAAACGTCAAGATTATCAAAAATGTCAAAAATCATAAATACCTAAATACCAAATACATCAAAAATATCGATAATTGAAAAATGTCGAAAACATCAAAATGTCAAAAAGGTTGAAAATTAACAAATGTCAAAAAATGCCAAAAATGTGAAAATTATTCTGAAATGCTGAAAATGTCAAAAGTTTTGAAAACCTCAAAAATGTTGTGTCAAAATGTCCAGGTTATTCGCATTGCAATTTAAGCTTCTTATTGTGTAATTTAAGTCATCCATATCTTCTGCCATCAACACTTATCTTAAAATTGGCCTCCTGGTTAGCCTGCTAATTTGTGTATTTTCGTTACAAGTTTTTCTGATATCATCTGTTTATTTCTTTAGTTTTGGTAGCTCTAGAATTATGAGCTAGTACCGATGATACTTTGACTTTGATTATCTGATTCTAATGTCTTGTTAGTTTTTACAAATTTATTCACAATCCTTAAAAATCCTTGAAAATCGACGTACTTTGTTTGTTGACTTTAGAAGCCTGACTTCAAATTTCTCTCAAGTTAATGTCATACTAATGCACATTGCATTAATTCCATTTATTTGCTTGAAATGGAAATAGGTAAGGTAATATGACGGAGACCAAATACACACAGACCACGCCTCGACATTGCGCTTATAATAAACCCTAATGGGTTTGCTAGAAAGTCATCCGGGCTAACTGAAATTAAAATTTAATTAACCCTCATAAATTCGAGGTGGCCATCCAAATTAAGATTCACCGCTTGCGACATGGTGCCGGGCCGTTTTCGAATAAAGTGCCCCTAGATGCTCCCCACATACCCTTTAATTAAGAGTGAGGAGTTGTGTTTTATCGTTTCATTTTTAATTAACGTAAGTAGACGCTCTTAATACCTTAGCTTAGGAATTATTAATACGAATGACCCGTGTAATGCATTTCTTGTGTTTGCGACTTCTAAGAGGCTGATGACTGGTGCTTTGTGCTTTCTAAGTGGATTCTTTTCCAAGCTGAGAATAGAGGCAGCGTCTTATAAAAGTATACAGAAATAAAATGGATATATTAACACGATATTTACCAATATACATGGTGGCCGAGACTGAGTGCATTCTATCTTAAAGAGTTTTGAGAAGGAAATAAAACACGCCCGTTTTTGTCATCTTAGTCTTTTGACAACAAAAAAGTTCTCAATTTTGTTATATATTTTTTTAATGTTTGGTAGCACATAACTCAGCCATTTATCATCATCAATTTGGATAATCTTTTGTTTAAGTTGACAGAATATACTGCCACATTGGTCCTATTTTTTTTCAATGACATGGTATATACATAACAGTTTTCAGAAAATGAAAATGTTATTTTGAAAAAAAATTGGCGAATGCGCGAGTTTTAAATAAAAGGTCAGTATAGTTAATACCGGCATTTTGCAGAATCTAAAATTAAACATATGGGAATTAGGAGCGATTTAGGAGCTCTTGTTTTTTACCTAAACTATTTTTTGAGCTCAATATTTATACGGAAAGTGCAAAAAACTACTGGCGGTGCTAAATCTACGTAAAGTTAGCATCAGCATGTAGAAAAACCATAAAAATTTTGTGAAGCGTCTAAAATTAGGAGCTATTTACGGGCTTTTAATTGACATATTGAACCTTAACTACTAATTTTGTCTAAGAGGTAAAAAGCACCCCCGAAAAATATTGAATTTAAATTTCAAATTTAAAACCTCCCAAAATTACCAGCTCTATACTGATATAATACAGATGAGCACCTAATCATATTCAATGGATGAACACCAACCTGAAATTATGCAGTTTTTTCAGATTTAATGATTTATAAATTTTGAAAAATACCCGCATAATCTAGGATACGGGCTTTTCAACGGTATATTGCACGAATATTTTCAATTCTTCCAAAAAGGTGCAAACAACCTCCACAATATACCTTTATTTCATTTTTTATTATTTACACATCAGCGTAATCCGCTTTTTATGAGCTTTTCAACGGTACATTACATGACTACGTTCAAAATTTCTGGAAGGGGTGCAAACAACACCACAATTTCGCAGTTTTCTTAGATTTTCTGATTTTTTAATGTTCAAAACAACCATCCCCATTTACGATTTATGAGCTCTTCAACTGTTTTTGGGCGTGACTATTTTCAAATTATTATAAGGAGTGTAAACAACCCCCCAACATATGCAATATTTCCAAATATGGTAATTTTTAGTTTTCAAAACTGCTATCCTCATTTACGATTTACGAGCTCTTCAACGGTATATTACACGACTACATTCAAATTTTTATAAGGAGTGCAAACAAACCCAAATAATGCAGTTTTTTCCAATTGTGCGATTTTCGAATTTGAATTGTCAAAACCACACTACTTACGAATCTACAGTTTACGAGCTCTTCAATGGTATATTACTGTTTTCAATTCATTGTAAGGAGTGCAAACAATTGACAAACTTTCCAGTTTTTCGAAATTTTCAATTTTTTTAATCTGCAAAACTACCATCCTAATCTACGCATTAAGAGGTCTTCAAGGTTATCTTACACAAATTATATATATTGTTTAATTGTGATTTTTATAAAACTGCAAAATTACTATCCTAATCAATGATTTACAAACCCTTCAAAGATATATTACATCATTGTAGTAGAGTCAGTTAGTTGACTAGTTACAAGTTACACGAAATCAGAATTAGGAAATTATCTAAGGGTCAAAACCATGCGACAGATGAGCAACCAAAGAAACTCCGGCCTTGTGCGACTCCTCTAAAATAATCTTGATCGTGATAATTCACAATTTACCATTTTTGTCTTGTATTGATCATCTATTTTTTGTTATGTAAACTCAACTTGTGCATAATAGCAAGTTCACATTTACCCAACATATGGTCCTTCGAGCCGGATAAATGATTTTCTATAGTACAAACCGAAAAGTCGTTCGCTAAACATAACGACATACAAAGTTCTTATCGCATCGGACGTGTGAATCGCGATAGTGCGAGAACTTACTCTGAAAGTGTCTAAGAAATCAGCCGGAAAACGCGGGGCTGATTGTTAGATTAACCAGTTTGAAAACAGTTAGTAATCATAACTGTACCTGTGCTTGTGTGTTGCAGTTGAGTAGTTTGACTAGTTCCAAGTGAAGCGAAGTCATAAATTGGGACACACACACATTACCGACCATCATGTGGTCCTTCGAGCCGGATAAATGCCTTCGTTAATACAAAACAAAGGTTCTGGATCTTTTATATTTGTGATGATGTTTTTTCAAATTCGTTAAATTTCTTTGAAACATTGTTATTCATATCACCTTTGGAATTGTTCGTGTGCTATCCTTTATATACCAAATTAGCACTAGATTCTCTTAGCTACGTCAGTTCATGTTGTCAAATACTTTAATCTCAAATTTTGTTTTCTGCAATTGTCATTGCAAATTTTAATTTATTATTTTCATTGTGTTATTATCAATGAGAACGAGGTCTGATTTAGAACCTGAAAAGTATTGTTCAATTTAAAATATTGAGACTGCTAAGTGAGTTGTTATTCGGAAGAAATTTTAAATTTCAAACTAGTGATGCTACAACTATCATTCAGAAAACAACAACAAGAGTAGCAAATTACAGTAATATGAGTCACCCAGCTCCCGATTATAAAGCAAACATAGGTAAAACAATTTTTATTCTCAATAAACGATATCACGATAACAAACAAAAAAACCAAAGAATAAAAAAACTCGGCTTCCGATTCACGAGTATAGAAAAAAAATTCAGCAAACTGACGCCGAAATCAAATCCAACAGCGTAACGCCCTTCAATTAACACATAAAGCAGAGGCATCAGACAAATTAAAATCTGCGTTCGAGAACGATAATTAAATAGCGCGGTGTATCATCACATCTCGCTAGAATGGGCTACCTGCTACCTGTATCGCTTTAAAATACCGGCGCTGCTGACGTCCCGACGCTGCCGTCGTCCACGTCCATGCGCGTCTCTCCTTCATTACCTCCGAAGACGCTCCGAGTCGCGGAAGAGTTTACACACACATAATACCGGAGAGTCAGCTGGTCGGCGTTGTTGGCGCTTCAGTTGCGAGTCGCTGTTGAATGCAACGCAAGTGTACTTTGCAGTGTTTTCGCGACGTGTGCTGAACACGCGTGCTGATAACCGACCGGTGTTCGGACGGTGGTTCTTTAGTTTTTGGAGGATTGTTATTTTGGTGGTTTTTGGGTTTTGACTGTGCTCTAGGATTTTCAAAGAGGAGGATACTTCCTGGATAAGGTTAGTATTTTGTTAAACACCTTCTGATTACCTAAAAAAGAATAACAGTAACAAAAAGTGTATCCAAGCAGAAGAAAAAAAAAACGTTTATATCATAATCCAACGGAACAATGTATTAATCAATTATCTATGAAAATTATTCAGTACCAATTGTACTTAAAAGCTTTATTCTTCAAACTTAGTAATGAAGCTAGTAAGACGCAAAATTCCCTTATCACAGTTTCTTTATTAAAAAATAGTGCTGAAAAATCGACACAATAACTTATTTTTGAAGTTGCTCTAGAAACTTCGCCAGACTAAGGTTTATAATTAGTTTTTTGTAGCTGTTTTGAGTCCAAAAACACAATTTTTATACCATGTCTTAGGAACTTTATTTTGAATTCAGATTAAGTCAAACAGACTTAACTTACATTAAAGAATATACAGGAATTTTCAATTATAACATTTATTTTAATGTACATGTTCATGACAACATCATGTTGCTATTAGGACGGTTTTTATGTAAGTAAGCATGGACTATATTGGAAAAATGTAATTTATAACAAAGTGAGGATTCTGCAGTAACCATATCCAGGCATGGGAAAAAATATATTTAAATTATAGTTTAGTTTAGTTTAGTTTTTTTATTAGTAAAGTATGACAACTATGTGTTTTTACAAGTCAAAGGTACACAAGTATGAAATTTATTAAATATGTATACAAAAGAATATAAAGTGTTATTAAAATGATAAGAAAATAAAATGTCCTATTTACTAATATATAGACAACAATGTACATTATAGAGGCAAACACATTAAAAATTTATACATTGAAATCACTTCCTAAGTACTCCTCAAAAGAATAAAAGGCGTGTTTTAAAAGAAAATTTTTTACTCTTGTTGTGCAGTGCATTAAAAAATTTAATGCCATAATTGTCAGTACCCATTCTCGTTCGTTGCCATCTGTGGTAGCTGAGAACCAATTCTCCTATTTTCCTGGTTGAATGGGAGTGAATATCGTTGTGTGTTCTGTAGCTGTTTTGGTTCTGTTTCATATAGACAAGACACTGAAGGATAAAAGTGCAAGGTAGGGTAAGTAGTTTTAGCCCCACAAAGCTATCTCTACAATACTCGCGGTATTGCAATAATTCTAACACAACGGCGTTGTAACTTAAAAATTTGAGCAGAGCACGGAGAATGACACCAATTTAAAATCGCTTAGAACATATTGGAGCTAAAGTATTCATGATACGCTGTCAGTAATGTGCCCCTAGATACATTTTTTGACAGGGTCCTTATAAGGAAAGTTATTTTACATAATTTGGAGCTAAGAAAATTAACAAGGACGTCCCAGGTCAACCCAGGATCAAGGTAGACCCCTAAGAACTTCACTGGTACATCACTCTCTAGAGTCTATGGTGAAGATTGTAAAGTAAAATTAATGTTCTGAGTCTTACTAATGTTGAGACTAAGCCTATTGGCTAAAAAACAATTCTCTATTTCACGCTGTTTGATTTGAGTCCACTGCAATATTGGGTCTGAAGGTTGATAGCGCAGCAATATCGTGGTATCATCAGCAAACAGGATTATCCGCAGATTCAATAGATTGTTAAAGTTTAGCAAGTCATTTATATATATGAGGAATAACGGAGGACCCAACACAGAGCCCTGAGGTACGCCATGCTGAATCCTGCGATTCGCGGACTGCTGACTCTCAAAAAGAACATACTGTTCTCTTGCTTCTAAATAGGACTGTATAAGGGTAATACTGTTCGAATCAAAGTTGTAGTGAGATAACTTTTTGTAAAGGATTTCAAAACTTATACAATTGAACGCCTTAGTTAAGACCAGGAATGTACCATATGTATTATGCTTATTTTCAAAGCCCTCTGCCACAAACTCACTTAGTCGAGAGTTGTGCCCTTGTTCTTACGAAAACCAAATTGATTTGGTGTAAAGATATGATTTACTTCAAAGTAGTTAATCATTTGGTCTTTCAATAAAGATTCAAGAATTTTAGAGATTAGTGGCAATAGAGATATAAGCCTGTAATTAGTTACATCTTCGGGATCTCCTTTATTTTAAAAAACAGGTAACTTTTACCAATTTGAGAACAAATATATATAGATAGATATAACTAGCGACGACAAAAAAAATATAAAATTCCAAATTGTAAAACCAAAATTACCTCTTTTATTTTCTGACTTAAAAATGAAATTATTTATACACAAAAACTTGAAGTAGTATATCAAAGTTTTACCAGTTTACTTTAAAAAATGGGCGCGAAAAATAATTTAATAAGTTATTTTGAAATCTTAAAATGTTCGCAAGATATTAGTTTTCATAATGAATCAGTACCTTTACACTTTATTCAAACAAATATATGACTAATGTTTCGCTGACACTCGAACGTCTTTAGACAATGCTACTATCTTACAAATCTGCAGTGTTGTAAACAATAGTCACATATTTGTTTGAATATTGGGTATACTTGGTAGTGAACTACAACTTTAAGCAGGTAAGGGCTAATTTGATCCGCTATTTTTTTCAATCGCAGAGTAAGTATTCTGATTGCTCGATGCTGAAAGTTTTGTTTTGGGTTCGACAATATGAATTTTTGTATCATGTATTAGAAGCATTATATTTAATTTAGACCTTTTGAATATGAACTATATAAGGCGATGCTTTGTGCAAAAAAACGCAAAATTGATGTTATTTGTGTAACCCTTTGGAGAAGAAAGTGTATGTGTATTTGCAAATTTTCTGAAAACCTTATTGTTATTGTATGAGTTTTCTTCTGAATGAAAGTGCTCTTAGGTTTGTGGAACCAACACCAACGACATGTTATTATTATTATTATAAGATGAAAGAGCAGTGTAGGCGGCAAAATTGCCGATGGAACTGCAACATAGAATACCATTTGAGTAAGTAAGAAAAATTAGCTGAATTATATGGGCATAGTAGTGACATATCGATCATATAAATTCTTAAAAGAATTTATGGATGTAGCATTCACTATTTCGGAGGGCAGCGAATGCCATGAACGTACGATTCGGTTGGATATGAAGAATTGTCGACACAACTTATAAAATCTTTCCGGGTACAATTTTAAATTATCACCTCTAAGAAGGCTGTTCGGATTAATTGTGAATACACTTAAGTTCACCGAATAAAAACCATGAAGAACCTTATAAGTTTCAATAAGATCACCACGTAATCGCCTGTCTGTAAGTGAAGTGATGCCCAACTTCTCTAGACCACAGTTTTGTGATTCTACGTTGAGTCTGTTCAAGAAGATGAATATCTTTAGCAAAATATGGATTCCATACGAGAACTGCAAATTCAAGTCATGGACGTATATAGGTTTTGTATATTTTACATAGCAAAGTAGGAGACATATTTTTAAAAACCAAAGAAATTATGTATGCCATAAAGTTGGCTGTTTTTGTTACTTTGGAAATATGAGCAGACCATTTCAAATCGTTAGAAACAATTAATCCAAGGTCTCTTTGGGTAATAACAGGGACTATTCGAGTGTTATTAATAAAGTAATGATTATTTGGGTTTTTGTAACCAATATGCAATACCGAATATTTATCGGAGTTCAAGTGAAGACTGCACCACTGTGCGAACTTAGCGATATGACTACTTAGCTGGGTATCAGCGGCTAATGGATTCCCGAAAAATTTGGTCCCGCATACAGCACTGCATCTGAACCAAACAGCAAAGCCAGGTCAGCGACAAACACATTAAACATGTTGAAGTAGCTCCTATGATGTTGCGTATTCATTCACTAGCATAATGTTATCTTCTGTGTTGGCGTTTGATGACATATCTCCTCTCTTCTTGGATTTGACAAGAACGTTTTTAGAGTACAATGTATTTTTGTGGAAATTAGTTTTCTTTTAGAGTTGCTGCTGCTGCAGAAGTCTTTAGTTTTAGGAGGATTGTTATTTTGGTGTTTTTTTAAGTGTTATTTCTGAATAAGGTTAGTATTTGTGAACTACCCCGAGACTACCGAAGAAAGAACCATCACATTATCCATATCCGAGCAGAAGAATAAAATATTATATTACAATAAACAGACTGATGTAATTTTCACTTAAATTTATTTACTATTAACAATTGTTTTACCAGGTTACTGGCTTCTTCAGATACAACGTAAGACTAACAGTTAAACGCCTAAAACTATTACAAAGAACTATGGGGATGCAATTACAGAGCTATTTAGAGGATTATTGAAACAGGTAGGAGGGGATTATCGCTATTAAGAAAGCACAAAATATTGTAATTGGGTTTTTAAAATGAATAAATTATGGCTGTAATGAGTTTATGTAATTCTAATGAAAAGATTAAGTAATGGGGATGAATTGATTTCGGTTTGATCATTCAAGAGGTATAGTGAATTTTTGTTTTTGGTAATTTCTAATGACTCTAAAAGATATATTTTTTTACTTTTGTGTTGTAAATGTAATACTTCGAACGTATTCTGAGGTACATGATTTTCATTCAATAAATGGTCGGCGAAAGTTATTATAATTGTGGCAATCAAAAGCTTTGGTATGTTCGTCCCATCTTGTCTTGAATGATCTTCCCGTATGACCGAGGTAGAAACTAGGGCAACTACCACAACTATAAAACGCAAAGTTTTGAAAAAAAATAGAGGTATAGGGTCTGACCTGAAGTTTACTGGAAAAATAAGGAAAAACTTCTAGTTATAATTTTGGGGGGCAAATTACAGAATTAAATAGAAAATATAAAATTTTGAAAAAAAATAGAGGTCTAGCGCCTCACCTGAACTTTACTGTTAAAATAAGGAGAAAATAACGGATCAAGTAATATATCAAATCAAAAGGATCATTATGACAAATACTAATATATTTTTGTTTTTTTTTTAATAAATATTTTCAAATATATTTAAAAAAATATATATAAAAAATTAGCCATTCCCCCCTTTATTCCCCAAACTATAAGACCTATTTTTTTTGTTTACAAGAAAAATACGAATAAATACTGGGGGCCAAATTATAGAATTAAACGAAAAATAAAAAAATATTTGACGCATCATGCAATACATCAAATGAAAGGGCTCACTATGAGGAATACAAATATATATTTTTCATATTTTTAAAATTAATTGTTTACAAAATATTAACATAAAGATATAAAACATTCTCATTTTTCGCTTTATTTCTGAAACCATACTACCTAAAATTTTGAAAATAATTAGGGGTACTGGTGCTCACTTGAAATTTATAAGAAAAATTATTAGAAAGCCCCATAGTAATTTTAGGGACGAATTATACAATTAAGTGGAAAATAAAAATTCACTTTTCAAAGGCGTCATTTCAGATAAAAGGCTCATTATGTGAATTACATATTTATCATATTTTTAAATCATTTGTTTAAAAGATATTAACAAAAATATTAAACATCGACTTAATTCCCACTTTAGAAACTACACTATTTAAATTTTGAAAAATATATTTTATTTGTAATTTTAAATAATTTGAATACTAAATTAAATAGTTTATAATTTAAACCTATTTTGGCCTATATCTTCCTATCTACACAGCCTCAAATTTTACAGAGTAGATTATAAAAGGCTTCCCTGAAATGTATCAATAAAATAAAACTCTAATGTTAATTTTTGGGGGCCAAATTAGAAAATTAAATACATACGTAGTCTTATAAAAATCAAGCGAATCCTGAAGTAGAAAAAATAAAAAGTATATGTGTGGAAAATAAAAGTGTATATTTTTATAAATATAAAAGGCTTTCTTTAAAAGATATGAGGGTATATATAAGAAAATGCACTCATTCCCTGCTTGTCTGAAACTAGAATATTAAAATCTTGACCAAATTATTTTTATTAGTAAGTAATATGCTCTATAAGCATTTGAACCAAAAATTAATTTTATGCGATTTAAAAAAAAGCGTGGTAGGTACGATTTCGTTCTTTTTGAAAAACATGTCTAAATATTGTCTAGAAACATAAAAAAATCGGTACAGGAGGTTTTTATTTAAATCTTTCCAGCGGCACTGTGAGTTAACATACATTAGAAAATTCAATTTTAACATTTATTTCCTAAGTAATTCTTCATTCCAATATTGGAAAAAGCATTAAAAGCCACGTCATCTCTTAATGTTAAATGTTTACAAGATGCTCTTTCAGACTTCACATGCTTATTTGCTACACAAAACTAGTGAGTAAAGAATATCCCAACGAACAGACAGAACATGAAAAATATCTTGTTAGAACGACAAAACCTGCTGGTTTTGTTATAACATATATGATGATATTCAGTATCTCACATATTGCGCATACCTTTTCCAGCATATACCCATATTAACCATCAGGCGCAATCCCGTTTAAGCCATTAAGTACGACATTGTATAAATTAAACAACTCTCATGGACTTATTAAATCTTCAGCGACACTTTTAATTACATTTTTTTCATCTCTCGCTACCAAATAGGGTGATACGCAATGTAATAAGACAACCAGGCCAATTCGATTTTTATCGTCCATACATAACTCGGCAGGCAACTTCCATTTGTGGACTTTGAATTTTTCGATTATAAATCCTGAGAGATAATTAATGGCTTAAGAACTAATTATTTTTTTAATACGAAATATGCAGTTTGTCTTTAAACGTGTTGCCTTACTAAATGGATTTAGTTTTTCACGGACAGGACTGTGAGATTAAATATTTGAGTTATAATATCAATGCAGTGTATAATATGAGGCATGTTTTTAAATAAGTATCGTCTTTGTATGTAAAAACGTTTACCTTTTGTAGCAATTTTATTTTGAAATGACAGCCACTGATTTATCTACTGTTCTACATAATCTCCACCAATATTAAGGCTCTTCTCACATCGATCAACCAATTATTATGTTCCTTTAGCTCAGGTCATTTAGGGACCTAAATTTTGAAAAAGTGAGATCAACTATTCTACTTTCCAACTGTGGTTTATTCATAATGATAGGGTCATCCGGAGAGATAATACGATGTTTCAAAAAGATATGTTTTCCATAGGATTGACTGACATTTTGCAAAAACCACCGCGGATACAGTATTTATTTTTAAAACATGAATTGGATATGCGAAGATCTATCGCTTCAGTTAATAAGAATGTTTTAGCTATAAAATAAAAAATTGTATAAGCGATTTTTTTTTTTGAATTTTGGGTCAAGATTCCATTTTCTAAGAAACCAATTAACGAAGTTGAGCTTATAGTAGCTCATTTTGAAGGTTTTTCATTTCTCTTTAACATTGCCCATACTAGCAACAAACGGGCTCATAGGTGGATATTGTGTTAAAGAAAAAAAATAAATTGTTACCAATTTTTCTCGGCTTACTTGTTATAAAACAAAAACGTATCGGTAGAAAATGTTGAATTTTATGTCAATTAGTCACACTTTATCATTACAAGTTGATGTCGATTTAGTTCTACTATTACTTATGTGAAGTATTTTCGTAAATGACCTGGTCTACGGTCTACTTCGTCATAGAAGCTTGCCACCTGATTAGACGGCCGTTTTGACACTAGATTTGGGATCATGGCGCTGCCTCCCCCCCCGTGTTGCACAAACAAGTTGAAGTCACTGGGCGTTAGGTCGGGGCTATATTATTATTATCAAATTATTTTGAGCCAAATGACCCGATGAAATTTTGAGAAAGAAAAGAAATCTGGGATCTTCATGAAATCCAAATTTTATGAAAATGCATTCCGGAGTCTAGACTCGACATACAGGCAGACACTTGCGCTTTTGTATATTAATTCACGATTTCTACAGCTATCCTTAAGAAATTTGAAAGCCATAAAGAAGGTTTAACTAATAATGTAATCTGTCCTTCTCATACTGCTTGCTAGCTCTACATGAACTTCTACTGCGAAGAGTTCTGCTCTTGCTGTATTTAATAACTAACTGCCTTCTATTCACATAATTATTATTTCATTTAATTATAATTATACAGGGTGAGTTTTTTTTGATGACCAGTATGCGGATCTGGGAAATGGTTAAATTGGGAAATATTTGCAGTTTTACTGGCCCAATTTAATGACACTACGGATTTTTGTATAAAGTCATGGCTTACTAGATATTTTGATAAAACGAAATTGTGTCGATTTAGTCAAATCCCTCTAGCTCCTTTGTTTTTGATTTTATAAAAAAAAGTGTTAATATCAAAATTGAAGGGAATTGTATCCCGAATATGATTGTCATGTCCTCGTTTGCGTGAGAGCTCTCGTCTTCGAGATAAAACACAAACTTATCTTTTTTTGAATGGAAACCATAGTTGGCTATGACCTATAGTTATTCACAAAAATAACGGAGTTATGGATGCTTTTATCTCTTATTTTTACTTTTAACGTAGGTAGCCATGAAAAAGATTGTTTTCTCTTCCTCATTTCTGGTTTATCAAGTGAAGTATTGTCATTCATAACTTTATACTTACTCGCACGAACCCAAAGGGTAAAGATAGGTACTGTCTTCTCGTATCATTATATTGCCACCTCAGAAGTACCTCAGGGTAGCTCTTGGGTCCTCTCTTGTTTTTGATTTTTATCAATGGCTTAGCCGATAGCCTGAAGACCTGCGTTGGGTTGTTGTTTGCTGATGATTTCAAATTATTTAAATCCATTAATGGCATAAATCATGTTGTTGCACTTCAAAACGACTTGAATTTGGGGCTTAATTGGTTTAGGGAAAACAAAATGTTTGTTAATACCCAAAAATGTTGTGTTGTTTTCTTATCCCGAAAAGTCAATGTATCTATTGAAGACTATTACATTGGAAGGTTAAGAGGTGAAAGGAGGTTAAAGATCTGGGGGTAGTCTTTCAATATAACTTCAATTTCAATACCCATTTTAGCTACCTGATAAACAAAGCATACAAATTTCTTGGATTTGTCATACGTAATAGCCAAAATTTGAGTGTAAACAACCATAAGATTTTATACATATATGGTGAGGCCTTGAGTATGCCTCCAACATTTGGTCACCAAATTGTTGCACCCACAGTAATGAAATTGAAAACGTTCAAAAACGTTTTCTGCGCTATCTCTATATCAAAAAGAATGGCATATATCCCTTGATGGTACCTTATAGGTCAATGTTCTTTGAGTACGAGGAGAAAGACCCATGCTGTTATCTTTATATATATCATTCTAATAACAGAATATATTTCGATTGTGGCTTGATCAATAGCGTTAAGTTTAGGGTCCCCAAAATTAGCCCAAGATTACTCTCATCTAATCTCTTCTACATTAACAACAGAAGCTCTTCGCCCTTCACTTATCTACTCAGTGTTTGCAATGATATGCTGTCCAATAGCATAGTTCCTGACCTATTTGACATCAAATTTGGTGAGCTTAGGCGCATATTATTGCTGCATCAGGATGCAAACCCATCATGATATTGGCATGTCTGTGACATTGTCAAATACTTGTGTACTGTTTAACCCTTCACATGTAAGTATATATTTGGTGTTTGTAAAGAGAATAAATAAATAAATAAACAAATAAGCTGGTTCAATTTTTAAACGCTACAACTTACACTGAGAAATGGTCTTTATAATTAACAATCTCAGTTATTTCAGGTATCAACACATCTTGCCCGACCAGGTCTAGTTTCTTAGCTATACAACATTGACAGCAAAGTTGTTTCAATTGATTTTTATTTAATAGACATTAAACAAAAGTTAATTGATTAGTTTATTATTCATCAGTTTTGAAATAATCGGAAAAAAAAAATTCATTTTATTTTTTACCCCGTATGACTCTCATCCATGTTAGTCCTATAGCCTGTCCAGCTGTCCAGAGAACTCCTTGTTTTCATTCTTGCAGATATACAGCAACTGCTAACCAAATTTTTAACCTCTAAAATCGCCTGAAAGCCAACGTAGGTAGGTAGGCAGAGAAAGTAAAGTGAGGTCATGGCTCGTGAACCACGCTTGTTAGTCCTAATGAAATAGCGGTCACTTCGCCATCTCTAACGAGTGTGCTAACGAGTCAACTGCCCTGTTACACTAATGGGAAAAGCTGGCAAGCGAAAACCTCATTACGTATAAAGGGCGAGCGTTGCTGGTTGCAGACGTTCTATCGCTGCTTCGTTTGAAGGAGGAGGATCTCCATATTATCAGAAAGTACTCTAAGTAAGTATATGTGCGAATTATTTGCTGTGTCGAATGCAACTTCGAAATGCACGTTCTCCATGTAAGTCGGATAGATTCTAAGGAGTTGATGGAAAAAAGGGTAGCATCAGAAATCGTCAGACAGTAATGAACATTTACTGAAAAAAATGGTATGATATTGTCTAAGTGTCAAGTGTTATAAGTGGGTATTTCTGGCGTTTTTATAAGTCATTAGATGTTTGAAGTAGGGATGTTATGGATATGTAATTTCGGATCTGGATACGGATACGGATATAAGAATAATATTATATCGGTTTCAGTTACGGTTACGGATATGAAATTATTTCGGATTATCCGATAGTTTCGGATAGTTTCAGTTACGGATATTGGTTTATTTTGAATTGAGAAAGGAAAATACAAATAAAAACAAGGCGAGGATTTTACTTTATTTCTAGATTATTTGGTGCTACAACCAGATAATAAAAAAATCAGTCTTCAAATTATAATAAACAAAATAAGGATATTAGTTCCTACCATGTAATAAAAATCTCAACTAATTCTGGGTTTATAAGAAGACAAAAATAGTTTATATAATGAAAGTCAACATTAACAAAACATTCTATTAATCTGTATATTGTAAGAGCGTTACTCTGTATTAAATAGTAGATACAAAAAGTAAATTACATTGGAATTGGTTCATACTATCCATCTTTGAAATAAACCATAATTTCCTTCTTAATTAGTGATTGTTAGAAAAGAAACGGTTTTATAATATTTACGAGGTCCAATTTTGTAAATTTTTTAAATTAAAGCAACGGTAAATTATACCAAAACCAGGCATAAATAAGGTTTGTTCCAACGCCATAAATAACTGATGAACAACCGAACACAACCCGTTATTGTAAACGGTAATTCGTCAGCGCTTACTTCGAGAACGGTTTGTCAATCGTTTGTCGGGTTCAAATTTCGAACAGTCTTGAAAAGTGTCTCTTTTCGATAAAAATCTGACTTTATCCGAAATTATTCGAAACTTTTATATCAGATTCGGTTACGATTTCGGATAGATTTTTATTTCGGATATCCGATAGTTTCGGTTACGGTTACGGAGCTCCATAACATCCCTAGTTTGAAGTAAGAAATAATAGGAAGGAATAAAACATTTTTTAAAAAAATATAACCGACATCTACCTATAACTAAAAAGCTAAAAAGAATTATATCAAAATACAACTCTAGCACATAAATAACACATTCAATGTTGTAAGGTACCTACCCAGGAAGTAACAAATGTAAACATTAAAAGGTGCTCATTCTGTACAAATTAATTACCTACCAATCTAGTATATTTTTGAAGTCGGTGCCAAGCAACAATCAAGTTTGATGAATTAGTACGCAATGAAGCATTTTAGATTTGCTTGGCACCGACTTCAAAAATATACTAAATTGGTAGGTAATTAATTTGTACAGAATGAGCACCTTTTAATGTTTACATTTGTTACTTCCTGGGTAGGTACCTTACAACATTGAATGTGCTATTTATTTGCTAGAGTTGTATTTTGATATAATTATTTTTAGCTTTTTAGTTATAGGTAGAAGTCGATTATATTTTTTTAAATAATGTTTTATTTTCAACTTTTTAGTTTTTTTGAACTCAGGTAGTTTTCATTCTTTATTTTTTATTTTGTATGTATAACCTTAATAGACAGAACCCGGTAACATCGAAAGCCTCAGCATTACACAATGATACTTTATCATTTAAATTGACAGGTAAATCTTTACGAACAAAATGTACTAGTACGCGTTGACTTAATAAGCCCAAAATATATTTACGCCTTATGGACTACGCCATGTTACCGTTTTTCAACTTTTTTTGACAACCCTGTATAACTAGATAATTCCAGTCCAACCTATGTACCAACCATCCTGTACATACAAGCATAAATTTGTTAGCTGCCTTCTGTAAACTATAGGACGGAGTAGAATCCATCCTATATTTACGAAGTCAAATCCGTCCTATATTTCAACCATAATATATAATCCATTGTGGGCTACCCCACAAATTATTTCATTTTTAACACTTTATGTTATCGCCTTGTGTAACATTAATTCCTCTCTCTCCACACTTTATGCAACTTCTTATAAGCTATAAAAGAAATAATTTTTTAATCACACTTTATAAATATAATTCAACTCCAGCATATATTTCAACCGTCCTGTATATGATTTGCTTATGTCCACATCATGTAACAGTTTTTTAATCACCCTATATAACTTTAATTTCAGATTTTTTTCAACATTTTTATACCACCAAACGTCCAGTCCACCCTATATTCCAACCATCCTGTATATAGGGCTGCCTACGGACCACTATCATTCTAGTCCGTCCTATATTTCAATTTTCATATAAATGCAACTCCTTCTGCCACTATACTTTGTGATTTTGTTTGCTTAACTAAACACCCTGTCTATAGGCCACCAAGTACCAGTTTAAAGTTTGACATGTGTTGTCACTGAATTTTCTATTAGGCCAGGAGAATGAGTCAACCAAAAGTACTGTCTTCGCAAAATGGAAAAATTTGCATTTAAATAGGTATTTGCCAGGCATACAAACAAAACGGGCTTGGTACTCATTGATTTAAGGAGCCGAAAATACTATGCTTTACTACCTATATGCTTGAGATGTACATAGAAAATTTTCAAATTCGCAATTAAAACTTCCAGTGCCTAAAATAACCGCACTATTACGTTGGAATTAAAATATTTATGAGGAAATGTCTGTTATGTCATTTCGATGAAATTTTTGATAAAAATTTTGGACTTTTCGGCGATTATCTGCAAAAATGCAAGTTGCACGTCGCAGAAAAATATATGAGATCACCTAAGGGTCTTCCTTAATAGATTAAACGTTAAAAAACTATACACATCCATAAGGAGTTATCGAAAAATCGACTAAAATATTAGAGATATTGGTCGATTTCCATGCACGCATGTGTTCATTCACAAATTTTATCACATTACCAATAGAATTATTTTCCAAAATTTGAAGTTTCACCAATCCGGATCTATACTCTATTAAACAAGACCATATTCATTCAAAACGGTGCACCACAGGAGAAGAAATCAGGTAACATACATACAAAAAAAAAGCGAAAAAATACGCGACGAATTGATAACCTCCTCCTTTTTGGAAGTCGGTTAAAAATTAAATAAGTAGACCCCATCTGTTCTAAACAGTTTCACACTTCTTGAAATAGTTTAGAGCTCGCTTGAATTCTTTGTTGATCTAGGTATTGTTACAAATTGGTTCAAAACAATTTCAAGTAATGTGTTTTAAAACTTGTCATCTAGCAATGAAAATTATGATAATCATTCGATGTTAGCCTTGAATATCTTGAACGTGTACCTGTATTCCTTATTCAGGATATGAACGAATCAAGTGTGAAATGACAGATTCAGAACTTCATAATTTTGATCGTCCCGATGTGATTTACCTTCATTTTGGACGTTAGGTTTTGTTGTATGCGATATACAACTTACTTGTTGGAATGAAGTAGAAGTTGTTTTTTTAGGTTATACCAGTTTTTATCCCTTCCATACGTCTTCCTGTTAAATCATGTACGAAAACATGCCGTAGTTGTTCCGCAATACAATAATTTCCAAAATCAATGGACCAGCTGCTCTACCCCCACAATGTACTATAGTGATTGCAAATAATATCTTTGTACATCCCTCAGGTTCTGAGATTCATCCAGTTATGTTTATTGCATTTTTTGGAACAACTTGCTGGAAATGGGTTTCTTCCAAATCATCGCTTTCTCAAATTCTCTTTAAATTCATTTTCAAACTGAGCCAACCTCAGGTCAGATAGTTATTTTTATCTATATCCTCCTTCCCAACTGGTTTCGAAACTAAGTTCTACATCGGGATTCGCCAACTGATCAGTTTTATATTGCTTTGTGAACCTAACGCCGTTTCCCTGTGATTCTTAGGATAGAATTAACACGAAAAAATTCGTAGGTTTACCTGTCAATATATTGTCTTGCATTTAATGGATTGAAAAATCTCAAAAAGTTAGTATCGTAATTTCTTTGACATCTTCTAGTAAACTTACGAAATTTTTTCGTGTGATTTCTATCCTAGGAATCACAGGGAAACGGCGTTACACACAGTACCACTCCGATTTGATGTCTCTATGAGCTAGATTTTCCTGAAACTCCTGGATGTCCGAATTCATTTCGCGATAAAATATTGATAACCTACCGCTGTAATTTTTTCATCTATCTAGCTACCTGTACTCTGTGCACCTTCATATCCAAAATCATTTTATGGTTGCATATTCAGTTTTATGTTAACTAAGCGTAAAAAGAATATCCTCATACAACACGTAAATCTTAGGAGCAAACAATCTATTGATGGCAGACAGTCATACATTGAAGTTAACAAGTTCAATATTTATCTCGTCTCTGACAGCACAGCGCGACTGTCCGAAGGTTAAAAACTGAAACTCGGCACGATCTCTGATATCGCGACATGACAATCGGCTATTGCAAAATTTATAAAGCGCCATATAGAAGTTTCAGGAAAACATGTTACCAAGTTTTTGCAACTGAAGACAGGTCCAGATCAGAAACAATGTATTACCTTGTGTTTCAAAACGAGCGATGAAGACGGATGTTCAAACGTTAACGATAACATGTCTAGGAAGTAAAACATGTAAGTATTCAAGCTCGTCTCTGATACCACGACGCGACTACTCGAAGGTTAAAACCGAAATGGGACTACAATCCTGACACCGTAGCATGACAATCGAAAATTAAAAAGTCTAAAAGGAGGCATCTAGGAGTTTCAGGAAAACGAGTCTCCAAGTTGCTGCAAATAGATTCAGGTCCGACAAGAAACAATTTATTGTCTTGTGTAAACGCATTTTAAATAATTGCCAGTGCATAACAAATTCAAAATAATGGATATTAATTCTTATTATTATTCTCGTTTGGCGTCGTGAATCTTCAGGTATTTGTTTTAATCATAAAAGTAAATTAAAATCCGAAGCGTTTCTTGCGTAGCAATTTTGAAATTAATCAGTCAACACACTTGACAGGTTTCAATATCCAGAAAAACTTATCCAATATTCTTTAAATTATCTGTTTTATTCCATGGGATTGTATTATGGCGGAGACTTAACTGAAAGATGAACTTCCTGAATAATGATTAAAAAGAGGAATTCAAGAAGGATATGTAATCGATATTTTTAATTTATTTAAGATACTTAATCCTATTCTGTGCATAGACGCGTAACTGTGAAATTGCCTTATTGGAAATAGGCGTTGAACTTCTTTAATAATGGCTTTAGTATTTGCTCAGGGACGGCCTGGCTGAATTAAAAATCACAAAGAAATAAAGAGACTAATCGGAAAAACTTATAATGAAATGTTAATAAAATTACCTGGTTAGCAGTAATTACGAACTTATTGCTAATTAAAAACAGAGTTAATTTCTGTCATAAAAAAGAAAATCATAGCACTACATTATCTTATTTGCCTCTTTCTAGTATATTTTAATATGTTGCACTAAAATAATCTCACATCGGTCTTCTTCAGCTCTATTTAAATTCTCTCTTCGAGGTGTCATTCTTTTGTACGCAAGACAATATATATATATATATATATATATATATATATATATATATATATATATATATATTGTTTCAGGTTAGGGAACCTTCATCAGTTTGGCTTCCCACAATTGAATGTCCTCTCGAACACTTCTTTATGTATTTGATACATATCGTTAAATTTGAAGACGCGAGATGTAAAGTCCGACATCTAGGATTTTCACCTCGAAGAGAGTATTTAATATCTCTGACAACTGAAGTTAACCTGAAAATTTCATCGTGACATTCTAACCTAGGAATTACGGGTAACAGCAATTACACGGAACGGCTCCAGATTCGCAACCTCTATGTGCTAGTTTCCCCGAAAATCCTAGATGTCGGTCTTTACATCTCGCGTCTTCAAATCTACTTAAATTGTACCAGTCCGAGTCAGTCAAAAGTCCTCTCACCCCACTTTTGAACAGTTATACTTACAGTAATGACATTTGGAGTGTGAAAATAAACGGTTGTAAACTTCTCTACTAGTCGTGACAAATGACATAACATGAATAGATGACGTCACAGGTCTACTGTGGCCAATAATTTTAAATAGAAGCTTATAGCAACTGATACCTCAGGTATTGTCAATATCAACGGTTTTTGTATAGTGTAGGTTTCGATTCATTTTATTTGTCCAAGTTTTACAGAATACTTCTGTCGTGTCGTTATCTAAAAGTCGGTGCACCATTTTTAATTTGGACGAATGAAATTTGTTTTTTTTTACCAACACCATATGTACTGTACTTTGACTAATTTCACAGATAGATACAACTTTAGCTGTAAAGGAAGTAGGGTTTACTACTATTTGTGCAATTATCTCAATTTTTTCAACATTACTAATTGCTAGTCGACCAAATCGTTTGGCATCTTTATCACTAAGTGTTGCTTCAAACTTCGGAAGAAGCTCCCTCATTAAATAAACCTTCCTATTCAATTATTAAGACAGCTGATAGTTTGCCGACTTGAATACGTACCATTTTGCCTATATTAACTCCAAAATATCTTGTCAAACAATAATAAAACGAAATATTTATGGTATAACAAAATTTTTTCATAAACTTTGGAAACTATCAATTACTAGAAAATTAAAAAACCTCAAGTTTTTTCACAATAAACCAGAGGCGGCTGAATAATTTTCATTAGTTAAATGTAATAAATAATTTTAGTATTTAATTAAATTATCTGTCAAATTTGGCCTATAGTTTTTGAGAAACAGAAACAGAAACAAAAAAAAAAAACGATCAGTCAAGAAACATTTTTGATAAATGTTCTTGAACAGGTGTCTGTAGTTGGAACATAAATTTATTGCTTTCTGCTAGAGACAGAAGATTTTTCCAATTTATACTGCATCAAACTTCGATACCACTCATCTGTGATTCATTGTAAAAAATGACCTATGACCCAATTATCAATGTACCCAAAATTTTCACCACGTTGAATCCAAAATGATCTTGGTTGCTACACGTTCTGTCTGCTGTTAACAATTCCGATATTGGTTATGATACTTTTATCACTCGATAAATTTGTATCAACAAATTTTCATGTTTTCATTTTGCCTAGTGTGCCAATCGCAAAATGGTCTTTGCCTTCATGGATAAAGTTCTCCCGGTCTTATTACTTGGCAAATTTGAAATTTATGAAATTGTGGTAATTGGAGGATCTTTTATAACAAGTACTTGATTTGTATCTAGTGTCTAGTAATAACATATTTATTGAATGACCTATACTGGAGTCTTCTTACTTGGATTTATTCTGTCGAGGTAATTATTTAAATACTCAGCTTCCTGGAGTAGTACTTGACAAAAATGTAGAATTTTAACATATCAAGCGTGTGGTCAACAGACAAACGTTTAAGTAATCATAATCAAAATTGATGTAGAACCGTGTTCTTAAGTAGATTTGGTATTGTAAATTGTTAATAAATTCAATTAGTATATTTTGTAGGAATTTATATTAAATTTTATTTTTACATTTTAATGAAAAATATATTTCGTTAAATGTTTTCGTCTTTTTGGTTATGAACGTCTTCCCAGAATGTTTTTGGCTGCAGCTATGGGGAATTTATTTTGTATAAAAGATAATATAAGAAGGAAAAATATTACAAGGAATAAACTAGAAGAATGGAAGACATCATTCGCCATCCAATAATTTAAAGAATTGGGAGATTAGAAAGTGAAGGAGAAGAAATAATGAAAAGATATCCAGAGACCTACCAAGAAGTTCAATCGAAACAAAAAATAATACTAAAATCGCCATAAAAGAAATGCATATAAAGACAAGAAATAATGAAAAAATACAGATAAAAAATACAAATTTAAGAAAAAAAGTTGAAAATGAAGCAAAGAATCAAAGTAATAACAAGTATAAAACAAAATTAATGAAGAAATGATAAAGAACATACGAATTCCTAAGGAAGATCTTAAACAAAAAAGAGAAGAAAGAGAAACTCAAGAGATGATAACAATATTAGAAGAAAAGTTAAACAGGAACATTCAAAATACTAATAACGTAACAGTGGATGAACAGATACTTGTTACAAAGAGAATATGAAGAACGAATGAGGGAAAACGACAAAATTGTTAAAAAACTAAACAAGGTCAAGGAAGTTAAGCTTGAAAAACAAGAACCTATTAGGTATCAAAATAGGTCAAGAAAATTACTAAAGAATTTGAAGGTCACGAAAAAGCGAAGTAAGCTGCAGAAACTGTATCGACACATTTGAAACAGCAACAATGTTCAACGATAATGGACATGGGCGTGTCATCTGCATTTTGATTAAGGGGAAGAAAAATAATTCTGTGTATGAGTTCAAAGTTAATTTGTTGCCCCCTATAAATACGTCTTTGATAATGGACTTGGTAAACGAACGAAAAATTTTCAAGATATTTGAATGAATATAGGGAAAATTAGAGGTAGAATCGTTCATTTTCCCATCCTGATTACTCGAGTCAGTATACAGTAAAAATAAGAAAACCGTAAACAAACGAAAACAGGCGAATCTGTTCTAATTCGTTATTTTCCATTTAATCAACTTCAAATCAGCAATGATTCGTATTTTGACAATTCAGCTAACGATTTATTTTCTTAAAAGTCATAAAACAGCTCCAATTTGGAATTACGTTGTTCGCGTTCTCGTGTATTTCTCATTATCTCCAGTTAATTGGGTATTTTGCAGCTGTGTTTCAAGAACACAATTTTTAATTAAACGAGAAAAGGAAACGCCATTAATCCATTATTTATTGTAAAATTGCATAAACTGTCATTAAACGTTAAGTACCAATTACCAGAGTGAACAATTCCGTATGCAGGCACTAACGATTTATTATCAATTGTCAACTCGATACAAAAAAGATTGTGTTTAATTAAATGGTTTTGTTATGGAATAGAGAAACAGCTTTAATTGTTTTGAAACAGTCACGTTAGGAAACATTATACCGGGTGGTAGAAATATTCGATTAAGTTTTAACATAATAATCATTCATTCAAAATCATTCGTATTATATATAAAAAAAATTATAACTGAGCCGCTTTCAGATTGACTTTGTTTATAACTACATTTCGAAGCATTCTACAAAGTAAATTAAATGTGACGATAGCTGTACATTTTGGTGTACCACAAGGGTCGCATATAGGACTTTTTTGTTTAACTTATGTATGTAATTATAAAAGTAACTAATCGTAACCGAAATTTCGTAGATTTGTTTTAATTAGACTTAAATAGCTTATATCGTTGGTGAAATACAAATGTTCTAGACTTCGCTACATATTATAAAACAGAGTCCTCCGCCGGATCAGTCTGTCTGTTCACGATAAACTCAAAAACTACTCAACAGATTTTCAAGCGGTTTTCACTAATAGCTAGACGATTCATGAGGAAGGTTTAGGTATGTATTTGTCAAGTTTTGTGTAACAGGTTGAAAATAAATCAATCTACTTGGGAGATTTTATCGAAAACGCTGCCGAATCCCTTTGATTTGTAACAAAACAATGCAGGGTGGGATATTCCTGTTTGATTGATCTGCAAAATGTCCACGATAGCATTTATCCATTTTTTAAGGTTACTGACTATATCCATTCTATCTTCTAAGAAATGGCCACCTCAATGCGCTAATCGGAAAGTTATTTAGATGGATACAGTTTAATATTTGAAGACGCGAGATGTAAAACCGACATCTAGGATTTTCTCGGTCTTACATCTCGCGTCTTTAAATTTAACGAAATGTATCAAATACATAAAGAACTGTTCGAGAGGGCATTCAATTGTAGGAAGCGCAACTGATGAAGGTTCCCTGACCAGAAACGATATATATTATATATAATATATATTATCTTCCGTACAAAGGAATGACACCTCGAAGAGAGTATACAGTTTAATACTTATCAACTCAATGCATTTGGAATGTCTTCGATGGCACATTACATATAATATCCAAAAATATATATATGAATTAGATGTTGCGGTTTTAGTTCAATGCTGGTACAGTCAATAAAACACGTGCCGTCGCGTAAATGAATCACCAAATAAAAGTTAATCACTGACCATTTACGTCGAAGCTCTGCAGGTGGTGTTTTCTTGGTTCTTGTTTCTTCAGAGGCTAGCTCCGCAGCGGCAGGAACTGTTTTTAGAGCTTCGTCTGGACAATACGTTACACAAAAAATAGCGACGTAATGTTCATTGATTGAGCAAACAAAAATGCGGGTTTAACAACAAATGATGCGCTTTTGTTAACACAAAAGAAACAAAATGAAAGCGGTTTAGCGGTTGTTACGACCGGAACTATAACTCGCGAAATCGTAACACAATAACAACAAAAAGCGGCCGTCTTAAGGCGGAATCAAAAAAGCGTCCGAATAGCTCGGAAGTCAAAACACGAATCACGAATACTGTCTTTATTTTACACGCAAAAAAAAAACAATTCAGTCTCAAGTGACTGCTGGTCTTTTTTTCTTGTGCTCGTTGTGACGGCAAGAATATTATATTTCAGGGAATTACGAAACATCCCCATTGCCCATTGTCACCTCCTGGAGTTGTTCAGAAACAGATCAACGAGTAAAAATGTTTAGCAGTACAGATAGGTTCAAACTTCAAATTTCTTCTTTGGTGGGTTATGATGTTTAGTGGTTATGGGTTTTGAGGTTATGGGTTTAGAATGTATATCTGGATCCAACCTTCGGAGGTTCGGAGTTATACGTATATATTTATGGAGTTTTGGTGTTACAGCGTTACGGGGCTTTTTGTGCTATACAATTATGGAGTTATTAATTAAGTTATCGGATTGATATTTTCAGTATTAACATGTTTTTATATTTATTGTGGAATGAGAAAACTTGAAGTAGTGAAGCAGGTTGGACTTCAGGTTCACATTTAGTCTTTTACTTATGGTAACGGTGATATTTTTTGTCAAACTGTGTAATTGTTATTACTTATATAAATCTGTGTTCTCATACTATTAGCTTACTTTTTTAATTAATTTCTAGACCTGCCAACAACAAACAAAAGCAACAGTTGACTAAACATTACTCGTGACCTAGACTTATGCTTCTACAAACTTCGGTCATTGAATTCTTTGCAGGTAACTGTTCAATCCCAAGTTAACCCCTTTACAAGTTCTCTTCTCAAATAGAAGTTTCACCAATCAGGATGTAAACTCTATTAAACAAAAAAATTATTCAAATTGGTTCATAACCGGGGAAGAAATCCGGTAAGATACATACACAAAAAATCACACCCAATTGATAGCATCCTAATTTTTGGAAGTCAGGTAAATATATATATGAAGATAACGACGATTATAAAGAATATTTCTTAATTTGGACCCCAAACATCTTAGGGTTTGGGTTCCCGTCAAATTGTCTGCATTTTGGTATTTTGTACTTCATGATGTCCTGATCAAAAGTTACTTTAGGCACAAAGTCTAAAACTGGAAAGTTTTTGAGATGTCACGGTATTAATGAACAAAAATAGACAAGTTTCGAACTATCCAAGATTCATATTAACTTGAAAAGTATGAACTACTCGTTAAAAAGTCTGGGCAATTAATTCATAGGTTATTACAAAGAACCTTTTGATTGCGAAATTTTGTATAACATTAGCAAAGAGTCAGAAAATTATTAACGAAATAACAATTTTGGAATTGTCCATTGTTGACCTAAATCAGTAATGGCGGCTTTTATCAACAGTTGTCCCTCACCAACTTCAACACGTGCGAGCTTTTATTCTAGTTGAAACACTCATTCCTCATAGCACCTGAATATCTTGAAAATCAGATTGACCTTGCAATGACCATGAACTTTACTTGCAAGGTCAGGATCAAAGGTTCCTTGCCATAACATATGATTTAATTGCCCAGAATTTTGAGCTAGTAGTTCATACTTTTAAAGTTGTTTTTCTATTTTTGTTCTCATTATAACCCTGATATCCATTTTTAGAATTTGTGCCTTTGATAACTTTTGATCACGACGTCATGAGGTCCAATATAGCAAAATTGCAGTCAATTTAACCCGGAACCCAAACCCATAAGATTTGTACGGGGTCCTTTGCGTGAATTACCTAAACTACGGCAGATAAAAACAATTTTACTTGTACATAAATAAGCAAATATTATATTTCAGTAACCTCGTATTCCAGAAAAAAAACGCTCCCAATTTAATTCTCAAATTAGAACTTTTACCATAAACCCAACCACATCTCAAACTTTTTTCATCATCATGTATATTTTGCGAGATAATCTCGACAATCAAGAAAATACTTTTATTAGATTCATTTACTTTCGTTGTAGAAAAAAATTCCAGTGATGAAATCCACAAGAACATAACACATAAGTAGCAAGAAAGTTGAAACTTGAAGTCGGGTGTTATCTCGATTATAGCAACAGACGTCGACTTGTTACCCGCTGATTGGTAAAAATCCCGATGCGTCCCGCTGGGGCATGTTTTAATCAGTCTCGCATTCTGCCGCTGCTGATTGCAACCTATGAGCATGGAACGTAGAATATGACAGGGTGATGGGATCTGAAAATGTTCGTATCGGTTCGTGTCGCGATAACAACTTATTATTAAGTTTAGTTATCTCATTTGACTAGAATAATTTTTCTAACGTCTTTTAGAAAATTAATGTTAAATAATTTTAGCATGAAAATGTGGGTTTTCGTGGTCAGAGTCATAACTGATTCTCCTTTTTCCGAATTTGGACCGCGTTATTTTTTCTTCGAATTAATTTATATATATTATATATATATTTTATATATACAGTGTGTCCGGCTATGGACTAGCGAATATCTATATACATGTAAAGCAACTATTTTAATACCACCCCTCCATGTGGCAGCCATTTTTTTTTTGATGATCTATTCTCTACGTGTCAACAAAAACGTTCATATCTCTTAAAGTTTTGGTCTTACTGAGATAAAAATAGGCTTACTTGAACGACAATAATACTGTCTATTTAAACATTTCAAAGCAAAGTCTTAACTTTTGAAAAAAAAATAAATGCAAAAAAAGGGTCAACAAATTATGCAATTCAACAAATTATTGCAAATCAATGCAAAAGCAGTCCCGATAACCTTTCATTTTTTTCCACTAAATCAAAAATTTTTGAGTTAAGCTAAAATACATTACATTCACAACTGTATGTTTATTACTTTAGGAGTTATTGTTGTTTGAAGATAGCGTATGCGCAGGCGCAAAAGAGAGTTACCTTTATTATACCATCAACATATGTGGTTGCAGCTAGATGGTGCACCCGCGCATAATTCTCGAGCAGTGAGAGAATATTTGAACAATAACCATGCACCTTGGATCGGTCGCGGTGGTGTATTAGCGTGGCCCGCTCGCTCGCCCGATTTGACCCCCTTGGAATATTTTTTGTGGGTTGATATGAAGCAAAAGGTGTATGCTACAGTTCCAAACACCAGAGAAGACCTCGTCGCTAAAATTATGGCAGTCGCCGAAGAAATAAGATCAGACCTATAACTAATTAAGCGCTCAACTGCCCAGATAGCACACAGAACATTAACTTGTCTACAAGCTGGAGGTGGGCACTTTGAACAACTGCTGTAGGATAAAATTTAATGTGTATAAAATATTGTAAAAGTATCAAATAAAAATTAATAAGAATTTTATGTGGTTTTAATGTTTACGTGTTTAAAGTCCCGAGAAAGGTCTTTTGTGCTTGCGCATACGCTATGTTCAAACAACAATAACTCCTAAAGTAATAAACATATATTGTGAATTTAATGTTGTATTGTAGCTTAACTCAAAAACTTTCGATTTAGTAAAAAAAAATATCGGGACTGCTTTTGCATTGATTTGCAATAATTTGTTGAATTGCATAATTTTTTGACCCTTTTTTTTCAAAAGTTAAGAAAACGTTAACACTTTGTTTTGAAATGTTGTTAATAGACAGTATTATTGTCCGCCGAATAAGCCTATTTTTATCTCAGTAAGACCAAAACTTTAAGAGATGTGAACCTTTTTGTTCACACGTAGAGAATAAGTTATCAAAAAAACAAACTGGCTGCCATATGGCGGGGTGGGGTATTGAGCCCTAGTATATGGTGTATTTGTGTATCAAAATAGTTGCTTTACATGAATTTAGATTATCGCTAGTCCATCAGCGGACACACTGTATATCTGAACCAACATATAAACAAAGTTTTCCCACCCTTTGTGTTAAACAAAAAAAAGCAAAATGAAAAGTAACAGATCAGTAGGAGCATAACCCATAGTTTTATAAATCATTAAAAAGGGTGGCAACAATTAAAGGCCTCTGCTACCCTGTTTGGATAATACTTCTTATCAATAGACTGGAATATTGTCTTAAGGATATTGATATGCACGAAGAGACATAACAAACTACCTTTCTATCAGTTTGATCTCCCAGCTTTATAGACTATATACAAGTATAATCACTAGACTAGGTGAAAAACTGGATCTTTATTATTCAGTGAAACAGGTCTGATTTCGTTTGGGATTGGGACCAGTGATCATTTGCTAGCTCTAAAATACCTTATCAACAGTACCGTGTAAAGTAATAGAAAACTTGTTTTGATCTTCATATACTTCCAAAAAGCCTTCGATACAATAGAATGTGATGTTACTCTGACAGTTCTTACCCAATTCCGAGTTGACTACAGGCATATTTTACGTTTACTACACAAAATTCTAAAGCTTACGTCAAGCTTCATGAAAATACGAACAGTTTTCTACTTGAAAGAGGAAAGTATGCAAGATTTCATCCACCACCGCTCTTGAATACGCATTTAAACAGCTAGATTGGGCACGTGGAGGTATAAACATATACAGCCTTGGACGAAACAACTTCTGTTGACATAGACGAAGCCCACGAAGCAAACAGAAGCCACGAAGACGGATTCACCCGTAAAACCAGAAATAAAAAATAACAATAACACTGGACAACAACAGCATAAAAGAAACAAGAGAACACAGATATCTAGGTGAGAACTCAAAAATACACAGAGAAAAGCTGAACGATCGGCAAAGACGTATAGGAATTAGATGAGCAGCTTTTGATATAAACTAGACACTATGCTTAAGACTCAACCACTGTTTGAACAGAGAAAGATCCCCCACTTGTTGACACGATTTAAAAAAATAGAATCTGAGTTGATAAGGACGACTCACGACCTCAAACTATAGAAACTAGAAGGGGAAGCAGTGGACAACAATAGCTGGATAAAGAAGAAAAAGGAAAAGATGTAGCATTTAAATATTCGTCTGGAAAATATGAACTTCATAGAAGCAGTATTTGGATACCTGTTAGTATCTTTGGAGTGAAATTGCTAGTGTAGGGAAAAATATATAAGAAAAATGAGTATTACAAAAATTTCTGTGAAATTTGACGATTTACTACGCCAGCTATGGAAAATCATTATTTCATACGGGAAACCCAGTGAATAGAAAATGTGCTTCGTCCTGCATATTGTTATTAAAAAAAAATTGTAAAGATGTATATCCGGGTTCAACCTTCTCCTACATCTTTCCTGAGCTTTCGAAACGAGCCATCATCCCCATTCTCCGTTCGCTTCCTATAGTATTACCGCATCCCATCTGATATTGGTCCAGACCTGTAAATACAATCATTTTTCGCCAGCTCTGAGGCCAGAAATAAGATTGAATTTTAGATTGGTAGTTGCATTCAATCAAGTGCGATGCTTTCCTTCGACATTTGGAATTGCTCGGAGCGCGCCAAGACGGAGCCGAGCCGTTCATTAATTTATTTCAGTGGTGTATCACGTAGGGATGCAATCCATAAAAATATAGAAATAGAAGAGAAAAAAAAATGGAAGACGGATATCAGCCGCGGATGAGAAAATTGGTTTTTTGAATGGCGTATTTCAAAATGATTTACGTTTTCGGGGCTAGTTGTAGCTACTGTAATTAGTTTTTTTCAAAATACAACAATGTAAGGTGTGAGATATAATTAGTGTTGAAGCTGTCGATTTTCACCGAAAACACTGCTACAGTTATTACTTTCACATATTATAAAAGATGGTGACTAAAAGACTGAACGATAATTGTGGCATCTCTTGTTTTTATTTTTTCTGAGTTCTTTGGGAACAGCACCACATTAACTTGAAAGTCTGTATATTTCAAAAAAGTCCAAACGTTACAAGTCTAAATCAGACCCCGTTTTCAATGGTATTCTCACAGATGAAGAAGAAATAAAAAAATTAAAAGGATTCGTAATGACAAATTTCATAAATCAATGTCATGTGATTCACGGAATTTATTATTACGAATCCTTTTAGTTTTTTAATTTCTTCTTCATTTATGTTAATACCATAGAAAACGATCTCGGATACGAAGTAGTCCGGAAAGGTCCGAACGTGCAGCCACCCTTCGTGTTGGAAGAAGAGGAAAAGCCTTATGAAAATGCCAAGTGAGATTTTGGCGAAACGTCAGGCGACCGTTCCTTTACAAGGACACGACTTTCAACGGACGATATATATATATATATATATATATATATATATATATATATAAGGTAGGAGCGTCCATGGAGGTAAAAAGGAGTAATTTCGGTTTAAATAAACAAATATAATAACAAACTAATATACAATTACAAAAAATGGTGATCTAAAAAATGAATAGTCACATGTAGAACAGAGAGAGAGAGAGAGAGAGAGAGAGAGAGAGACTCTGTAGGTAAGAGAGAGGTCCGTGGGAAAGGGATGGAGTAAAACAAATAGAGAAAGATAAAGCAAAAAACTGAAAGAGAGCAAAACAGAAAGATATAGAGAGCGACACACACAGTGAAAGAAATGCAGCGGTGGGATGAATGTGTGAGAGAGAAAAAGATAATTCCCAATGACTGTCACTCTTTTTTGTAAATAAT
This sequence comes from Octodonta nipae, assembly GCA_034190945.1. NCBI lineage: Eukaryota > Metazoa > Arthropoda > Insecta > Coleoptera > Chrysomelidae > Octodonta > Octodonta nipae. Next base: position 139,448,806 of record CM067219.1, read on the forward strand.
AGTGCTTTTGGATACCTTTCGTTTACAGCAAATGAAATTCCCAATATTACTATTACATCGGTTATAAAATCAAGTGTTATATTTTTAAGGTAACTCAATATATGAATATCTCAGAGGCAATATTGAGGAAGATTTCAAAATCGATATATTAACTATTTTTCGAGAACCACAACTAATACAAATGTGAAAATTAATGGAAAGATTCTTTTCTTTAAATGGATAAACATGTTTTCTTAAAAAAAGTGAGTTTTTGAATGGGTAAATGGAGGTCATCATTGTTTTTAGGAAAGTTCAATATTTCATAAACAGAGAATACGTATGAAAATTTGTATATATACTCTTCTCCTAATATGACTTTAATTCTCTAAATTTATTGAGAAAAATTGGTACTGCAGTAAGAGTTTCTATTACTTATAGAGACAATTAATTTCTGGTAAAGGAAAATTGATGCTGGCGTGAAAATTGGTATAAATTGTCGTCAAATGTCCAAAACGAAAAAGCTGACAAAAATGCCGCAAATATCAAAAAATCCTATAACATCAAAAATGCTGGAAATGTAAAAGTCAGAATTGTCAAAAATGCAAAAAAAGTCGCAGATGTCAAAAAATGAAAAACGTCGAAAATGTCAAATGTAAAAATGCCAAAAAATTCAGAATTTTCAGAAATGTCAAATAATGTCAAAAATGTCAGAAATTTAAAAAATGTCAAAAATTTCAAAAATATTTAGAAATTTCTAAAATTTCAAAAATGTCAATAATTAACAAAATTAAAAAAAAAACAAAAATTTTAAAGATGCCTATAATGTCAAAATTATCAAAAATGTCACAAAAGTGAAGAATTTCAAAATTTTCAAACATTTCTAATATGTATAAGATATCAAAAATGTCAAAATTGTCAAAAATATCAATATTGTTTGAAATGTGAAAAACGTAAAAAAGTAGACCCTAGTTGGAGATGAAGCGTTAGTTTGACTGAACTAAAGTTAGTCGCCCATGTACGTCGAAAATATCATAAATGGAAAAAGCCAAAAACTTCAGAATGTTCAGAAATGTCAATAATGTCAAAAATGTACGAAATTTCAAAAATGTCAAAAATTGTAAAAATTTGAAAATATCAAAAATTTCAAAGATGCCTAAAATGTCACAAAAGTCAAGAATGTCAATAATGTCAACATTTCTCATATGTATAAGATGAAGAAAAGTTAAAATTGTCACAAATATCAATATTGTTTGAAATGTGAAAAACGTCAATAACTTGATCCCAGTTGGAGATGAAGCGTTAGTTTGATTAAACCCATGTACGTCGAAAATGTCATATATCTAAAAATGCCAAAAAGTTCAGAAGGTTCAGAAATGTCAATAATGTCAAAAATGTAAGAAATTTCAAAAATTTCAAAAATGTCAATAATTAACAAAATTAAAATGTCAAAATTATCAAAAATGTCACAAAAGTCAAGAATTTCAAAAATTTCAAACATTTCTCATATGTATAAGATATCAAAAAAGCCAAAATTGTCAAAAATATCAATATTGTTTGAGATGTGAAAAACGTCTAAAAGTAGACCCCAATTGGAGATGAAGCGTTAGTTTGACTGAACTGAAGTTATTCACCCATTTACCGCTAAAATTGTTAACTTTTGAAATAATTTACCGCTATTCGTTCAAAAATGGAAAAATACATATGGAGCAATTTCCATTGTCAATCTAGAAACTGAAGGTTTATTGTTTAAGGTTACTAATAATGAATAACTAACGAGCAACACGATTTAAGAATGTGTAATACGACTTATTTTTATTTATAATAACAGGTCATCAACAGCCGACAATAAGCCATGTAATAGCAAATACATACTAGTTTGGAATATACAGCAATTTTCTTAGGTGTGGTGTTCTTTCCCAAGAAGTACTTAGACACCGAAGAACATGTAGAAGATGATTAATACGAGAAAACAAGATAATACTGGATACGAATAACACGAATCAATGTTGAAGAACCACTTCATGTAATAAAAAGAAAGTTGAAGAGACACGAATTATTCTTGTGAAAGAAACTTTAAAAACTCATTTAAGTACCTAATACAAGATGTTCATTTGTTGATAACCTCCTTCTGATTAAACATCGATTGTCAATTTAAATTGGGGAAAAGCAAGTAAATACGAATTCACATCGGTTAAAAAGCAAGTGAGCTGTTTATTTTTTGGTTTGTCAATAAAATAATGGACACAAAATTGGAGGAGCATGTTTATTTTAATTTCCGGTTTAATTAACAATATTTAAATAACAATGAATTGTTTTTTATTTGCTCACCGATTCATTTATACGAACGTAAAAACTCGACCGAATATCGAAATGTCAATATGAGAATCGGCTAGTTTTTAATTAAATTAATACAAACGAATTGATTTGTTTATACAGAGAGTATAGATGTGTACGGGCCTTCGGTAATTAAAATGTTTAATTAATCTGGTGAATTGAAATCGATTGGCAACACCATGACGTTAGGCACACTCTCGTTTGCAATTTTTAAACGGATCGTACGCGACAGAAGTGGATATTTTTTAAAACGTTTATTTTTTGTTATTAACGCAGTCACTGTCAGTGTAGCGATATTGAGTGGAAATTGAATTAGCTATTCTGGAAAATAAACACCAGCTATTTGTACAGAGTGGGTTTTGAATTGTAGGAAGTTTTGTGTGTTTAGTTTGCTAACAGATCTTGTCTGAAAATCTTTTTTACACTAATTAATGCTTCAATTGTAACTACATTGATTATTGATGTAAAAAGGGTTGACAGAAACAGATTTTTATTAAATGTAGGATCACAAAGCTCATCAAAGTTGTTTCTACAACAAAATAACAAACACCCTTGTGCTGAACAAAATAATATTCAAATTTATTATAAAAATCATATTGGTTGTTTTCTGAATCATATGTGGTTGTTATTCCCAAAGAACTCAAAAAAACTCATATTGGTCAATATGGTCCCCTCAAGACTGTGTGTCATATTTCTCTATCTTGGGCTTTTGCCAGTCGGGTAGGTTGTAAGTTTTAACCGACTTCCAAAAAGGAGGAGGTTATCAATTCGTATGCAACTTTTTTTTGTTTATGTGGGGCGATTATTCAAAAACGGCTTGGGCAATCTTGATGATTTAAACTACATTGTATTAAGGAACATTACAGAAAAGTCCCATATAATTGTCTATAACATGAGATTAACGGTTTTCTAGAAAATCAGAAAAAAATAGTAAATAAACGACTAGATTTTAGCGATTTTCAATGGATCTTCACAAATCTTATACAAAAATATGTTCTAGCTTGATTCCGTACATTTTTCTACAACGCAAAACATACCATTTTTCTGAACATCGGAAAAATAAATGCAAAAAACTGTAAACATCATGGTAAATGTCAAATTTTTATCATAAATATCTAGTTTAAATATCATGATATGCCATGAAAGTATATCGTACAGGGTATTTTTAATGGTTTTCAATTTGGTGCATTTGAGAGTCAGTTTCTGTTAGAGACGAAGTTATAGTTGCCTGAAATGACAGAAAATATTCCGTTAGTTTATCGAAACGAAAATTTGTTAGATATGTCGGCGAACTCTTCTATATGGTATACGGTTGTAGGTGTGTGCGTGCGTGCATGTGATATTAGGTGGTACATAAGCCGTTGTATACATAGGCTGATTGAAATATAAGTTGGAATTGAATCAGTTATACAGGGTGTTTCTAAAAATATTGTATTGGGTGGCACACAAATAGTTGCGTATACAAGGTTGTTGAAATAAGAATGGAACAAAACTAGAGTTATACAGATCGGATATTTGCATTACAGGACGGAAAATGGTTACAGTTATACAAAAGGCTTTAAAAATGCTCAGAGGTAGTTGAATATACAAGAAGGTTGAAATATAAATAGGAGTAGAATTACAGTTATACAGGAGAGTTTAAAATAGTTATATAGTTTGGAATATAAGTAGTTGCTTATACAAAGTGTTTGAAGTAAGGGCAAAATTATTGTTATTGAGGGTGTATCAAAAATTTGTTATATATACATAAGCAGTTAGGATATTTGAATTATAGATCGTAGGACGGAATATAATTATAGGGTTCAAAAAATTTTAGAAGCAGTTGCATATAAAATAAATGGTAGAGTAATATTATAGTCATAAAGTGTGGCTCAAAAAGGTGAATTTTGTTATACAGGGTGATTTTTTTTGATGATCAGTATAGGGATTTCTGAAACTAGCGGAGATAGAGCAATGGTTAAATTGGGAACGATTTGCAGTTTTATTGGCCCAATTTAATGACACTTTCGGATTTTTGTAAAAAGTCATGGCTTACTAGATATTTTGAAAAAACTAAATTCTGTCGATTTAGTCAAATCTCTCTAGCTCCTTTGTTTTTGATTTTACAAAAAAAGTGTAAATATCAAAATTGAAGGAAATTGTATCCCGAATATGATTGTCATGTCCTCGTTTGCGTGACAGCTCTCGTTTTCGAGATATGACACAAACTTATCTTTTTTTGAATGGAAACCATAGTTGGCTATGACCTCAAGTTTCCTTTTTTATAAAGGGTGATGAATATGGGGATCTCGGAAACTAGCGGAGATAGAGCAATGGTTAAATTGGGAAAGATTTGCCGTTTTACTGGCCCAATATAATGACACTAGGATTTTTTAAAAAACGAAATTCTGTCGATTTAGTTAAATCCCTCTAGCTCCTTTGTTATCAAAAAATGCAAGTTGCGCTCCCCAGTAAGTGAATCGTCATAGATAAAAGGCTCCAAAATAGTAGACCCTATAATAACACACCAAATATTAAAACCAAATTGTATCTGGGGTCGTCTTTGTTCTACATGGAAAGGGTTTTCTTTAGCCCAGATATGCTCATTGTGTCTATTGAACATACCGCAGTTAGTAAATCTACTTTCATCTGACCATAACACATTTAATGGAAACTGTGGATTGTCAAGGCACATGTCTCTAAACCATGTACAAAACAAAATACGTCACCAGCATGCAAAGTTTGAGAAACTGAAACTTTGTACGGGTGGAACTTGTGCGCTTTCAGTACCTTAACTACAGTTCATTGAGATGTGCCAGCTTCTGCCGTAATCTCACGAGTTCATGTAGATGGACTTTGATTTACTATTGGCAAAACATTTATTTGTGCTGCTTCATTAATTTGATTACTTTCCTTTGGTGGTTTAGTAAATGATCCATATCTGCGTAAACTATCGTAAAGCCTCGTAAATGCACATAGAGCAGGTTGACGACGATTAAAATATCTATGAAAGTATTCCTCAGCTGCACGAACTGAATTTTTATGAAATATGATATAACATTCCACCATATTCAGTTTTTCTTCGTTAGAATATTCCATTTTATCACGAAAACTTGTCAATATCGACTGTCAGTTCAGCACTACTTATGGAATTACTCTCAAATGAGGAAACTTCAATGTGAAAACAATCTTTTTCATGGCTACCTACGTTAAAAAGAGAAGAGAGAAAAGCATCCATAACTCCGTTATTTTTATGAATAACTATATCGAGTATTATATCGTTGAAAATCTCTAAAAATGTCCGATTTTTTGAGGTTATAGCCAACTATGGTTTCCATTCAAAAAAAAAGATAAGTTTGTATCATATCTCGAAAACGAGAGCTGTCACGCAAACGAGAACATTACATTCATATTCGGGATACAATTCCCTTCAATTTTGCTTGTTACACTTTTTTTATAAAATCAAAAACAACGGAGCTGGACGGATTTTAGTAAATCGACAGAATTTTGTTTTTTCAAAATATCTAATAAGCCATGACTTTTTACAAAAATCCGAAAGTGTCATTTAATTGGGCCCGTAAAACTGCAAATCTTTCCCAATTTAACCATTGCTCTATCTCCGCTAGTTTCCGAGATCCCCATCCTGATCATCAAAAAAACTCACTCTGTATATACACAACTTAAGAAATATTCCCTTTTTGAATACATTCATTTCCAAATAATTAAGACTTCCGGCATAAGAAAACAATCGTACATCTATGTTTTAGGGTTCCGTATATACAATATACCTTATAATTTCACTCCGGATTTCTGCCTCTGTCACATCACAGCAATTTTCTCCTAAACTACTGGATGAAAAGGTTGAAATTTGGTATCAGTGTATAGTTTGGTGACGCGATCAGAAGTACATAAAATAAAATGAAGAAATTTTGATTTTATGCGTACTTCTGGGAGTAAAAAAGCTAAAAAAAAACTAAAAAAAGTAAAATTTTTAAAAAAATTTTAAAGACATAGGGGGTCACCTAAATTACACAATTAAATAGAAAATATATAATTAAAATTGTTTCTAACACATTATGTAATATATCAAAGAAATGGGCTCATTATGTCGAAAATAAATATATTTTTTTCATAATTTTAAAATAAATTATTTTAAAGATATTAACAAAAATATAAAAAAATGTACCCTCTACCTTATCTCCACAACTATAAGCTGTAAAATTTGGAAAAAAAATTGAAATATAGGGCCACACCTGAATTTTACCGGAAAAATAAGGAGGAACCTCTATTACTAATTTTGGGGGGAAATTACAGAATTAAATAGAAAATATATAATTAAAATTGTTTCTAACACATCATGTAATATATAAAATAAAAGGGCTCATTTTGGCGAAAACAAATATAATTTTGTCTTATTTAAAAAAAAATATTTAAAAGTATTAACAAAAATATAAAATTTTTTACCCATTCTTTCCCCTACCTTATCTCCGAAACTATAAGCCGTAAAATTTTGAAAAAAATTAGAGATATAAAGCCTCACCTCAATTTTACCCGAAAAATAAGGAGAAACCTCTACTATTAATTGTGGGGGCGAAATTACAGTATTAAATGGAAAATATAAAATTAAAATTGTTTCTAATAAATACTCATACTGTTCTCAAAGGAGGGTCGAGACGGAACAAATGCAATTTTTGCATTTCACTACCACACTGATCTATTTTCTTATGTGCTAGTGGGGATATCCGTTTCGCCTAAAAAATTACAAAACTTCGGTATCAGAGCTATGTTAATATTCCTTGTATTCTCCAAAGTCAAAAGTGTCTTTTCCATTATCGAGTAAACATCGTTCGCTGTCGTTTCACCATCACACCACACTGAATACTTATTCGGACAAATGACGTCCATAAAAAAAGTAATTTTCACATCTAATTGATTCATTTTTCTTGCTCATTAACGAGCGACGTACCACGATGACAAATAAGGGCATTTGTCGATGTACCTTTTTGTCTCTCGACTCACCGCGTCGTAATGGTGGTCATGTATGGTATTAATTAGCGAGTGTCCTGCAGGAGGAAAAAAGACCGCGACCGGTACACAAGTGGAAAGACAGACGAAGACGGCGAACGCCCAGATGTTATTGTGGTGGTTAATAGGAGAGTTCCCGTGCAGAATAGTTAGGAGTTAATCAACTGCTTGTTAACATTAACGAAGCGGCTATTGTTGGAAGAGCGTCTGCGGTTTCTAAAAATGTTATTTCGAAGGAAAGGATAACGAAGCTTTTCAACGTCGAAGCATTGTGAACGTTTGGACGGTATTGTTGGTGAAGTTGTCGGGAGTGATCGCTCCTCTCGGTCTTGGTGGTCTTCTCCGAGTACGTGAGTCTACATAATTGAAGGCTTACCGAGAACTCAGGGCTCCGGTAAATAATAACGTTCGATAATTAATTAGATTTGTGATATGTGTTAGGTCTTGTTAGGTCTTTGAAAGTATGCAGGGTGTCCATAAATGCCCGTACTAAAGGAAAACTTCATATAACAGACGTGATTTCATGCCAATATAACGTAAATCAGTCCAAAATTGACATTTATCGATGTAAAGAGGGTTTCATGTTTTTTGAAGCGAATGCTTCTTAACGGCGGTCCATACTTACACATAAGAAAATAGATCAATATGGTAGTTACGACCCGAGCTTGAAAAATCCAAACAACATATTATTCTGTGTACGAAACAGGGACCTGGTTACATATTAAGAGTATTTTCATTTATAGGAAATCACCCTATCAATATATAAATAAGCAAAGACAAAACAATTAGGTATCATTTTATCATCTCTCTCTCTCTCTCTGTTTTGTTTTTTACTAGCCGCCTTCAGACTAGACGGTTAAAACACAAAACATTGAGTAATTAGATATGGAGCGATCGTTAGATATATCTTTAGAGTATGTACTTCTGGAAATGGCATGCAAGCGTTGTTATTGTTTAGTGGTAAAATACTCAATGTAGTATTGATTATTATATCGAATATTTTGCCTGGAGCGGTTCCAGCCAAAAATTTGGAGGGTCATTAATTTGTATTAATTTTTCAAAAATATTTCGAATACCGATATTTGATTAAATTTTTATTTTCTTTTCATTTCAATAGATTTGTCAATATGAGAGAACAATTTTGGTCATTACATCTACTTCTCCGATTTCTCCACAACTCTATTTCTTATAAAAATATACTTTTGACAATTTCATTAAATAGTCTACCACTGGGCGACCACTACTAAATAAACAAAAATAACATCCAGTTACTATACAATACCAGCACACAATTTACTTTTGGTTTAAATACTTATATGACTCTGATTGTCATATTTTAAATTAGAGACATTATGGAAATGCTGTGTGGAACCTTTGGTGTGTCACAAATGTAAAAACACAGTTTTTCACCCTAACACCAAACTTTTATTTTAAACCCGCAACGGCGTTTCAACAACTCTAAATTGTCATCAAGAAGTAAACCAGTTTGGATTAAAAATCACAAACTGGGACTAATACTCGAATCCCAATAAAATAGTGACACTTAATTTAATTTTCCTGAAAAGTAAAATAAATTATTTTTATGTTTTTGGGGGCAATAACACCACAATCGAAATAAAACGACTTATATTGATGGAAAACAAAACGTTTCAAAAACTTTTAAACATTTGGTTTTCTATCAATATAACGTCGTTTTATTTCGATTGTGGTGTTATTGCCCAAAAAGGCATAAAAATAATCAAGAATATGCTACAAACAACATTTAGAAGACAGGTAAAATAAATTATTTCGTAAGAGCCTTTCGCTTCCATCGTTCAGTCTAAAATGACTGCCGCTCTTTTATAACTTTTGCCTAATAAGTACCGCGCTTTAAAAGATATTTATCTGAAATGTGAATAATGAGTTACACTGGACGGCTGTCAATATTGGGCACGGATTGAGATTGTAAGGGCAGTTATTTCTTTAGATATGCCTACCACTTAATCCAACAGTGGTAAAAGCTAATGAGTAATGTGTTTAACAGGCTATGTATGTTTGTATTTATGTATATTCAACCGTAGCGCCTAAACTGCTCATCCAATTTTGATAAATGACCTCACAATCAATTCGTCATTATGACTCGGGTTAGAAAAAAAGATAATATAACGGATGTCACATTCAAAATGTGCGCCACACTTTTTTTCATATAGAGGGGAATGTAAAATAAAACAGGTTTGTAAATAATAGTATAAAATATAATATATATATTAATATAAAAGTACTTTTATTTTAGTGCCTTATCACTATCACTCTCCCTACTTCTTATTTTAGGTAGACATAGCCTAGGTCATTTACGAAATTACGTGACAAAATTAATAGTAGAACTAAACCGACACCAACGTGTTTTAATGATAAAACATGACTAATTGATATAAAACTCAACATTTTTTATCCATGCGTTTTTGTTTATAACAAAAAACTGCAAAAAATTTAGTCTTTTACCTTTAATACAAAATCCACTTACGAACCCGTGTTTGCTACTTTGATCAATGTTGAAGAAAAATGAAAAACCTACAAAATGGGCTACTATAGGCTCAACTTCGGTAATTGGTTTCTTAGATAACGGAACCTTTACCCCAAATTCCAAAAAATACATAATTGCCTCTATATTTTTTTATTATATAGCTAAAACATTCTTATTACCTGAAGCGATGGATCTTCTAATACCCAATTCATGTTCTTAAAATAAATAGTGTATCCCCAGTAGTTTTTGCAAAATAATCCCATGGAAGACATATTTTTTGAAATGCTACATTGCTTCAACGGATGACCCTATCATTATGAATGTAAAGTAGTAGTAAATGTCAGAACTGTCAAATATATCTCTAAAATGACCACAAGGTCGAAATTCTCAAAAATATCTAAAACGTCAAAAACTTCAAAAATGTCAAATATATGTCAAAAATATCAAAAAGATCATAAATATTAAAAATACAAAAAATATAAAAAATATCAAAAATATTCAAAATATCAAAAATATCAAGAACATCAAAAATATCAACAATATCAAAAAAATCAAATATTGCAAAAATATTTAAAATATCAAAAATATTAAAAATATCAATCAAAAATACCTAATAATCAAAAAAATCAAAATCATCAAAAATATTAAAATATCAAAAATATCAAAAATATCAAAAATATCATAAATATCAAAAATATTAAAAACATCAAAAACATCAAAAACATCAAAAACATCAAAAACATCAAAAACATCAAAAACATCAAAAACATCAAAAACATCAAAAATATCAAAAATATCATAAATATCAAAAATGTCAAAAATATCAAAAATATCAAAAATATCAAAAATATCAAAAATATCAAAAATATCAAAAATATCAAAAATATCAAAAATATCAAAAATATCAAAAATATCAAAAATATCAAAAATATCAAAAATATCAAAAATATCATAAATATCAAAAATATCAAAAATATCAAAAATATCAAAAATATCAAAAATACCAAAAATATCAAAAATATCAAAAATATCAAAAATATCAAAAAATATCAAAAATATCAAAAAATATCAAAAACATCAAAAATGTATTAAAAATATCAAAAATATGAAAAATATCAAAAATCTAAAATATCAAAAATATCATAAATGTCAAACATATCAACTTGTCAAGAATGTCATCAATTTCTGAAATGTCTAAACTGAAAAATGCCAGAATTGCTAATTATGTGCAGAATATCAAAAGGATAAAAATTTCAAAAATGTCAAACTATCAAAAATGTGCAAAATTCATATAATGTCTAATGTTCAATTTACTTATGCTAAATCCAAATTTTCCTTAAACAGATTTTAATTTATTTAAATTTTCTGGATATGTGGTTTTATAAACACAAAAAAACATAAAAAACAAAAAGTAATTTCAACAACGCAAATTACAAAAAAGCAAACGAAAAAATGGTGAAATTTAATTGAATTATAATTTAATTTTAGAGCTCTCCAATAACTTCGTCAATTATAATTCCTCGAAAATCCCATACACACAACATTCCCGCTACGTCCTCCTCCCATATATCTTTCGGAAGGTTCACGTGATCGCCACTTCTGATCTCGTCTCACTTTTATTCAATCTCGGCGTTTCAATTGAAAAAGTGACGGAAGCCAAAGTGAAAGAGCCTGGCTTGGCATGGTTTCCTTTATCTCGTCCGTCCATCAGTAATCGGAAAAACTTTGGAGAGCGATGCATCCCTATAAATTGAAAATATATAAGAGCGAGAAAGGCTGAATGCCGGTGGTACGGATATAGGGATGGAGTGTATAGAGAAAATATTTGTCGGTGATGGAGTTTAGGGGGTGTTTTGGGTATAACTGTTGATTGAAATTTGTTTTTTTTTTCACAAACACTGACGTAGATACCGCTAAAGCGTCAGCGAAATTCGGATGCTGCATAAATGTTCAGGGGCGTTACAGCTGCAAAAGGAATTCGGTGTCTGCCATTATATTGAAGATGCCTATCCAGTGTTTATTTTTTTATTATGTAAAGAGAAAGTTCTTTAAACAAATTCAAATAGTGACTTTTGTTCACCGATTTTTAAGGAAACATTAGTAAAGAACTGGTTTTGATCCTCTCTTGATGGAAAATCATAACAAAAACAGATTTCTACAAATAGCTTTCTTTAAAATAAAATTAATTTTGTTTCTGATTTTTATTATTGTTAAGTACTGAAAATATTTTTTGTCGCTGGTTCAATCCGGCTCGAAAGACCACACTCACACCAGATCGTTTAGAACTTAAATGAGTGGTCCTTCGAGCCGGATTTGAACTAGCGACAATAAACATGTATGTTAAGTGAAAGAATTTCTTAATAATCATAAAAGTTACATGGTTTGACCCGAGAGTTGAGCTTAATAAATTAGAAAATTGAATAGGTTTGATTCTAAAGTGAAGGAAACGAACTTTTTTGCAGTATAAACGACCATTCATGTGTACTAGTGGTCGCCCAGTGGTCGAAATTCGACCATATTTCTTGAAATTTTAAAAAGTATATTTTTATAAGAAACAGAGTTGTGGAGAAATCGGAAAAGCAGATGTAAAGACCAAAATTGTTCACTGATATTTTTTGGCTGGAACCGCTCCTGGCAGAATATTTGCAACCTAAAAGTTTTGGTCAGTTGCGGTTTCAATCAAGTTCAGGAATATTAAAGAAATGAGAGGACCAACAACCCTAGCAGAACTTAAATATTTAATAGATTCTCTGTTGTCCGCTGTCTGACAATTTTTTACACAACACCTTCGGGAAGGTTGAGATAATAATATATTAATCAAATAATTAAATTCACATCAAATATTGCATATTTAATATGAAAGTTATTGCAACGCGTCCGAAAAATTAATACTAATCTATTACATTGACTATTTTACCACTAAACAATAACAACGCATGCATGCCACTTCCAGAAGTACATGCTCCATATATAATTACTCAATGTTTTGAGCTTTGACCGTCTGGAAGCAGCGGCACTGTCAGTTGTTTGGCATTGACAGTATGGACCTAAATAATTAATTTTTATTATATTTTATCTAATGAATGAACCAATATTATAAATTTATGTTAGCATTCTGTACTGACGGTCGTCAGTAGCTACTAAACAAAACAAAAATGAAGAAAATCGGTTGAGAGACAAAGGAGAAAATGGTACCTAATCGTTTTGTATTTGCCTATTTATATATAGATATGAGAAGAGAAGAGCAAATTGCAATCCACGTAGCAAACAATCATTATAAATAAAATGGTGTTCTTTATATGCATAAAGGAAACAGGGAAGACCCACATCCCATACCTTTAGTACATATCTGAACAAATAGAAATTGTTCAGATCCGTAATATAACAATGGATAATTGGTTTACATCGATATAATAGTTTGAAAAAACATTGGTATAATGTGACTACTGAGGTGGAATAAACATGAAACCCATTTTGTTTCTCGGAAACTGAATAGGATTTCAGAGCCCATAAAAAAACTGAAGATGCCCCTTTTCTGCTATTTTACAGCATATTGGATCATACTAGCACCAATACTGTACTCAATTTCAGAATATCCAACAATCTTCCAAACTGTGTCCCAATTAAATTCCTGGAAGATCTAGGTTTAGAATAATCCTCACACTTGATACAAGAAGTTTCAAACAAATAATTCCATGTTTTTTTCTCTTCTGGTTGTCCCCTCTTCGTCATCGAATGTTGGCGATCACATCCACAAAGGCCTCCCCATCTGTAGTCGCTCTAATTAGGTTTTCAAGGTTTAAGTCCAGTTCCTGAGATTTCACATCCATGATAGTATTTTCCTGTCAATCATTTCATAGTTTCAGACAAACATTCCCCAATATAACGACATTTTAAAATTATTTCTTGAACTTTTTTTATCTTTTGATATACTAAATGCCATTAATTTACTTTGATTATTTTTATTTATAGCCTAATCAAATGTTTATAAGTTGCTAATAATATAGGAATAACAAATACTGATAAAAACAGACAAGACAGTTAGTCTGAAGTTGATAGACAATGTAACTCGTTCCTCGAAGTTTCCTTGGACTTCCATCGTCTTGAGATGAACCACTTCAAGACGATGGAAGTCCAAGGAAACTTCCAGAGACAAGACAGTATTGTTAGCCCCATCTTCAGAATAATTTGTGAAGTAAGCAATGTGTGACACTAGTAAAAAAATTCAACTCTATCGGATCCTTAATACACCCTAACGATGCCCTAAAGGCCTGGATAACTATGAGAATACAAATTATTGTCGGAAGCAGCAACGTTACGTTTTAAAGTAGTACTTAAATACTTAAAACAATGACATCGATTACCAAAAATGAACACCTGTATTTTGTATTCAGTAGTTAGAATTGTTTTGTCGAGAATGAATAAAACATTTGTGAAACATTTCTGAAAAAGATTTCACATTATTATTAGCTATTAAAAAGATATTTACTTATTGTTTAAAAATACGCAATACCATTTAATGTAAAAGGATCTATTTTAACCCCTAGATATTCAGAAATACTAGTTTACTTGAAACCTTTCTGTTAGACAATTTTCAGTACTTACATAATAAATATTATTCAACATAAAAATTTTACCAAACTGTAGGATTTAATCCATTTCTTATAAAAAAAAACATTTTTTCAAGTAGTACACTTTGCAGGAAAACTGCACTCTTACAAATTTGCCTTTAGAATTTATACAAAAAAAACACAATGCAAAATCTACGACTAATATTCGTTCTAAGTTGTTGCAATGTTGCAATCTCTTTTCAGTCACTTTATGGTATAATTTCGATTAATTTTTATTATTAATTGTCAAAAACGTGTTTTGTCAATATTACAGTGTGTTCTAAATGTTATTTGTGGCATGTTCTTGATTATTTTTAAGTTTTCTTGGGGATAACACCACAATTGAATTAAAAAACTGTATATTGAAAGAAAATACCAAACATTTCAAAGTGGATTCTGACTTCGTTGTCAATGGCTTTATAATATATAATGAAAATATAAATTGCACAATTGAATGTTTGATTTATAACAAGTTGACATACGATTTTTGTTGTTTTTAAATATACAGGTAGCACAAAAAATTCTAAAGATCATGTATTAAGCTTTTGAGTTTGAAGAATTTGAAAGAGTTGTCTTTAGAATTTATAAGTGGCGTTCCTAGCTATGACTTTTGTTACAAGATAGCGCATTCGACAATTAAGAAATTATTAATGATCATCTCCTTTTAAACAACCCAGTATCGGGATAGTTCACAAGGTTTTTCCTAGGTTATCCCTTATGACGTTAATGGAATCACTGAAACAGCAGAATTATTTGATCGCATTTTTGGCGAATGCGCTATCTTATAACAAAGTCGTACCTAGGAACGCCACTTATAAATTCTAAAGACAACTCTTTCAAATTCTTCAAACTTAAAGCTTAATACATGATCTTTAGAATTTTTTGTTCTACCTGTATACAACAAAATTCGTATGTCAACTTAAATGTCATAAATCAAACTTTCAATTTTGCAATTTACATTTTCTTCATATATTTTAAAGCCATTGACAACGAAGTCACAATCGATTTTGAAACGTTTGGTATTTTCTTTCAATATACACCGTTTTTAAATCAAATGTGGTGTTATTCCCGAGAAAACTTAAAAATAATATTACAGTGATTAGTAAATGCATATGATTTGTTTAGTAGCTACGTTTGAAGTTTCAAAAGCGTTTTCAATGCAAAATTGTTTGTTTGTGACAGTAAAACTGGGTTCTAAATTTAGTTTTTTTTTACAAAACTATAGCCCTTTTTAAAAAAAAAATTATACGGGTTTTTGTTTTATTTTCGCCTTAACTGTTATTGCTCAAAATATCTGCACTCATACCGTTTACATCCTATATATTGGTTTGCATTTAAAAGTTTCCAAACTTTCATAATGTAAGTAGTCTGATATTCGAAAAAAGATACTTACTACCAAGTTGTGGGATAGTGGTGTTTGCTAGTCTAGTGACTGTATATAGGTCTCCATTCTTGTATAATACCTTCTTCTCTTATTGTTTACCTTTATGAATGTCAATTATTGGGACATTTTTATTTTCCTTCCTAACTTTTTGCAACTAAATTTGATGTGGTCTATGACAACAAATATTTTTTCGTATTTACATGTTATCAACGTGCATCGTACCAAAAAATGTATTTTATGAGTATGTATGTTAAGTTTTAAAAGAATTTTATGTCATTGGCTCAAATCCGGCTCGAAGGACCCCTCACTGGAGTCTTAACTGATCGAGTGGTCCTTCGAGCCGGATTGCACCAGCACTAAGATATTTACTTACTACTTAACAGTGATAAAATAAAAAACAAAATTTGTATTGGTTCTATTAATTCAATCATTTTAAAGACAGCTCTAACCAATTGCAGAATGGAATGTCACGCGAGGACACACAAACAGCGCTGGAAGCAAATTGAAATTGTCAATACATTTCTCAGCAACATAGTTTCGAACTCGACAGTCAATTATATCTACTTATTGGTAATAAAACGTGCATTGTTGAATGAATTACAACGGTTTTGAATTTCATTTATTTTAAAATCGCACTTTTGCATGTCTAACGAGGAAAGAAATTTGCAATTAAAGTAGCAGCAAATAATTTTTAACGTTTCTAATTGTTCTACGGATGTGGCCTTTTGTATGCTTAACGTGCGAAATGTTTATACGGTAAACCGTATTGATTTTCATACTGAATAATGTTTGCTTTGTGTTTATTTCTAATGAATTTTATATGACTTTATTGTTCCTACGATTGACGTGCGAGTCGTCGTGTTATACAACTTAAAAGAATAGAAATAATAAAAGAGATTTAAAAGGCTAAATACACAATTACAATTTTTAATGGTAGTTGAAAAAAAACGGCATAAAGTTTCATTGTAGAATTTAAAATATTCTCTTTGTTGGTAGTTTTATAGGCGTTTATACAATGAGCATGTATCGGTTGGAATAAATGAGATATGAAATCGTTAAGAGATAAATGTTGGTAATATTCTGTCTTTTAGTATTTAACCTTTTAATATATTATATAAAAATACTCGAGGTGAATTAGATCTGCAAAGTTAGTCGGCTACTGTATTATATTACTAATTAGCTCAGTAGATCAAGAGGCACGGGCCTTGCATCCAATAACTTGAAATAAACACAAACAAAAAAGGCAAATATACAAGACGACCTTTGAAAGCTGTGTAATCTACGGATCGGAAATCTGGGTGATTAACAACATGGAAAGAAGACTGCAAGCAGCAGAAATGGATTACTGGAGAAGAAGTGCCACACTTACTAGACTATATAGGGTAAGAAATGAAACTATACTACAAAGAATGACCATAGAAAAGAAAATTACAGATACAATAACTGAAAATTAATTACCTGGGTAAGGACACCTAAGGAGAAGGAAAGACGAAAGAATACTAAAGAATAGCCTTGAAGAAGGTGACTGGAATTTTATGGAAAATGGAGAAAGGGATGCGAGAAACGACCAGCAGGGTTGTATATATATATATATATATATATATATATATATATATATCAAGAGTTCTATAAGTGAAAGAGCGTGGGATGTTTGGAGAAAAAAACAGTGGGTCTAGGAATGATAATCTCAAATCTTAAAAAACAATCTTGGTAATATGATGACCTAAAAACGATTACATTTAATTATTTAAATAATAAATGTTATTATATACCTGGGTTCAATTTCCTTAATTGCTACTATAAACTCCAACTTGACAAATTCCAGACTCTTCTATTAATTGAGGTGCTACTGTTCAGTTCGTGTTTCATATTTCCCAGAGTCGGACAAAACGTATTAATACGCAGTAGAAACTTCAATATATTTTTATGTATGTAATTTTGCAATAATTGCGCAGTCATACGGTATTCACAGACGATTGTTTTCAAACTATATATATTACGATCATCATGTGTCTCTGATTCTATTTAAACTATTCATGTACTGACAAAGGATCGCAACACCCAGAAGGACATGTTTAAATTTAACATTGATTCAGTAAAACATAGTTGCTATAGAAGGACTGAATTATTAAAATGTAAATTAACAATACCAACCAATCTAATTTTGTTATTCCCCGACTTGACCATACAATATATGGCATCACACTCCCTCTAGGGTAAAATTCACTAAACCCCAGATATCCTAGATAACAAAAGGGTTTAGCTCAGTGGGAACCCTTGCCAGGTTTTCAGGCTCGTGTTTGGCGTCCTGGCGGCAGTTTCCCATAAATATCCTGACCGTCCGGGCGGTTCCTAACAAGATGGCTTTTTGTATTAGTTGGTAAAGATGTTCGTCCAGCCGAGGTATTTTAAAATGTTTAATAGATATCTTGGGATTACTCGATTACTCCTGCCGTTGACATAACAATTGGTACAGTTCGTGTGTTATTCATGTCCCACTGAGTCTTTATTTGAAATTCTAAATTCCTATTTTTCGTTATTTTCTCAGCCTGCGTAATATTTATATTATTTTGTTAGGAATTGTTATGTCAATTAAAGTTGGTTTCCGAGAGACTTTACCTACCAAAACTATATCTGGTCTATTGTGAGCAACAGTACGATCAGACAGTATCGTGCGGTCCCAGAATGTTATTTTTTTAAAAAAAGATTCTGGTTTGTATTTATAGTATGGTAATCTCACCGACTGTGATAGTTCAAGCTTTAGTGCTAGTTCCTGGTGCAGTATTTCTGCCACAGCATCTTGTCATTTTTCGTATTCAGTTGCAGCGAATGCTTGACAACCTCCTGTGATATACTGAATAGATTCAGATGTTTGGAAACTGTACTTGTCTGTCGTTGTTAATATAATGGTCTTTAACGATGTACTTTAATAGTTCTCAGTTGGAATTTCTTGATCTTGGATTGCTAATATAAAGCCTTCCGTTTCAGGAAACATATGACCAGAGATCAACCAGTAGTTCAACGCTGCACTGTCGACATAATCTTCGTTGACGTCATTTATATGTCTTCCATGAAGAGGCTTCTCTTTTCAATTTCAACAGTCTCTGATCTGGTGCTATAATTGGACTTGTAGTTCTGTCAGTCGCAGTGGTGTTGAGTCATCAACCTGGCATATGACTCTGTGTAGATCAGAAAATTCTGCCAGTTTCTGGATATGACTACGCAAAATAGAAATTTGGTTATCTAATAGTTTGCTTATGGCTGTCAATCCTCTTCCTCCTTCATACCGTGGCAAAGTTGTACGTTCGACAGACTTTATTATTAAGTTTGTTAATAACGTGTTTGTGCAAGACGGGTCTCTATACACACCCCAACACGTCTTGACAAGTGTTAGACATCGATCTTGACTTCATTTATGTCCCTTCGACATCCGGGGCCTACTTTTCTCCGATATTGGGTTTCATTAAATCACGCTTTATGTTTCTCATAACAGTAGTTGGATTTTTGTTTGTGCGATTAGCGATTTTTCGTTACTAAATATCGTTTTTGGAACTGTTTGTTTTTTAGTAAATTAACAAATGCAAAAAAGACAACAATATTAATTGATAAAAAAAAATTTACATGATAAAACATTAACCAAACTGAACCAAATTTTAATCGTTTATTTCTTACTATTAAATTTATGTTTTACCAAAACAATATTAAATTTAAACATCTACTGGGTGTTGCTATTTCTTTGCCAGTGAATTTACTAACCTAACCATTTTCGATATGAACTTGAGATAAAACTATATTTTTATATTATTTATATCATATTTGGGGATTGATTTTTGTTATAGATAAGGGTTAGATAAGTACATTTTAAATTAGTTTCCATTACAAAATCCGTAATTTCCTGTTACCGTATCTAAGAGACACACGACATTTCTAGCTAATTTACCTAACAAAAATTTGTTTTGCTCATTTTCCATTCTAAAGTGAATACATAATGCAAAATCCCTCGTTAATTATACGCGATGTATACATATATTTATACACGACGATAATGAATTGTAAATTCTTGGAATTGATTTAATCAAAGTTTTAACATTCGTTCATTTACGAACGCATAAGTATGTGTTTTCGTATGCAAATTGAGGTACGAACCGACTCCAACTCCCAATTAGTATCATTTAATAGAATCCACTTGGGTGTAATACGCAGACCTTTCAATCTCTGTAATTGGCAAAAAACACACACACATGAAATTATTGATTTTAGCTGCGGTGATCGGAAAAGCTAATTACTTTTTTGTGCAGCTGTCGATTGGCCATAGCGAGTGTTATTTTTCCGATGAATATTCATTGTTGAAATAAAAGTGTAACTTCAACAGAGCTGTTCGCAGTACAGTTAGGTGCATGCGTCTATACTCGTTTTTCACGTATTTATCAGCATGTTGTTTATAATTGCTGATTAATTGCAGATAGCAATGAGGGATTATTATGGTAATAACGAGATTGTTGTTATATTCGAATGCATAAGATGTTGAGTATTATCGTGCGGGATTTATCAGTCTTGTGCATACCAGGGAACGACAATATTTTTGCTAATAATTAAAAAGATTTAATTGTGGAAGCCGTTACTTTATGATAGTCAATCATAATGATCAAATAAAACAAACGCATCATTTTCAAACGTATAAACAAGAATAAAAATTTGAAAAACTGAGTAACTAAAAAAGCATATTTTAAACATTAATAAGAATTTAACTAACTAAAGCTGTGAACTGAACAAAGCAAACACAAACAAAGAATTGAAATTTTGAATACAATAAGAAATAGGAATATCTATATATAAATAGGCAAAGACAAAACGGTTAGGTACCATTTTCTCCTTTGTCTCTCAACCGATTTTCTTCATTTTTGTTTTGTTTAATAGCTATTGACGACCTTCAGTGCAGAGTATATAAAGAATCTTTATTTATACCGTTTAAAATAACTAATTTTTAGATAAATTATTAATAAAATTCAAGTGAGTGGCGCCCACTATGAACAAGTAGCTTAATCTACTATTCGAATTTTGACAGTCGTCAAGAGTAAAAATTCAATTGTGGAAAAAAAATATTATTAAATTAATCGACCTTTACTTACAAAGACGTATGGTGTGAAAGCCTTCTTTTCTATTCATTTATGACGTTAATTTTTTACAAAAACGATCACAGCTATTACTGAAATGACCAAAGCCAATGTGCATTTACAGAAGAATCCAAATGAAAATTTTTATGTAAGTACACAATTTAGAGATTCTCAAAGCTGATTGATACATTTGATTTCCGAACCAGAAGAGTTAAGTATGTACATTCTTTTAGTCATGAATGTCTCACAAATCTAATAACAATTTGCATATGCATCCATTATCAAAAGCTATGAAAACACTCAGGAGATGTGATATTCAAATATATTTTTAATTATTTATATGTATGCCATGTGCAAATAAAACTTGAATAAGCATTACAGTATTAGCAATAAAATAAGACGAATGAATTTGCAGTTTCATTTGATATAAGGCAATCTTATAAATTAATTTTAACTTCTCATCTAAAAAATTAGCAGTCAGTCAGAAATTGTGTAATGTTCTTTTAACGAGATGTGATATGCTGCAAATATATATATTTTTTATTTATCTAATAAACATTACATTTTTACAGTTGAACCTTTCAAAATTTTAAAGTAAAAAGTGCTGGTTAGGCGATTTTTTGATGGGTAAAAAGTTAAGTGTTATTATGTTAACTTGAAGCCCTCAATGAAGTTGGCATGCCCAGTTACATATGCATATATAAACTGACTGAGATATGAGGCGCTGTAGGTTATAAGGTTATAATTATACAGGGTGATTCCAGAAATGTTAGAAACCAAATGTTTTATTGGGTGGCCTACTAAAAATCCCCGGAATTTTTATGAGATTTATAAGTTTGGATTTGTAAGAAAAATGTTTGATAATAATCTCTGGTATACTTGAAAATTACTTTGATTTCAAGTAAATGAAAAGTGTGTCATAATTGCATTACGTGATTAGAAAAGGTTGAATCTGCTTTTGTAATCTATAAGAACGGTAATGTTCATGGTATCTGGTAACAACATTTTTTGTAGTCATTCCAACATAGAAACTACTACAGTTCAAACATATAATAACAACTCTGTAAATATGTGTAATAAGTTTGCTTAATTAATACTTAAACGGCCCCTTTCTTAGAAGAAATCCAAATTTTTATATCTCACAAAAATTCCGGGGGTTTATTACTTATTTAAAATGTTTTTCTCCCTACATTATTAGTTAATTTATTCCTATTTCTTTTTGTATTCAAATTTACATTTCTTAATTTGCTTTTGCTTTGTTCAGTATATACTTTTAATTAGTTAAGTTCATATTAATGCTTAAAATGGTTTAGTTGCTTAGTTTTTCAATTTTTTCATGGATGTGTATATATGTGAGAATGTTGCATGAGCGTCGAATCTAGTCACATATTGTGAATAAATCCAGTGATAGAAAACAAAGAAATTAGTTTTTAATTTGATAAAACTTTAAGGACCAGCCCAGAAGTGGCAACTATTTAGAAACTACGGTTGCAAACCAATCGAGCTTGCAACCAAAATGAAACATCCCTCCGCACATGAAGACGACAAGACTGAATCGTTTTGTACAAACTGTCAAATTATGTTTATGAAATTTTGGTAGGTTCTGGAATTCAGAATTAAGCAGTTGATTTAATAATGTTAGTAGTAATCAATAACGCTGTTATTAAGAAAACTTTTATCGTTTATGTTATTAACATTAATACCATCTATTCATCCTGTAAGATTATGTTGCTATATCATACTCAAATGCAAATCAGATTATACGCTATAACTGCAAACTAACCAAAGGAATTAGTGAAAACTCTAGGTTGTTAATATAAATAAATTAACTTTCTAAAACATACAGAAAATATATGCCTCTTTACAGAATACAGAATTTTACAGAATAGTCAAGAGGTTATTATATAACTCTTGAATTTCAGAAAATTTCAAGTTTATGATTTAATCACTCATGTTAAAACATACCTAAAATGAATTAATTATACTGAACTAAATTGAATGAAATCAAAACCGAACTAAAGGTTACACAGAACATAATATACAAAATCTACTTAATATAATATTAAATAATGAAAACGTAACCTAGTATTATGTCAACTACTGAAGTGCAACTGAAAACTGACCAAACTGCAACCTCAGGAGAGGGTTGCGTCCAACCGATTTTAAACTGATTGCAAACCAGCCCCATTTCAAACGCTCGTCTGCGGATCCCCACCGCTAAATATGGCCAAGATTGTAAAACAGTTGCAAGTGCAACTGGTTTGCAACCGTAGTTGGCCTGTCTGTGCTGGCCTTAAACCGTAAAATAATTTAAAATTTTGTCTGCCTGTCTGCCTGATAGCGCTTCATGCGAAAACCACTACTGATGATGACTACTTAGAATTGTTGAAACAGCGTTGAGTGTTTTAAATAAAGGTTTGTTTGGTGTTAGGATGCAAAACTGTGTTTTTACATTTTTACATATGGTACTGCGAATGAATCGGAGGAAATGTTTGAAAGGATTGCCGATAAATTTGATGCATAATTTAAAAAATATATATTAGGGCAACGAAAATAGAAGACAGAGTCCTGAATAAATTCATCGTTTCTGACAAAATAAAAACGATTTATTTTAGATATAAAAATTGTTTGGACCCACGAAGTTTGCATCAAGTGATGTCAGTAGTCAGATTAGCAAAAATTTAATTCAATTGCTACGATTTTGAAGTGATTAAACTTGTTTACTTTTTTATTTCATTGTAAATGACAAAAATTGTCGAATGTCAAGAGAGTTAAAAATGCCAAAATGTCAAAATTGTCAGAAATATCAAAAATGTCGAAAACATAAAAATCGTGAATAACGTTGAAACGTAAAAAATGGTTGATTAATCGTGTTTGTAAAGTGCAAAAAAACTTGAATCTTCAAAAATATGGAATACCTCGAATATAGATCTTTTCACCCTTTGTAATGCACAGACGCCTTTGGCATGTTAAAAAGGTGGGAATATGAAAGTTTCGTGCCCTTTTCACAAATATGCATGGGGAACTAGTATTAATATCCTTATTATCAATGAACTTAACTGAAATATTAGTTAGTGGAGTTATTTATACATGTTTCAATTAAAGCAAATAACTGCATTAAATTATAATGGTGGTTAAAGTTATATTTTCGTAAATAAGGTGAAAATAAGGCTGATATATTTGACAGATTAGGACAAAAATGATACTCATATCAGATTTAAAGTAATTTATATACTGATAATTAATAAAATAAATATTAGTAATACAAAACACAAATTTAATTAATTTATTTTTACTATGGTTTTATCAGTCATTGTCTTTTTACTACAATTTGTGATCTAAATTATAATCGTTTCGAGGTGTCATTCCTTTGTACGCAAGACAATATATATTATATATTATATATAACATATATTGTTTCTGGTCAGGGAACCTTCATCAGTTGCGCTTCCCACAACTGAATGTCCTCTCGAACACTTCGTTATGTATTTGATACATTTCGTTAAATTTGAAGACGCGAGATGTCAGACCGACATCTAGAAGTTTCGAGAGAATTAGCACGCAGAGGTTCCGAATCTGGAGCCGTTCCGTGTAATTGTTGTTCTTCCTTAACTCCTAGGACAGAATGTCACGAAAAAATTTTCATGATCCTGTCACCTGTCAAAATGTTATCGTGACATTCTGTCCTAGGAGTTAAGGGAGAACAACAATTACACGGAACGGCTCCAGATTCGGAACCTCTGTGTGCTAATTCTCTCTAAAATCCTTGATGTCGGTCTTATATCTCGCGTCTTCAGATCTAAATTATGTTGGCGATTCATCTTTCGACTGACAGATATATGAAAGTTAATTTATAATTACGAAATCTGTACAAAAAGTGTATGTAATATTACTGAAGGCTGTACAGTTGGTACAAATAAAATATAAAATTCAGTGTACAAAGAGTTATTTAAACTCAATTTGCATCCTTATGTCTGGTGCATTATATACAACTGAATTGGAAAAAGTTAACACTTCGTTTATTTAATGTTATATCTTTTTGCAAGTTATTGCATCAAAAACAGACACACATAAAAACATATAAGTATATTACAAAATCAATTACTTGTAATCGACCATCAAAAAGTCAAATAAATTCTCTACAAATGATTTACTGTACATATGGCTGCCACATATTCCATGACATTAATGCTTTTTGGTCCAGTCTTTATTGATAATATGTTATACATGTTAATTATAATTGTTTTACTGATAGTTCACTTTAAGTTGAGAACTATTAAAACGTTAAAACTAATACTAAATTAGTAAATTACATTGAACATATTGTATTCACATTATAAACAAACATAAAGTGCAGGAAAAAAAAATGACAGGTCTTGACGCATGCGCATAACTTTTTTCAATTATGTAAAGGTCTATTGACATGAATCAAAAATTTAACAAATTTCAAAACCTTCAAAACCACCAAAAACATCAAAATTATAAAAAATGCCAATAATATAAAAAATATAAATAAACTAATAAGATTAAAAGATTATTATAGATTTTAATACATCATAGATAACCCCCGTACTAAGACTGACAAGGTCTAAAAATTTAATAACACTGTTGTTACTTTTGTGGTATTACGGATAAATAAAACACTAAATCTTTATAATAGTTGTTTCATTCTAAAAGTTGTTGTCATCAGTAATATTGTCAGTGGTGTCTTTGCTTATTGGTGTCCTTTTTAATTCTATATTTGGCACCTAGCGTTTGGGATCTAGTTGAGAATATTATCACACAGAATTTATCACAATAGCATGGCCTTGATTTTACATACTAATGGATGCAATTGTAAGCTATTTGATATCAAACTGTCCTATTCTAGTGTGGGACATCCCCAGTCAAATGGTTCATCAGAACGATTCCACCCGACCTTACTAGACATGATTAGAATCCACAAATTAGAAAATCAAGACGAATACCCCTTCAACATCCTTCCTTATGCAATCATCGCATACAACAACTCCGCAAACAAAACTCACGGATTCACTCCTTACGAACTTGTTTACGGACATACTTCGAGTAGGACTCCCGAAACTCTCTACAACCAACAATCATTGATTACTAAATACATCCGAGATCTCAACAACCGTATCACACACTATTATAAAATCACTCGTGAAAGAACGGAAGTTCAAAAGCACAAAGCGAAAGTCCGAATCGATAAACATGTTTCCGAAAATCTCCCGAATTATCAAATAGGCGATAATGTCTATATCAAGGAATCCCAAATCAAGGACAAACTCCAAAATAAATTCAATGGTCCTTTCGAAATCCTGGAAATTCACAAAAATTCCGCGACATTACGAAATCCAAAAACCAAACAAAAAACTAAAGTAAATTTCGGCAGAATGAAACCGTTCTCAGAAAGTTAATTTCTGTTTCAGGTTGTGCCTGCTGTTCGGATCAGCAGTAGCCCAATATCAAGTCGAACCTATAAATAACACATTAGGGATATACTACCACAACGAAGCCCAAATAACCGTTTCTAACACTAAATGGACACTTTTGGTCCACAAAAATATTTCGGCCCTCGAACACGTTTTCACGACAAATAATAGACTTTTACAAACACTTATCGAAACTGTTAACCATAAATCTTTCGCAATGAATTACTTTCGCTCAGATGTACAAACTCATATAAATCTTCTAAACCAAATATCCACCACAATTAAGGACAAATTTATCGAAATAAATATGGACACCAAAAGACCTAAACGCGGCATACTTGATGGCGCAGGTACTCTTTTCAAAGCAATTACCGTGTGAAAATGATTGGCCCTTAAGGAAAATCACTTGAGATTTGTTTTGATTTAATCCCAATACATTTTTAATGTTATTCTAGGTTTTAAATAACGACAATTGTTTTCATTTAATACTTTGACCTTCACCAAAGCTTACTACATAAGAAAAAGCTTTTACAATTTTCAATAAAAATGGTATACCTACTCCATGTCACGTGGGACCACTTTGGGATCCTCTGATTCCTCCATAATGAAATTTAAATTATCCAAATTAAATGATGAAGTAAAAAAGGAACCTGTATACAAACGAATTGAGAACCTTCTCCTTTTTGAAGTGGGTTATCAATTAAGAGCCCAATTAGCTTACTGAACCCCAAATAAATATCGCCCTCAAATTAGTTATTTGCGGGTGAAAATGAAAAATAACGATAGTTGATGTTTCCATATGAAAATAATAGCTGACTAAGGTCTTTGTCTTCATCCAAAATAAATACCAACGAGCCCAACGACCGTGCATTATGACCACCAACTATATACGCATTTAGTAAATCAAACAGTCCGTATAGTTAGCTAAGTGCCGTCCGCTCACATAATAACGGCCGGAGATGAGTGAATAAGACTGCAATTTTATTTGTTAAAATAACAGAAGCATCAAAGCGATCGCCATCCGACAAATCGTTATGGTGCATTTGGATTCGTTAACGACACTCGTTACGACCACACGCTCGCCCGTTCTCTGTGGTAGCAGCGGAACGAACGGCTACGTAACGATGACTCTAAGTAAGTGTATATTCGGTCGAGAGACAGCTATTATTGCTCGAAACGAAGCGGGTTTTTCTCCTGTAGATACTGTTATGGGATATTTGTGTTTGCGTTAGGTTTCTTTCGCAATTATCACTGGCGGGCTGTTTTTTATTATTGACAAACGATAACATAAACACACTTTAAATTATGGAAAAGTGCGGTAACCTATGCTTTGTGTTCATTACAGTCGACATAAGCTCTAATAATATCCAATACGATAGCTAAATGTTCAACCTATGAGAAATAAATACCTTGATTTTGTACTTTTATATCCCGGCCTTGCATAGGTATTACTAAGTATCCACTACTTGAATGAGCCCTTAAATACTTTTATACCAATTTATGGAAAGAATGTACATAACGCTCCTCATCTTAGTGATTTATGTACTAAATTGAGTACCTATACAGGGTGTCCCACGAAGGTGGGCGGTTACCTCTGACTCAAAAAATGTCGATTTTAAAATTCTGGAATGCAATGTCAAAATGATTAGTCCTTTAAGGAAAACCAAATAAATTTTTATCTATCTATCTATGTTCGCTTTCGCCGAAGAACAAGTTTTGTCAATTTTCGAATAAAAAAAAATTGGGATCAGTACCATGACCTTGATTTTATAGAAGGCATATTATGTTAAATGATAAATTTGAGTTTATTTATTTTGATTGAATTACAATATATTGTAACGTGCAAAAACAATTGAAGCCTTCTTCACTAATCTTACGAGTTACTTGAGGGAGATTATGTGCCTCTAGTAAGGTGGAGTTGCTGCGGCTAGAGTTTTTTTGTAGGTTCACTGAACTAGCGTTCTGGTGCCTCCTCGAGTATCTTGTCCGTTGTCTGTTCGACTTTTCGCTAAGCTGGCGATACCTGGGGCTGTGCCTTCTTGCTAGCACCATACAATGTCTATTAGGTTTGATGCAATCCATAAATTGCTTGCTCTATAAAAAACACTGTTAGATTATTTCATATTTTTCGTTTCATTATCCCTTTCGTGACCGGGCTGAATACAGACCTGCTCATTTCAATTTTAACTCTCGACGCATGCCTGAGTGGTAGAAGAGTTCCGTTTGAAAGCGAAGAAAGTGAACCCGTACCTCGCTGTTGTGCGATATCTGAAGGCTACTAAAATGGCGTTCCCTTAAGTTAGTTGCTTTTTCCGCGTCAGCAAATGGTGGCTGATAGGTGGTATTATTTGGTGAAGAATACCATTAGAAATACGCGTTGATGGTTGAGATTTTTTAGGATATGATTAGCCTTTCGTTGTGAAGGTAAGCAGAGCAATTTTAGCGAAATAAATTTATCACGTTTAAATTCTATTTTAGGGTCATAGGGACGATTTTCCCTAAGGAAGATTTTTCTATGGAGGGTTTATCTTGCGGTATATTTGAGTTACCGTGGATTTGACTTACGATGGATTTTTCCATGTTTTGAATCCTGTTTTATGGTGGATTTGTTTTACGGTGAGTTGTTCTACGTTTGGAGCCATGTTCTAACTAGGAATTTTTAAAGTTCGAATTTTCTACGTTTTAGGGCTGTTATTTTCGAGATGGGATTTTGAAGTTCTTATTTGGTATGGAACCGATTTAACCGTTTAGATGGAATTCAACTGATGTCCAGTCGGTGATGAATTACTTGGAGATGTTTGGCTTTGAGTTTCCAGGATCCAGAACAGTGCAATCATGTCAATATAATAAGAGATAGTAAATTTCAGAAACTTTTAATAAGGTAAGGTTTTAATTTGTCGAGAGATTATACCATCATCTTTTTAATCAAATCATTTTGATTTGGTGATTATTGTGTAGTACATTTTTTGTAGCTTTCAGGTAGAAATTTTTTTGTAAACATCTAAATTTTCACTGTGATTATTAAGCAAAATTTTTGAATATTCCATAATGTAAATTGCAGAGTTTACTCTTTATCTACACTTATTAGAATGTCCTAATTTTTTTGGATCAAAACTTCTTATCTCAATTTTTCTACTATATATTTTATTTTTGATTCTCTTATTAAACTCTCTGTAGTTACATTTTGCATATTTTTTATATACCTAACCTATCGATTGTGAAAGAATTTTTGGAAGCACCACTGAAAGTATTGAATACATATATTTTTTAACAGAATCAGATTATTAGCAGTTTGTTCATAAGGGTCATAACGATATCACTATAGCCGGTGTGAATTACATCATAACCGCATACTATTTTTTGGTTTTTAAGGTATGTTCACTTAAAGGTTTTCAACAAAATGGCGCCCTGTATAAATTTAAATTTTGTTTTTTACTATCTTTTACACACGCCTATATGTTCCCCGATGAACAGCAACCGCCTAGCACATGTGAATAAATCAAGGTAGGGTTTATTTGATTTTTGAGTTTTCCAAATTTAGGATACCAGGTTTGGGCCACAATATCCTCACTGACAAGCAAATCACAACACCCACTAAGTATCTACTACTTGAGTGAGCCCTTAAATACTTGTATACCAATTTGTGGAAAAAATGTACATAACCCATTTATGTACTAAATTGAGTACCTAGACAGGATGTCCCACTAAAGTGGGCGGTTACATCTAACTCAAAAAATGTCGATTTTAAAATTCTAAAAATTTGGCAAGCTGATAGGTTCTATGTGACTAAAATATTTTTGTATTGTATATTATTTGGATTGTACGTTAAATTTTAAATAAATTTCATTAGCCACATGTTATCTCTAAAGTTAACCATTCTCAAGAGAATTCAATAGCTCTGACAGGTGAAATTAACCTGAAAATTTCATCATGACATTCTAACCTAGAAATTACGGGTAACAGCAGTTACATGGAACGGCTCCAGATTCGGAACCTCTATGTGCTAGTTTACCCGAAAATCCTAGATGTCGGTCTATATATATTGTCTTTCGTACAAAAGAATGATAGTTCGAAGAGAGTATTCGATATGTTTTTCGTTGTCTTGTGGGAATATCAAGTATAAAATCTGCTGGCTAGGAACTTATAGCATGTGTTTGTGACGGTACAGTTATTTTCTTGACAATATTGGACTAATCTCCCTTCGTTGCTATTTCGCTCACCTAGACCATCGTCACCTATCACTGATTCCATTCTGCCTTTGCCAAGTTTGGCATTAAAATATCTCAAGACTATAATAATTTCGATAGTTTCTTATTAGTTTTAGAGCTTGGGCAAGTTGTTTATAAGATTGTAGATCTGAATGATATTAATGTTAAAAAGTTAGGTTAGGTTGAAACAGTATTACCCTTTCAGATAGGGGAACAAAGTCGTTTACAGACTTTTGTATATTCTAATCCATTAAGATGTCAACACCATGCCGGTGGTTTAGATCATCATTGTTATTGGATAAATAGTATCTTAGATAGATTTGCGGTGACCGTCCCCTTGACTGGCCAGCTAACTTTGGTCACTTTAAGGATATTTATTTTCATTCTGTTCATTTCTCGTATTAGGTTGCAAATACTGCTTATTACTGCAGTCCTTCTGTCCGAGTCAGTTTTCTAGCAAGGAATATCACGGAAGTGAGTTTGTAAATTGGGTTAGCATTGATTATGCTATTAATCCTTAACCCCGGTCAATCAATGAATGAAAATGCTGGAGGAAAAGAATCACATGACAGTTAACGCGAGATATGTGGCAGAATTTAAGGTTCAAAAATCATACAGCCCACAATTATAACAGGATTCGGCAATATATTGTCTCAGTAGAATTCTACTGAAGCTCTTGGAGTAGGCAGATTGGAGGCTCCGAGTTCTAATTAAACTATAAATATTTCTTTTTATTCTTTCTTCTGTAGTAGGAATCGAAATGTCGAGTAATTAAGAGTTCTTTCTTAGAATGATAAGCATGTTTATCTCTGTCTTATCCCAGTTAACTTTTCTAAAGCTCTATTCAAGAACCGCCGTCAAGGGTATGGGCCACATTGACTCCCCTTGTCTGACACCTCTCTCCAATGAGAACCGAACGGTTTTTTCATATGGTTGCACACTAGCCTTTCTTATTTATGGAACTTATCCATTTAATGGATGTATCTGTAATCCATAGGATATTGACAGAGCCTTGATCATTCGTTAGTTTTCTCTAGTCGAAGGCCTTTTGAATATCAAAAAACAAGAATTAGAGATCGGTTGTATACTTTTAACGTTCAAGGATGTTCTTTGATACCGAAATCTGATCGAACCCTTGTGACATGGTTAACTAACACATGAGTGTTGTATCGTCCTTGCTTAAACATCCATCTAAACTTTTTACAAATGGTAAGGTTAAAGGGGTGCGATCAGAGACTTCTCAAGTAATTGGTTTGAGAAAACATAAAAACCAAAATATACGGTAGCATTCCACAAAACAAACAAGAAACAAGTATCTGCTAAATTTCCATCTGTGTTACTTTTGGACACCCTTACCGGAGAACTCTTTATAAATTCAAATTAAACTTAAAAAGAATTCCACAAGTTATCCAAAGCAATTGTATGTCTAACCTTTAATCCCCTTCCTCCTCAACATAAAATACTTATGCCCCGATATCCTTACTCCCTCTCACTTCCCCAATAACATTGTAACACCATTACCATTCAGACGACTGCTGCGGCTAGAGGGCGCGACGCGCGGGGGTCACACTAACACCCCCCTTTAAATTGAAAATCGCAATGTATATGATTTGTCTGGGCGATTATTTATCGCTAAGGTCGTATAACGTGTACCGTGCAGTATAGTAGCGCTTTATCGGCTTTGGCTCGGCGCATTTTATGGCACCGAATGACCAGAACGTGCTCCGAGGGTGTACCAGAAGACCGCCTCTCGCCTCCTTAATACGGTCTCCGGGCAACCGTAGTTGGCAATAACTTGGTCTAATTGGGTTATGATTCATTGTAGTGTCGACTGATACCTTAGGATATCGATGGCATTACTTTATTTATGTGTGAGGCAAGCCGTATAGATGTGGATTATGCTCACAGGACAAATATATTCGGAGCTTAGAAAGACCTTGCACGGCTTCTAACAACGGAGTGTAATAAAAAAACGACAGTTGATAACATTGCGCTTAGCTGACGCGATGGAATTCGGTAAGGTCTTTTTGAATAATCTTACAGTTTTATATACAGGACGTGTTGTTAATAAAATGCAAAAAATACAGCTTGGAGCCACAACTTTCTTGAATCTATTTATTAACTGCAAGGGGTTGTGGGACATTATATGACTCGTGCAAATTTATTTTCAAAACATTTTAATAAACTAAGCGCTTTCGACTATTAATAGTCATCATCAGAGCTTCTACAAAAAATCAGGTCACATACAAAAAAGAACATCTTAACATAACTAAAACTACTTACAGTTGAAGCTAATGAGTTACAATATAAATATTCAATTTTTAAAAACACAAAGCAGAGTATGCACTGGATACACACTAGTCAACAAATTTTTCTATTCAATTTTAATTTTTTTTTTTGAAATAATTTCAAAAATGGGGTTAAACCATCTCGGAAATGTGGTGACCAAATTATTGTGTTTTATGTCATAAATTGTAAAGATCTGTCAAGCATGGAAGATTAACAGTTTTAAGGTAATAGATTTCTATGTAAAGGAATAAAGGGTTTATTTAAATTCGCTTTTGTATTTAGACAAAGTGGATTAGATTTTATTTCGTTATCTATAGCAATGTCTTCCAAAAATTCAAGTCTGGTAAGATTTTTATTTACAACTGGGTATTTAAGAATGGAATTAGACTGTGGACTAAAAGTGTGTTTATTAAATGGTGGCCAAATGCTGATTTGTTTGGATATTTTTATTAACTGGTGGAATAATTATTTTTTTTGTTGAATAGAGTGTACCAGATCCAGATTTCTGAAATTTAAATTTGGGAGAATAATTCTGTTCCTAACAGGGCGAAATTTGGAATTAACTGCATTGAAAAATCCCTAATATCCCTAAAGGTGAGTGCTCATTGCTCACAACTCTGCTTATCAAACCAGGCATTTATACGACAAAGTGTTGGTAATTTATGGGGAAAACATTTGATTTTATTGTTTTAGAGTTCCGACAGGTAGATCCTGATCCAAGGTTCGTCCGGCTGCTTTGTGGCGTCATTGTATCAATAAAAAATGACAATTTATAGATGTCTTTACTTGTTGAAAATTCATTTTAATATTATATTAAAATAAACACTCTGATGTAATTTTCACTTAAATAAATTTACTATTGACAATTTGTTCACCAGGCTACTGGCTTTTTCAGAATACAAAGTAAGAGTAATAGTTAAATGCCTAAACTATTACAAAGAACTATGGGGATGCAATTACAGAGCTATTTAGAGGATTATTGAAGCAGGTAGGAGGGGATTATCACTATTAAGAAAGAACAAAATATTGTAATTGGGTTTTTAAAATAGGTAAATTATGCCTGTAATGAGTTTATACAATTCTATTGAAAAGATTATGTAATGGGGATGAGTTGGTTTCGGTTTGATCATTTAAGAGGTATGGTGAATTTTTGTTTTTGTTAATGTGAACTTATAGACCCGAGTTGTTATTTTTGTTAATTTTATCTTTATTGTTTCTTACATGTTTTCCTAAGTTGTTATCTCTTTTAAAAGCTGTATGAATGTTTCTATTTAATAAAAATTGGGCTAATTTTTGAGAAGGAGAACCGATGAATGTGATAGTTTTATATAGTTTGGGATCGATATTACGGGTAGTAGGATATACTTATTTTCAATTCAATAATAACAAAGTTTAATTAAAGGTAACCCATTAAGCCCTCTTGAACAACATAGAATCACTCATTTTCAAACGCAATCTGAAGAGTAAAATCCTATATTGGTATCGATATGTTGACGACATTTTTACTTGTTGTACTGGTACTTACAGACAATTACAGTTACTCCATAACTATATAAATCAAATCCACCCTAACATAAAATTCACTGAGACCGACAATACATTAAATTTCCTTGACTTAATCATCAATAGACATAACAACAAACATACCTTTTCCATTTATCATAAACCTTCACACACGGACCTTACAATCCACAATAGTTCACACCATCCTTACCAACACAAACCTGCAGCATACCATAGAATGTTGCACAGATTGGTTACCATCCCACTATCAAAACCCACTTTGATACAGAAGTTCACAGAATAAAATGTATTCCTATCAATAACGGTTATAACCCTCAAATTATCGACAATATGTTAACTAACAAAATTAAATAAAGAGGCTTTAAATGAAGTATATCCTACTAACCCTAATAACGATCCCAAACTATATAAAAGTATCACATTCATCGGTTCTTCTTCTCAAACAATGCCCAATAAAGATAAAATTAACAAAAATAATGATATGTGGTAGTTGCCCTAATTTCTACCTCGGTCATATGGGAAGATTATTCAAGACAAGATGGGACGAACATACCAAAGCTTTTGAGTGCCACAATTATAATAAGTCAACTTTTGCCGACCATTTATTAAATGAAAATCATGTACCTCAGAATACGTTCGAAGTATTACATTTACAACATAGAAGTAAAAAATTATTTTTTTTAGAGTCATTAGAAATTAACAAAAACAAAAATTCACCATACCTCTTAAATGATCAAACCGAAACCAATTTATCCCCATAACTTAATCTTTTCAATAGGATTATATAAACTCATTAAAGGCATAATTTGTCTATTTTAAAAACCCAATTACAATATGTTGTTCTTTCTTAATAGTGATAATCCCCTCCTACCTGCTTCAATAATCCTCTAAATAGCTCTGTAATTGCATCACCATAGTTCTTTGTAGTAGTTTTAGGCATTTAACTGTTAGTCTTAAGTTGTATTCTGAGGAAGCCAGTAACCTGGTGAAACGATTGTCAATAGTAAATATTTTTAAGTGAAAATTACATCAGTGTGTTAATTTTAATATATTACAATGTATAGATTTGTAAAAGACATTGGGTTCGTTTTTAAACAAAATTAGATAATGTTCAAGTTAATAGTCGGTAATAATAAACTTGGGTCGCGAGCAATATACATCCTTTTGATGGTATGGCGAGCCGAGCTGCGAGCCTTGAGTAAGGAAGATCCCAGGGTCTCTTTTTCTCTCTCTCTCCCTCACTATCACACTTTAAGGAAGTATATTCACGAGTATGCACTAGCCCACAGTAAATGCAAACAACAAACAAACGTCTGATAATTTTCAAGTTAACCAGAGTACTTTAAGTTGGTGAAAATTACGTTAAAAGTTTTCGTTACATACACGCCAACCTAATAAAAGCGTGTAAAAAAAGCGTGTTAACTGGGCGAAATTTGGAATTGAACACATAACTGCATTGAAAAATCCCTAATATTCCTAAAGGTGGGTGCTCATGGCTAACAACTGGGCTCATCAAACCAGGCATTTTTACGACAAAGTGTTGGTAACTTTTGGGTAAAACATGAGCGAATTTTATTGTTATAGGGTTCCGACAGGTAGATCCTCATCAAAGGTTGGTCCAGCTGCTTTGTGGCGTCATTGTATCAATAAAAAATGACAATTTATAGAATTGTAAAAGACATTGGGCTCGTTTTTAAACAAAATTACATAATTTTCAAGTTGGTTAATAGTCGGTAATAATAAACTTGGGTCGCGAGCAATATACATCCTTTGTTCCATGATGTGGGGGTACAAACTCATGTTGGGTGGAATGGCAAGCCGAGCTGCGAGCCTTGAGTAAGGAAGATCCCAGGGTCTCTCTTACACATCTCTCACACTTTAAAGAAGTATGTTCACGAGTATGCACTAGTCCACAGTAAATGCAAACAAACAATCGTCTGATAACACAAATCAACATTTCATCTAAGCCGGAACACGGCGTAGTAGGGGTTTTTTTGGATCGCTGAATACGATGAGAGAGTCGGTTGACCTTCATCACGTCAGAGTCAAGGACAATTGAAGGTGAAATCGAGAGAATTCAACCAAAAAATCTGAAAAAATTGTTGTTTATGTTTCTGAGGTCTCTGAGTCCGAATCCATAGTTTGTTTGACCTTGCGCTTTTTCCCAGAGGTCATTTGAAGGTCATATCGAGGGAATTCTACAAAAACTCTCTCGGTTTGATCTTTAAATGCCCTTGAACCTGACGTGATGAAGGTCAACCGACCCTCTCATCGTAATCAGCGACCCGAAAAATCCCTAGTACACTATAAGGTATGCCGTGTTCCCGCTTAGTTCAAATGTTCACCTGTTTAATTTTCAAGTTAACCAGACTACTTTAAGTTGGTGAAAATTACGTTTTCGTTACATAGATATATACATACACGTCAGCCTAATAAAAGCGTGTTAAAAATAGCGTATTGCATCACAGCAAGATTGTTTGTTTTAAAGTACACATGCAATAGATCATTTTTTTACAGGAAAACAGTGGCAGATACGAAAAAAATGCAAGAAATACAAAAAAAATGCAAATTCATTTACAATTTTTGTCAATTTCCAAGGGCGTACTGAAAAAAAATGTAGGGCCAGAAAGAAAACGTGACCCC
Organism: Octodonta nipae; assembly: GCA_034190945.1. Lineage (NCBI taxonomy): Eukaryota > Metazoa > Arthropoda > Insecta > Coleoptera > Chrysomelidae > Octodonta > Octodonta nipae. The sequence continues at coordinate 139,485,833 of CM067219.1, forward strand.
AGAAAAAATATCAACCTGTATATTTTCATTACGGTTACTGTGACTCAGAGACATTAATACTTCATAGGCATTAACGCTCCAAAATTGAACCAAATATCTCGAAAACTGTATTAGTCAGAAGAAAAAACTGAAAAACTTGAAATCTTTCGCATAGTTTATAGTTTTCTGAATTAAATGTGGCTTGATTTCTGCAAATGAACAGTTCAAAATACAGGTGGGAAAAATTTTTAGTATAACTCAGAAAAACATGTGATCTTTTCGATCCTTACTACCTTTTATTAAACCGATATATTTATAATAACTTTTCCAATTTCGTAGAGCTCAGCTCAAATGCCCTCGTTTTCTGTTGGAAAATTATTCTAAGGCCTCATTCCAACGATAAAAAAAATTAATCCCATAACGGCCATCTTCCTTTACGACGATACACTTTTCAATTTGAGGATGTAAATTATTATAAATTAAATCGAAAAATATGGATTCTATTCAATCTGCAGCAGATCTAATTTAGATAAGGCGTAATGGCGTAATAGAAGAGTCGAACCCCTCGCATCGGGCGCTAGCTCATGACGTTTAATCGACGATGACGTATTGCTTTAGACGAATACTCGTATTTGTTGGATATTTTTTTTAATATTTAACTTTTATTGAAAACGCTGCCTTATCTCTTCTGCGAAATTTAGTTTTAATTAAAACTGAAATCACTCGTTGCTCCGACAGATTCAATATTGATTGAATCATCTTTGCGAGCATGAAATATTAAATATATTAAGTGAGGTATACCATAGATCGAATATGAAAAGAAAGAAGATCAAAAATGCTGAAAAAGTGACTGAAAGATACTAACGAAAGCTTCTTAGGAAATATACCTCCCATCTCTCGTTATTTCGCTATCTCTGTTGCTCTTTCTTTGTATCATTTTTCGTAATAGACAAAAAATTCAGGCACATTAAGACAATTGTCTCTATGTATGTGACGGTTCAACAATCTATACAGGGTGAAAATAGTTTGATTGCATATATTTTAGGTGCAGATAGTACCCACCAAACAAAACAAAAAACTCTTATAACACTATGGTCTAAAGGCCTTAATAAGCAAGAAAATTTGAAATACATGTTAAGTAAATTATTGTCAATGTGGCAACGTCACGCTAAAAATGAGATTTGCTTGTAGCGTGAATAATAAAGGGATGAGTCACCACAATAAAATGAACACCTGTTATTTGTTTGTATTAAATAATTTCATAGTTTCGAGTGCCGGTAGATTTATTTAGGTACATAAAATTTTATGAAATATTATTTTCAAAAATGTACCCTTTTAATATCTATGTATTGAAATGAATATTTAGCGATTTATTTTATGCATCAAGTTGAAGAAGGGAGGATACAAAGTTGTTTACATTATGATACAAAAATAATGCGATACAAACTATATTAAACAAAACATTTCTTATATGTAGTTCTTTTATGTGTTAAATTCTTCGAGAAATAATTGTTACTAAGAAATTAATATTACTTATCTTAGACAATAAAAACCTTTGACCTGCAGGATGTCATTATGATAGAGCTCTGGCGAGCAAACGGATTATTTATAGTAAATATTCAAAATTCAAAATTCTTGTTATTACATTTGCTTTTCCCACAAATAAATAGCATGTCAGGTTTTTACCTAATTTGTATGATTGTCACTGTTTGTCACAAAATAATACACTGGAACTCACAATTCACAACAGATTTTATTTATTTTTCCAATTTATATTTTAAAATGAAAATCAAATAACTTACGCTATGTCGAATGTCACGCAAAAATCACTTTCACTTTCTTAAAAGAACCGGGCAGCAAAAAAGCATTCATGGCAGCGGCCAGCTGTAGTACTGAGTATATGCTATGTTGCCACATCTGATCGGAGAAATTATAACAGAATATTTAGAGTTTAAATAATAATTTTCTTTGTTAATACAGTTATTAAAGGTGTATACGCTATTGAGTATTTACATATTTAGCTTTACAATCATTTTGAAGCCGGAAATAATCTATTATTCACTGTAATAAAGGCTACAGAACTTCTAACTTTTTCATTTTTTTTTTGGCAAAACTATAGTTTATTTCTGAAAATGTTATAAAGCTTTTTGATTTGTTTTGACCTGAAGTATTGATCCTCAAAATCTTTACACTCAAACCGTTTACACCCTGTATAAATTGGCAAAGACAAAACGATTAGGTAACATTTTCTCCCCTGTCTGTCACCTGATTTTCTTCATTTTTGTTTTGTTTAGTAGCTACTGACGATCTCCAGTGCAGAATGCTAATATTAATTTATAATATTGGTTCATTCATTAAATAAAATATAATAAAAATTCATTACTTACGTCCATATTGTCAATGCCAAACAACTGAATGTGCCGCCGCCGCCAAACTCAAAACATTGAGTAATTATATATAAAGGGACTAATGCTGTTATATACTTAGAGCATGTACTTCTGGAAGTGGCATGCAAGCGTTGTTAGTGTTTAGTGGTAAAGTAATCGTTGTATATTATAATTATACAGGGCGATTCCAGATATGTTAGAAATCAGTTTTTTCGTGGGTGGCACATACGCAGTTGGGTGTTTAAAATATAGAGTAGAGTGCAATTATAACTAATAAAATAATTGTATAGGAAAGCCCATTAGCGGTTGAATTTACAGGGTTCTTGGAATAGAAGGAGCAGTAGAATTACTATTATACAGGGTGGTGCAAAAAATATTATACAGAGATGCATATACAGGGTAGCGGAAATGGAAATAAAACATTTCGTAACCCATAAGCAGTTGTATATATAGAGAAGATGAAATATAGGGTGAGAGGAATTATAGATATACAGGATGATCATAAAAAATGTTAGAAAAGGAAATGATTTATAGAGTAGCCCACGAAGAGTTTCATAAATATGATGATTGAAATATAGGTCGGAGTAGAATTATGGTTACAGAAGATAGTTAAAAATTTCATAAACAAAAAGAGTAAATACGGTGGTTCATAGGCAGTGTCATATACAGAACGGTTTACCGGGTGGTTTAAAAATGTTAAAAAATATTATGCGTGGTTCATGAACAGTTTGCATATACAGGGTGGTGGAAATATATAATGAGATGGAATTATTATAATGAGGGTTTTAATAAATGTTAGAGAATTGAGTACAATTATAGCTATTCAGCGAGGTTAGAAAAAATAAAAATGTAGGGTAGCCCATTAGCGGTTGAATTGTTGTCATATTAAATTAAGAATTACGAATTTGAAAACAAATAAAGTCCTATGAATTATATCTGAAAAAAAATGAAATTTCGTTACTTATTTGTAGAAGCGAGATGTAGAACCGACATTTTGAGGAAACTATCACACCGAGTTTCCGAATCTGGATCCGTTTCGTGTAATTGCTGTTCTCCCTTAAGTCCTAGGATAGAATGTCACGATAACATTTTCAGGTTACTTAACCTGCCAGAGATATTGACACAATTGGTCGAATTTCGACCACTGGGCGACAGGTAGTTAATCTTAATGTCTAATTTAATCCTTAATATAAATATAATTGCAAAGGAATATATGACGTGTATGATAATTTTTGAAAAAACGTATGAATATTTGAAGAATACATTACTTGAAGCAGCTAGAGAAGCTCTAGGAATAGAGAACAAACTAAAACCATACACAGAACAATTCTCAGAAGATCTTATTAAAGAAAATAAAAAAGCTTACATGAAATGGTTGGCTAATAAAACACCAGCGACAAGAAAAGAGTATAAACTTAAGAATACAAGTTAAGGAAATAGTGAAGGATGAATATGGAATAGACTATGTAGAGTCATAGACAACACTTTACCATACAACAGAACATATATGGCTTGGAAAACAATCAAGAAAATAAGAAATAACAAAAATTCTAAAGCAATAATACAACTAATAGCACCGAAACAATGGATAACATACTACTCAGATTTATAACAAGAGCAAAGACAATAATACGAACAACAAGAAGAGTTACCAGATATTACATATGTGAAAACTTGAAAAGAAAAAATGGTACAGGAAATACACGAATGAAACTATTCAAATATGGAGGCAAGAAAGTAAGAGTAAACAGTTTGAGTGCAAAGGTTTTGAGGATCAATATTCAGGTCAAAATAAATCAAAAAGCGTTATAACATTTTCAGAAATAAACAATAGTTTCGACCAAAAAAAAAAAAATAAAAAAGTTAGGAGTTACGTAGCTTTACAGTAAATAATAGACTATTTCAGGCTTTAAAATGCTTGTAAAGCTAAATATGTAAATACTTAATAGCTTATACACCTTTAATAACTGTATTAACAAAGAAAATTAGTATTTAAACTCTAAATATTCTGTTAAAATTTGCCGTATGTTTCTCCGAACAGATGTGGCAACATAGCATATAACATGCTTACTCAGTACTACAGCTGACCGCTGCCACGATTGCTTTTTTGCTGCACCGATTCTTGTAAGAAAATGAAAGGGATTGTTGCGTGATATTCCACGTAGCGTTCGTGATTTGATGTCGATTTTAAAAAATAAATTGAAAAATAAATAAAACCCGTTGTGAATTGTGAGTTCAAGTATATTAGTTTGTGACAAATAGGGACAATTATACAATTAGGTAAAGACCTGACATGTTATTAATTTGTGAGGAAAGCAGAAGTAATAGGAAGAATGTTGAATTTTGAATATTTACTATAAAGAATCCGTTTGTTCTACAGAGCTCTAATATAAAAACTTCCTGTAAGTACATGGGTATTTATTTGTCTAACATAAGTAATATTAATTTTATGAGTACAATTATTTTTCGAATAATTTAACACATAAAAGAGCTACAAATAAGAAATGTTTTGTTTAATTTACTTTTTATCGATTTATTTTTGTATCATAAAGTAAACAACTTTGTATCCTCTCTTCTTCAACTTGATGCATAAAATAAATCATCAAATATAAATATTCATTTCAATATATAGATATTAAAAGGGTACATTTTTAAAAATTATATTTCATAAAATTTTATTTACCTAAATAAATCTACCGGCACTCAAAACTATGAAATTATTTAATACAAAAAAATAACAGGTGTTCATGTTTTTGTGTCGATCATTCTTTTATTATTCACGCTACAAGTGAATCAGATTTTTAGCGCGACGTTGCCAGATTGACAATAACTTACTTAACATGTATTTCTTGCTTATTAAGGCCTATAGGTCATAGTGTTATAAGATGTTTTTTTTTTTTGGTGTGTACTATCTATACCTAAAATATATGCACTCAAACTATTTACACACTGTGTAATGGCAACAAATTCTCTATACTGAAATAAAATTTGAATAAACGAAACAGCTGAAGAAGAAATCTTTTAAGTATCAGTTAACAGCATGCTATTCAAAGCTTTTTTAAAGTAAATATCAACCTTTACCGCTGCCATTACCATCGCTGGTAATTCCTTTTTGTTTTTTGTTGAATTCTTGCATTCATTGAGCATTTTTTGTTCCAGGTAAGCTCAGTATTCAACAGTTTACACGGTTAAACTATCCCGACCCGCTGACAAAACAAATAGTGGGCGAATTTCCAGCAGTGGCGTGGCGGTTCAATTTTAATTACAACCACCTCCAATTAATGCGCATAGTAGGACTACTTGTGTTTCGACGACGATACGACCCCCTACCGGTAAGATTTATTTCATTACAAAACTCCATGCGATATATCCTGTCATGATTTCACATTATTTATTGCTAATTAATCTCCTTATTGATTTACGTGGCGGTTTCGTTATGAGTCGAGATGAGGATGGTGATGCTGGCTGGGAAGAGAACCGGTATACTCTAGTATATACATATTTAGGCGTTTAAAACAACGAGGGAGATGAAAAAGTTGTCCCTGATTGTATTCATTTTTTCGTACGGTGGATTTATTCTTATTATTTTTAAGTTTCCTTGGGAATAACACCACAATTGAATTAAAAAAGTTGTATATTGAAAGAAATACCAAACGTTTCGAGTTCACGATTTTGCTAATAGTTGATTCAGCTTTTTATAACTTTTTGCTGTAACCAGCATGGACTAGAGAAAAGAGATCACAAATACTTATACTGGTGTTCTTTCTTCTTTAGTTTTTTTAGGGAGAGTTGAGAAGGGAAAACTATCTATATTTACTCACAGAGAAAGAAGTCATGAGACCAAGAAGGAGAAGTTCAAGTTTGAAAAATACCCACTGCTTAATTTTTTTAAATAAGTTTGTTAATAATGTCTTTGTCCGCTGCGATTATCTCCCCAACACCTCTTGTCATTGAATCAATAAGGTTGTCTATTTCTTCTTGATGAATACTATCCCAAGCTACCTATATTTCAGGTCTTAAATGCTCGAAAGTTCGTGGAGTCTGGATGGCCATGGCAACAGATTAATCATGGGTCTCTTTAAATAAGTTTAAACTAACTCGAGCAATATGAGGCAGAGCAATATAAGACCGAGCAATAAGAGGCCGAGCATACGTGATCTATAAGCTGATCCCAAAAATTCGTTATCCTTAATTCCTATCTTGTCCCGCGATGGATTAGTTCCTTACAAAATATCTATCTCACAAAAAAACTTCTGAAACTAATCCGTCGTCTGGTGAAGACTGTCCTTCATCTCCCCTCCTCCACAACTAACCCTTTCTTATATGCACCCAAACGAGGTGGAGGTCTGGGCATTTTCCCCTTCGCGTTAAAGATTCCAGAAATTATGGCCAGAAGATTGTCAAACATTATGTCCCACATTCCACCTATAGCCAAATTCTTCACCGAACACCATATTGGTAAAATCAAGTCTTTAACCAATCTACATACAACCAGTGCTATAACCAATAGTTTAACAAATGACTTATAGACAAATCCTGGTCTGGGAATGGAATCAAACAATGTGCCTCCTCGAGTGCTTCGAGTTCTTGGATAGTCAACCCTCCCCCACTTTGGTCAGGAAATAGCTTTGTTAAAGCTATTTACCTCCGCGGTAACCTATTACCGTCAATGGACCTGCCTTACAAACCTAAAGAACAACGAAACTGCCGCGGGTGATGTAAAAAACGAGTGTCCAATTGCCATATTTTACAGGCATGCTACATTACCCACGGCACTCGAATAAAACGACATAACAACATCGTTAATATCATCGAGGATGTCGCCAAAAAGAGTGGGTGGGAAACGGAAGTCGAGCCGAGGATTAGAACAGACTCTGGGACCCTAAGAATTCCCCACCTGATTATCAACAAAGGCCTACAAACCATTATTATTGAAGTAGGTGTTTTTTTTGGGAAGGTCCTCGTTCGCTCGCCGAAAGTTATAGAGTGAAAAAGGAGTATTATGAAGAACCTGACTTCACGAACAAAATTATGACAGACAAGAATTCCACTGACGTTAAAGTATACCCTATTATTATTGGAGCTAGGGGTATTTGGTGTGGTAATAACGATACTCTTCTCACTATTCTAAATTGCAACACTCTTTCTTTTAAACGTAGATTGATCCATAGTGTCATCGTAGGCTCGTTATCTTGTCATAACTTCTTCAACAGAGCCGTATGGAGATGAATCTTCATCAATCTTTCCCTTTAGTTTTCCCTTTATTCATTTACATTGTCTGCTATGCCATTTTCATTTGTTTTCTTTCTTTTTAAATAACTGATCCTACTAAAATTTCTTAATTAACTCTGTCACGGTTATTTTTAAAATTTCTGTTCATTTGTTATCCGCAATGTAAATGCCATAAAGCGATCGGGTTCTAAACGTTCGCTCGCTTCGTCGGTAAACTCAGCTCTCGTCTCTACGATGTAGCGCGGTTATGATATTTTTAGTTAGAATGTATTGTAATGTTGATCGCCCAATTGTTTTGTGTATATTATGTCTTTTAAACTGATATTTCTGTCATTCTAATTTATATTTTTACTGTTATCATCTACATTTTGACATAATTTTAGACAGATTATTTTGTAATATTATAATTATACTGATTAGGGTTATAGGATTCTCATGTTTGAATAGATAGGTTTTGACACTTAGGTTAACGACACATAAGAACAGCTTAGCTGTTCATAAAATTGTAAACCCTACAGCCGGGTAACAGGATGGCGGAAATGTCTTTTATATATCTCTGTAAAATGTATACATTTTATTGAATAAAGAATTTTATAAGGGAGTACTACTTCCTGAAGATAACATTGTAGTGTCATGATGCCTCGAACAAAGACTAAAGATGACCAAGTTTCATGTCCATTAGCACCCCATACCATAACGCCTACTGTTCAATGTAAATGTCACTCAACATCAAATTGAGGTTGACCTCTGTCTCCTCAGCCAAATTTCGAGTTGTCGGAAATCAGTCTCTAAAGGCCATAGGTCAGACGTCGATCTTGAACTTCGTTTATGCCCCTTCGACGTCCGATGCCTACTCTTCTCCAATTTTGGGTATTATCAAACCACGCTTGACAACATCTGTTAACAGTAATTGGATGTCTGTTCGTGTGGTTAGCGATTTCTCCAAATGCAAAACCCGCCTTCTGTAAGCCAATAATTCAAACTCTTTCAAATTCACTTAACTGGCGATACATTCGGCGTACACGTACTCTAGGCATTTTAACATTACCAAACATGAATTTTGGATCGCATCAAACCGTTTGTTTTTTGGTAAATGTAAAAAAGTTTTAATCATTTACTCTTTACTATAGCATCTGTGTTTGACAAAAACAATACTAAATTTAAACATTTCCTTCTGGTTGCGATTTCTTTGCCAGTGTGGATATTTAAAAAATTTAAGATTTTAACCATTCCTATCAGTTGCACTATAAACTGAATTAAAAAAATATTTTTCATAAAATGTTTGATATTTTTGACAATTTGACTATGACATCACAAAAAAATGTTTTTTAGATAAGAGGTGATCAACTTTTACTCCGTAGTTTGATATCTTCCTTGTTTTGAGGTATACAAATAAAAATTAAAGAGCTAAGCTCTACATTTTAAAATAGTTTCGTATTACACAGTGTTTCATTGAGTCACACCATATCAAAGTAGTTTTTTTATTATTATTTTATCTCGAATTTGAAATCAATATGACAATATAAGGTTTTGTCAGGTTTTACAGGTTACTTAAAGATATGACTACGTTTGTGTGAAAGTCATAATGAACTCGCCACCCGGTATTATTTAAAATCAACAACTGATGGTTAATATTGTTAGGAGAATTCATCCGACAGCTGGTGCAATCGGCCATCAACCAGTTCATGGAAGGGACATTATTCCGATAAATTCTGGGAACCCGAAATGTTTGTCTGTCAACCGGCGGACCGCTGCCGTTACTGGGAATTCCCTTAAAGCTTCCAGAACATGATGGAATTTCCCCATGGTTCGTGGACGTACCAGACAATTCCGAGATTAATATATAAAAGGAACAACTGGTGATAGGCGGCATTCAGTTTTCGTCGGACGTATTGAACAGTTAAGATAAAATGTAAATAGTAGTTTCTGTGAATATAAATTTGTGTAAAAGTAGTGGAAATAAATTAGAGTGAGTTGGACTGTGTTTTGAAATAAATCCAAGAACTGAACTGAACCCGAGTGTGAAGTTAAAAACATTACAATATCTTAAGGCAAGAGCAATTTTGTAGTGGTCTAGTTTTGTTACAACTCATCATGTTTTTGGTATCTTGCGTGTTATATACAGGGTGACTTGACACTGACGCACAAATTGTAAATGAACTTTGTGGCAAGTTTAGAAAAGTGAAGTTTCAAAGTGTGTTTGTGAGAAAAAGACGAAACGAATGGAGTCGCCGCAAGGTAAGTTACATTTGTTTTGTTTTCTCATCCTTGAAAATGCCCCTCATAAATGGGGGCGATGCGTCGGTAAACTTTGTTTATGAACTGGTTTCAGATATATAAATAAATTAATTCGAAAAAATGACGCCGTCCAAATTTGGAAAAAGCAGAATCAGCTATGACTCTGGCCGCCAAAACCTATGTTCTCGTCATTTTCGTTTGTGCTCGAAGAGATAATCTATATGGGAATAGAGGGTTACAGAGTTGTTTAGGAGCGAAGTTGTTAGTTAGGTTTGTATATTGTTTTGATGGTGTTTTATGAACAGATTCCCAATGAGTTCTGTTGTGTTTACTAGATATGACAGGGATTGTTTAATTTTTTAGTTCGTCTTTTAGATGACGTGTTTTGCAGATTTGGTCAATCTACAAGAGTTTTAATTACTGCCCCGTTTGACTGGAATTATGCATTATAATATCACTTGTTTCTTGGGAATTTGTTAATATTGCCTTGAATATTTCTAAATTTTATCGCATTATTTCTAGCGTAGCATAGCACAATTCGTTTTTAATTGACTCAACATTTTGTTTTAATTAGTATTTATAAGCTGTATTGAATATTTAATCTGGAATTAAAGTGCAAATAACTGCGTCTGCGATATTGTGAGTATTTTCTCTAAAAAATTATTATCTTGATCTCATGCCCCTCTTTTATGATGCCAGATTCATAGACATTCGTAGAACTCTATAATGAACTTTTTTAATTCTCAAGAGTATATCGCGTTCTGTAGCATTAATGGCAGTTGTCTTCACTTAACACCTATTACAGTATATTACTGAAGAAATAAAAACCATATTGCTGTACATGACTCTGAATCGAGTAACCATTTTAAGGAATTTTATATCCGGTCTATATGGCCGTCAAACCGAACTGTCGATAGTGTATAATGCCAAACATGGCTGCCACTTTGTCGGTTTGATATTGATGGAAAAAAGTCTTCTCGGAACTCGATCTTCGGTCTCGCGCACCTTAATTGACTGACAATTACGCGTGTTTTATGACCTTTTCTGTCATCCCGTATGCCATTCATTAAATAATATGGCGGTGTTATGAGCCGTTCGGCTCTTTACTTGTAAGAACTGTTAAAACAAACGTGTTTGCGATTTGATCTCGACAAAGCGTTTCTCGCGAAGCACGTTTCTCTTCACATTTAACTGATCGATTTTGTTTAAAAACCACGGCTAATAGCCGTAGAAAGTTTGAATAGGTTCGCGGTATTGTGTTACACTATTTGGCGTCTGAAGCATCGTCTTGGACATAATTAGTAAACGACATAAAAAAAGTGAGGTTATATGTTAGTATGTGCGTGATTTATGAGGAATTCCACCAAGATTTTTTTTCATAATTATTGGAAAAATGCAGTATATAAAAAAAATGTGTGGGTTTATGAAGTCAGGATGCGCGATGTTTTAAATTCCTTAATATGGTACCTTAGAGCATATACTTCTAGAGGTGGCCTTCGATGCACATTAATAACTGACCTTAGAACATATGCCTCATGCGACTTTAAGAGCACAAACAACAAATTATCGTTTTGTGTTATTAGGTAATGTCAAGGAATACCTAGAAATGAAACTAATCGAAACGTTAGTTTCTTTGCAGGTTTGTCTCTGTTTGTCAAACGTCTTATTTATGAAACATCTCATAGGAATTAAATAAGGGGGCTTTAAAAAGTAATCATCTTAAGAAAAAGAGGTTTACTTATAGCTAACTTGGTGAAATTTTGACTTCCATAGAGACACTTTGTCGTCCAAGCACTTTTCAACATTCTTTTATAACTTTTGTAAGATAATTAGTGATTTCAATGCAGGAATTTAGTGCTGTGTTTATTGATGTCCTCATAACAAAAACCAGCATGGCACATTCTCACATACGGTCTATAGGAAACCAACCCACACTAATTGATACTTAAATGCCCACTCACATCATCACCCTGCCCAATTCTGTAATGAAATATTTGACCCTTAGATCTATTCGCCTAACAGACATTGACAATAGACGAAACGAACTTAATAATCTTCAACAAAACGGTTATCATCCAGACCACATTGCACGCATATTTTGTCAATCGCAATAACCTCGAAGTACACCAGCCCCCTCAGAAACAGACCAACAACCTTCCGTACATTTGAGGAGTCACTGACAAAATAGCACGAATCCTACACCGACATCAAATAAAGACGGTTTTCAATACCAGCCAAACTATAGCCAACTTAACCGGGAACACTAAGGATAAAGTACCTAATGTGGATCAAGGAGTTTACGAAATTCCATGTCGCGAATCTCCACAAAGCTACATCGCTCGTAGAAATAGGCGCATCAACCATCGAGTATATGAACATTCTTTGTCAGTTCACAAAAAAGATCCGACTTCAGCTCTCGCGCATCATAATATCCAAACAGGACACTCTATCAACTTCGAGGACAGTAGGACTATCGTATCTCTTAACTCCCTTAGGGCATCTACTATTCGCGAAGCAATAGAAACAGAGAAAAGACACCTCTGTCTAAACCGACGCCATGACAGCTCTCGCCTTCCCACAGCATGGACCTCCGTAATTGCCAGATTAAACAAACCAGACTCGTCCACCAACATCCAACCAATCACAACACAGCCTCATCACGTGACATCCCCCTTCTAACCCAGCGCTAACTATAAATAAAAGAAGCAGAGCAGACTCAAATTCAGTTCAGTTACCTAGTGACTCTTGGTGAGTAGGCAGATTGAGGCCCCGAATTCGATCTAGACTCTGAAACTCTTGTCTCTTGATAATGGCTCCAAAGCAGGAGTCGAAATATCGAGTATATAATAAATTCAGACGCGGTTCTCACCCGGAACCTAGCCTTGTTCATAGTAATGACCGCGGAAGGCTCTCAGAACATATATATATATATATATATATATATATATCTTAAAGTCGAATCAAAATCGGATAAGAACGTATCACTTTTTTACATCATGCGAGTAACTAGAAGCGAGAGCAGAAGGCTACGAGAATTATGCGAACCGACCTGAAGAGGGCAGATGTGACTCTGCCGAAACGTCGTCATTTTACCATCGATCCCGGCAGGGATCAGTTATCAGTTATCAACTACGCTTGAATTATGATTTGGTCGTTAGAGTTTTAGTTGTCTCTGGGTGAAAAAAAAAACTTAGGGAAAGTTTCAATGACATTAAATATTGTATGACAAATATTTACACGAATTTCTATTTGCAAGTTGAGAGTATTCTGTAAAAACTTGGCGCATCTGGTCTCAGTCCCAGTAGTACACTCCTAAAGTGTTGCACTCTCGAATCACCCTGTACCGACCTGAAGTGAAAAATATACAGTTTTGATTATGTATGATAAACTACGCATAACGGATGCAGAGAATAAAAGTAAAAATCGTTTATTATTAAACAATCGATTTAGTTGTAGCATTATTTTGTTTACTTGATAAGTCCTGGGATCATTATCTTCCAGCGTCATGAAGCTCTTCAATCACGAATCACAGCAAGCTGAACTAAGACAGGAGAAAACAATTGATTGATCGAGCGGCATGGAATTGTTCGGAACAATACTTCCTTTTAATTACCCCTCCTGGGGCCGAGTGCACTAATCAACTGCTGATTGAAACTAATTGTTAATCTAGAATTGCTACTATTTTATCGATACGCGACTGTTAATTTACTCAACGGACTGCTGATATACATCGAGGAATTTCCATTATTGTACGGATTTGACTGACAGTAGACTAACTCAATTTAAGTTTATGATTAATAATCGGCAATACAATTATTACTATGTATATTAGTCCAGTCATTGTAAAATTACACAAATTGCAAGACTTATCTAGTGAGAACGTTCTTTTTCCGTATTTAGATCGCGTAATTTTTTCCCGAATTAATTTATTTGTGTACCTAAATCGGCATATAAACAAAGTTTTCCGACGTCATAAAGGGCTTTTTCAAGGGTTAGAAAATACAAATGTTACTTATTTTAGGGCGACTCCATTTATTTAGTCTTTTTCTCATAAACACACTTTGAAACATCACTTTTATTAAACTTGTCACACTGACGCACAAATTGTAAATGACTAACAGGTACGAAGAAATAATACTTGGCCCCTCGAAATTTTTAGGCAAAAAAGGTTATTAATTAATTTAATGATTTTTTTTTGAATATGTTTGTTTGGGTCTGTGGACGATTGAGATTCACAATTGAACCCGTTAGGTGGAACTAAGATCGGGTTCTATCTCCTCCTAAACGGCTGGAACGATTTTAATGAATTTTTTTTGTGTATGTTTGGGTGGGTCTTTGGACGGTTTAGATTCACAATTAGGGATGAAACGATGCCACCAAGGTATCGATACTTTTACTCGATACCGTATCGGTCGTCAAGTATCGATACTTACACTGTATCAACTGAAAAGTATCGATACTTACTCGTATCGAATCAGAGTGACTTTAAATGCTTATGCAAATTAGAAGTTTTATTGTATGATCAGTGTTAGAAGTATTGCCACAAAATCGCACGGTTTTAAAGCATTTTTTGCAGCTTGCGTTTTTGTCATCGTTTTTGTAAAATATAGTCACACATTAGACTTCGGAGGTCCCATTTTCAATCAGCCAAAAAATTAACGGCTGACTGGATTTTAATAAATGTTTTTGTTTATGTTTGGGTGGTTCTTTGGACGGTTTAAATTCACAGTTGAACCTCGTAGGTGGCACTAACATCGGCTTCTAACTGCTCCTAAAGGGCTGGATGGATTTTAATGATTTTTTTGTGTATGTTTGGGTGGGGTTTTGGATGGTTTAAATTGACAATTAAAGCCGGTAGGTGGCACAAAGATCGGTTCCTAGAAATTTCTTTTATTTTTTATGAGTTCTTTTCGCATATTAGTATAGTGTTTGTCGAATTCTAATATCAAAAAAAACTTTGCTGATCCCAGTAATAGACGCAAGCCACATTTGAACAGAACAACGTCTGTCGGGTCCGCTAGTACCCTATAAACCACGGTTACAAGTGATACATCCCTAAAGTTTTGACAAAACTTGTGAGTGTATGACTATATTATTACAGTTTGAAAAGCTTGTTTATTTCGTTCGTCATCTTCCGTCCAAGTTCCTTCATAAGGTCGGATTCAATGGTATCTGAGCCTGGTGACTATTTACATTTTAATTGATCTATGGCATTTTAGAAACATTAATTGTTTCTTCGTTATGTTAAATATTTGAGAAATCAATATAGGGCTCTAATATTTGTTGCAAACAGACAGACAGACATTTGAGGTTAATTTTCAAATTTTTAATAAAATACACAAATTATTGAAGAATGATCAAATCCTTTATTTAAAATTATATTACAGATGTTTTGGTTTAGTAACGGAAAACAATATCTTGTAAGAGGCCACATGCTGCTGTACGACAAGCTTCTAATCTTTTTTTCTGGCATGACTTCCGTTCAATTACTTGAAAACAGTCATACATTTGCTCCTTTAGGTCATCAATTGTTTGTGGATCGTTGGCATAGACTTTTTCTTTCAAATAACTCCATAGGTCATGTAGATAGCAAGATCTAGGGAGCCTATGAATGTTTCCTCTTCGAGCAATTATTCGATTACCAAATTTCTGTTTCAAAAGATTGTTGCACCGTCCTATTGGAACCACATATTCTGCACATCAATATGCTCCAAATCATCCCACAAAAAGTTAGTAAACATCTTTCGATATCCATCACCAGTTACAGTAACAGCATTTCCATTGTCATCTTCAAAAAAGTATGAACCAATCACTCCACCAGCCCAAAAACCGCACCAGTTACTTTTTCTGGATACATTGTTGTCTTTATTGTTTCTTGTGAATTGGCTTCACCCCCAGATTCGACAATTTTGCTTATTAATAAATCCACCCAATTCAAAATGTGCTTCATCGCTGAAGATGATTTTGGTGAAAAAATTCACATTTTCAAGTTTCTATTGTATGGCCCAATTAACGAATTGACAACGTAAACCAAAGTCTGTTGGCTTTATTTCATGCGCCTGAAACTTGTAAGCCTTTAAATGAAGATCTTTGTGCAAAATTCTGAATAAAGTGATTTTTGGAATGTTCAATTACTGTGCACGATGACGAATTGATGTTTTTGGTTGTTCAACAACACTAGCAGTAACAGCTGCAATATTTTCTTCTGAACCTCCACTACGATGATTTGTTTTGCTTTTTTCATCTTTTACTGAACCAGATTTCACACATTTTTGAACAATTTTTCCAATGGTAACATTTGACGCACAATTTTCTCTTCCATATTCTGTACAAAATTTTCTACCAAACTTCTGCAGAACTTTCACCAAATTTTAAACAATTTTTAATAATCAACCCGCGTTGCTCAATCGTATATTTCTCCGTTTTTATTAACCGGAATACTCCTACTTTTCATCTGTGAACTAACATATGATATTCTAGTACACAAAATATTAATGGTGGTAAATCTAACAATAATCTCAAATTGGAATTGGAATCTTTCTCTTCTGAACCATTTTTTTACTAAATTGCTTTTGAGAAGACGACCATTATTTAATTTCGACCACTGACGAATATAATAAAATATTAATTTAAGATCAAGATACCAAACAAAATAATAAACCCATATGAATACCTACTGCAACCAAAACCTTGTTTAAATATTACTTATGTTCTCAACATGTTTTATACAACAATAATTAACCATTCTTCGTGTTTAGCATGAGCTTTTGTCGGCATTCTTCGAACCTCACCCAATACCCCCAAGACTAATCCGCTTTCGATGTCATCTCGTATCCAACGTCGTTGTATACAAGCGTAATTATAATTAGAACCAGTGGCTGGTGATACCGCAGGCACACACAGAGCACAGAGCAAAGTAACGTCATCCGTTACTAAATACAGGCCTAACATTATCCGGCGGATCGCGCCAAGAATTCAGAATGTGCCTGCAATTAATGCACCATACATGTCGTTAACATTCTTAGGTCAGCGACAATGAAACGCTAACGTAACGTTAGTTGGCGGCTTCTGAATTAATGGAGAGAGGCTGGTACACTTCTCGGCCTCGGTTTGCAATATGTGGGGGCAATATTGGGGCGGCGTACATCATATACATGTCGTCTGAAGTGCCTTGTCGAGTTCACGGTGTTACAGTATGTTGTGGGGGTGATTTGTAGGGACCGCCGGCTATCTGGTCATTTGCCCGATGTGGGCTAGAACACAATTTAAGTGAACTATGGGATTTTGTAAGGATAATTTTGGTTTATTGAATGAACTACTTCTATTAGTTGCTTAACGCACTGCTTAAGTTTCCAATGATGGCTGAAATCAGTCTATTTAACCGACTTCCAAGAAGGAGGAGGCTATCAATTCGTCGCGATTTTTTTTGTATGTAGATTATTACCTGATTTCTTCTCCTGTGGTGAACCGTTTTGAATGAATATGATCTTGTTTAATAGAGTATATATCCGGATTGGTGAAACTTCAAATTTTGGAAAGAATTCTATTGGTAAAATGATGAAATTTGTGAATGAACACATACAGGCATAGAAATCGACCAATATCCCTTACATATTGGTCGATTTTTCGAAAACTTCTTATAGATGTGTATAGTTTTTTAACGTTTAATCTATTAAGGTAGATAACTAGGTGATCTCAGATCAGTTTGCAGTTTTGCAGAAAATCGCTGAAAATTCCAAGGTTCTTATCAAAAAATGACATAACGGACATTTCCTCATAAATATTTTAATTCCAGGGTAATAGTGCGGGAATTATAGGCACTGGAAGTTTTAATTGCGAAGTTGAAAATTTTCTCTGTACATCTCAAGCATGTAGGTACTAAAGCATAGTAGTTGGTTTTGTTTGTATACCTATTGAAATGAAAAATTTTCCATTTTGCAAAGATGGTGCTTTTGGTTGTCACATTCTCCAGGCCTAATAGAAAATTCAGTGATAACACATGTCAAACTCTAAACTGCTATTTGGTGCGTTTATACACAGGGTGTTTAGTTATAGCAAACAAAATTACAAAGTAAAGTGATAAAAGGAGTTGCATTTATATGATGATTGAAATATAGGACAGAGTAGAATGACAGTGGTGCATAGGCAGCCGTATATACGGGATGGTTGGAATAAAGGGGGAGTGGACGTTTGGTGGTATAAAAATGTTGGAAAAAATGTGGAATTAAAATTATATAAGGTGATTAAAAAACTTTTATATGATGTGGACGTAAACAAATCATATACAGGATCGTTGAAATAATACTGGATTTGAATTATATTTATACAGTGTGATAAAAAAATTATTTATTTTATAGCCCATAAGAAGTTGCATAAAGTGTGAAGAGGAATTAATGTTACACAGAGCGATAATATAAAATGTTAAAAATGAAATAATTTATGGAGTAGCCCTCAAGGACTTACATACGATGGTTGAAGTATAGGACGGGTTAGACTCCGTAAATATGGGATGGATTCTACTTCGTTCTATAATTTACAGAAGGCAGCTAACAAAATTATGCTTATCTGTGAGCAGTCGTATGTACAGGATGGTTGGTACATAGAGTGGAGTGGAATTATCTATAGTTATACAGAGTTGTCAAAAAAAGTTGAAAAAAGGTTACATGGCGGGGTCCATAAGACATAAATATATTTTGGGCTTATTAAGTCACCGCGTACTAGTACATTTTGTTCGTAAACATTTACCTGTCAATTTAAATGAATTGTATAATGTTGAGGCTTTCAATGTTACCTGGTCCTGCCGATTAAGGTTATGCATACAAAATAAAAAATAAAGAATGATAACTACCTGAGTTTAAAAAAACTTAAAAAATTGAAAATAAAACATTTAAAAATATATTATAGCAAAATACAACTCTAGCAATTAAATAAGACATTCAGTGTTGTTAGGTCCCTACCCAGGAAGTAAAAATGTAAACAGTAAAAGTTGCTCATTCTGTACAAATTAATTAGCTACCAATCTAGTATATTTTTGAATTCAAATTACCATTCTTAGACATTTTAATAACCAATCAACATTTAAAATAGAAGTTTACAGAAAACCGACACATACTAACAGGTATCTCAACTTTAACTCTAATCGTCCAAATTCAGTAAAAAGAGGTATCATCAAATCTCTATATGACAGAGCAAAAACTAACTGTTCTAACATCAATAAAATCAATGAAGAAAAAACGTTTATAAAAAATGTACTTTCTGCCAATCATTAACGAAATAAATTTATTAATTACGACTTAAACAAAATCGAATACCAAACAATCCCTAAGAACCAACATCAAACTTCACCAAGCAACACTGACTCCCAAGATAATCACATTAATACAATAACTATGCCATACATACAGGGTCTATCAGAAAGGCTAAAAAGAGTGGAAAACAGATATAATATCAAAACATCATTTAAAACAAGAAAACCACTAAAATCAATTATATCAAAAATCAAACCAAATAACACAACTCAAAATACAAAAAATTGCATTTATAAAATCCGTTGCGAATGTAATAAATTCTATATTGGAGAAACCTCTAGACCTCTAAATGTTCGACTAAACGAACACAAAAATTACATAAAAAATTCAAAATTTGTGAACATGCTTCGGACCTTGGTCATCAACTAAAGTTTCAAAATTCAGTTATATTATACAAAGAAGAACACAACACCAAAAGAAAACTAAAGGAGTATGCTTTAATTTTGTTAACTGAAAACGATTGTATCGCTACTACCTCCGTAGAATTATTCAGTTGTTCCTAGTTGCCGATGATTAAGGAAGAAATTGCTAATGGTCATGTCCTTGTTAACAACCCAATATCGGGATAGTTCATAAGGTTTTTCCTAGGTTTTCCCTTATGATTTTAATGGGATCACTGAATCAACGAAATTCTTTGGTCGCATTTCTGGCGAATGCACTGTCTTATAACAAAGTCGCACCTAGGAGCGCCACATAAAATTCTGAAGATCTCCCTTTCAAATTCTTCCAATTTGAAAGGAACTTTATGATTATATGATGTTTAGCAGTTTCTTTGCTACCCTGTATATTACAAATAAAATTCTCTTAGTTACGTCAGAAATCAAATAATACATATTGTCAAATATTTTAATTTACATGGAAGTGTGCTTTTCTTATCCATACTTTCTTAACCATTGACAACGGGATCTGACCTAGACTCCGAAACGTTTTATGGAATATACAGCAATTTTCTTAACTGTGGTGTTATTTCCCAAGAAGTACTTAAACATTGAGAAATATTCCACAAATATCATTCAGAAAACAACAGAATATGATATTAAAGTTTAAGCACATAGTATTTTTCCAACAAAAACATATTAGCCGAGCGAAGTTTAAATTAGCATATTGAGCCGTTTGAGAGCATTGAAGCCTCAAGAGATAGTTATAATTCCGCCAGTCAATTTCCATCCGCAGCACATAAAAGCGATATTTCTAATTTTCTAATCCAATAACGTTATGAGGTCAAAAAGAGCCCCGGACGAAACGGCAAATATCTTCATCCGGAGCCAGTCCAGAATATAATTTCGTCGAGGAAATTGGGAAAACCTTTTATATTTTACGTTTTTCATTCTTTTTAGGCCGATCATTTTTCATAGCATCTCCATTCGATCCGGCTTTGCGTTCCTGTCGATGGCTGTTGCCTTTTTCTTGGTCAGTCCGCAGCCTTCTCGCTTCTGCCCGATGTCCAGAATCCCCGCTTCGGTTCAATTAAGATGGTGGAAGCCCAAAGGGATAGAGACTTGGCTTCCGCAGGATATAAACGTGATGCAGACTCGGCTTTTCTGTTCTCTTCGCTTTCAACGGGATATATTATGACGACGGACTATGTCGTGCTCGTGATTGAGGAAAATAACCTTATTTCCATTATTTACTATGAAGTGATGTCTTAAAAAGCAACTGATGTCCTGAAGCACTAAATTGTAGGCTCTGTATGAATTCATGTAAGAAGCATATTGCTCGAAAAACCCCACAATCTTTACTAGTAAGAGTTTTAAATCAGGGTATGTTGGACAGAAGTGAAGCCTTCACACATATTTCGGCAAAAGTACATAATTGATTAAATTAAAATTTATGTTATGAATCTATGTATAAAAATATTTTTGTAACTCTGCGAATGTTAACCAAGCAATTAATTTATCAACCGCAGTGTAGGTTTTTAATGATTATGTAATATGCTTATTATTTTGTAAACAGAATTACAAGCAATAACTAGACGTCTCTTAACTGATGCAATTAAGCACCAATCAGAAGCGAGCTTAGACAGAGTTAGCTACGTCTACTAGATTTTCTGTTTTTCTCAGGGTCTGTTACGTTTTTCGATGGAATTAATATCTCTATGGGTACAATTCATTTATATAACAATAATACAATATATAAAGAATTTCGTTGAACAAGCAAATAAAGACACTCACAAAGAAGAATGAATTCAGACTTGGCAGTAGTGGCTGCAAAGTAAGAAAAATAGATACTGCACCAACTGCAACATATCCATTAGAGATTTTTACGTACAAAAAAAGGTTGAAAGTTCCAAGGAAAGATGGACAATTATTTCCGTAATTCTACTAAAATTTGTAATTTTAATACTCGATACAGAGCAAAAAGTCTTAGGCGTTCAGCTGACGCAAGGTGAAAATAGTAGTTCTGGTCAGCATTGGAGTGAGCAAACGGGTGGTTGTAGTGAGTATTAGTGATTAAGAATCTCACAGCATGGTAGCACGATAGACACTGCACCAAGTGCAACATACCCATGAGAGATATCCTCCCAAAAAAAGAGGTTGGATGTCCCAAGGAAAAATAGACAATTATTTCAGTATCTTTACTAAAATTTGTTACTGTAATACACGGTTTAGAGCACAATGTCTTGAGCGCTCACCTGACGCAAGCTAAAGATAGTAGTTCTGGTCAGCATTGGAGTTACCAAACGAATGGTTTTATTGAGTAAGAATCTCACAGCATGCTAGCACGGTAGACACTGCACCAAGTGCAACATACCCATGAGAGATATCCTCCCAAAAAAGAGGTTGGATGTCCCAAGGAAAAATAGACAATTATTTCAGTATCTTTACTAAAATTTGTTATTGTAATACACGGTTTAGAGCACAATGTCTTGAGCGCTCACCTGACGCAAGCTAAAGATAGTAGTTCTGGTCAGCATTGGAGTTACCAAACGAATGGTTTTATTGAGTAAGAATCTCACAGCATGCTAGCACGATAGACACTGCACCAACTGCAACATACCCATGAGAGATATCCTCCTACCAAAAAGAGGTTGAATGTCCCAAGGAAAAATAGACAATTATTTCAGCAACTTTACTAAAATTTGTTATTGTAATACACGGTTTAGATCATAACGCCTTGAGCGCTCACCTGACGCAAGCTAAAGAATGTAGTTCTGGTCAGCATTGGAGTGACTAAACGGATGGTTTTAGTGAGTAAGAATCTCACAGCATGCTAGCACGATAGACAGTGCGCCAAGTGCAACATACCTATGAGAGATATCCTCCTACCAAAAAGAGGTGAAATGTCCCAAGGATAATTAGACAATTATTTCAGTAACTTTACTAAAATTTGTTATTGTAATACACGGTTTAGAGCACAAAGCCTTGAGCGCTCACCTGACGCAAGCTAAAGATAGTAGTTCTGGTCAGCATTGGAGTGAGCAAACGGATGGTTTTAGTGAGTAAGAATCTCACAGCATGCTAACACGGTAGACACTGCACCAACTGCAACATACCCATGAGAGATATCATCCTACCAAAAAGAGTTTGAATATCCCAAGGAAAATTAGACAACTATTTCAGTAACTTTACTAAAATTTGTTATTGTAATACACAGTTTAGAGCACAAAGCCTTGAGCGATTAGCTGACGCAAGCTACAGATAGTAGTTCTGGTCAGCATTAGACTCAGCAAACGGGTGGTTTTAGTGAGTATTGGTGAGTCTCACAGCATGCTAGCACGGTAGACACTGCACCAAGTGCAACATACCCATGAGAGATATCCTCCTAGAAAAAAAAAGATGGAATGTCCCAAGGAAAGATGGAAATTATTTCAGTAACTTTACTAAAGTTTGTCATTGTAATACTCAATTTCGAGCACAAAGCCTTGGGAGCTCAGCATACGAAACTATAGATAGTAGTTCAGCATTGGAGTGAGTAAACATACCCATGAGAGATATCTTCCTATAAAAAAAGGTTCATGTCCCATGAACAGATGGACAAATATTTTCAGTTCGAGTCATGTTAGATTTTTTGCTGAAAAAATGTGTTAGCAGGCCTGGTAGTTACTAAAATTTGTGTGTATATTTGCGTCGATTTGTTATCGTAGTCAGATGCATAGCATCCCATAATTATAAAATTTGCAATACACCAAGAGCAATTATCAATTCGACGCGTTATTTTCACATCCTGCCAGTCAAACGACTCGAGTATCGAATTAATGCAACGCATTAAATAACAATAATTAAATCTCCATGATGACGGTCAATGAATTTTTAAGTGCTGTTCATTAACGAGCATCCATTTAAGAGGTTGAATGTTGATGAAGAACGGTAATCACTGTAATGAGGTCATTAAGGAGAGGATTGTAACAAGAACCTCATTAACTAGAGAATGAAATCTAAAATAACATTTATGTTATTAACTGTCATATTTATGCCCGGCGAAATAATAACTCAACGAGTAAATTGAAAAAGAAATTGCTTCGGACTTGGGTATTACATTACTCCCGTTATTAGAGTGGCTGCTGGCATATACTATATCCGTCCTTTTCCCCTCATTTCCTCCTTTCTTCCGCCTCCTCCTACGTCTCCAAGTTGGCGTTGGAGTTGGTGCCACGCGTACACCAAGAAACAAGCTGATTAACGCTTTGTATTAAGATATACCTATTAATGATCGAATTGTAAAAGTCATGAAAATGTCTTTATTTAAAGTGAAAATGAATAAAATTAACTTTTTTCGTCATACTTTATGCCATTATTAAACAGATATAAATTGTTGATTCAACTAGAGACACTTAAAATGAGTTTAGTCCAATAAACTGAAAGCCCAAAAGGTAACGTAAATATATAAAAACGCCCTGTCTAGTCGTTTAGGATAAAATTTAATGAAAAAAGGTCCCAATACTTTTAAAATTTTCTAGGGAGGCTAATTATCGGCCTGAAATTGTTAAAATGATTAATCTCTGTATATACTAAATTAGGATAAGATTTGCCTGTTTCTAGATAATGCCAGGCAAATGTTGTATGTATATTTATGTTATTAAATCTAAACAACCGTAAATGTTCTTGATAGGGGGTACCTAAAATTTCAACACGTCATATCAATATAGAATTTATTACAGTCCGATCATCTAAGCTTATAAACTCCAGATTTAAGATATTTATCAACTGTTTTATCTTTTTTATTGAACAAAAAGTTATTTAAATTATATTGTGCTTTAAAACTGACTTTAGTGTTATGTTTGGCCAATACTTAGCCTAATCCTTCACTCACATTTTCAAAATATTTAAGAGAAACATATTTTAATGGTTATGAGGAATTATAATAACAGGGACAAATTAAGTTTTGCACTACTTGTTTTCTTTGCGATGTTTCATCATGATTGAGTATCACAAAGTAACGTCTTCAACCATCAATTTTCCTCTTCAAAGTATCCTCTTTATTTTTTTATATAATGAATAAAAAATTTGTTCGAAAAAAACCCATGACAGAAAGTCTTATTAATATGTTATTGAAATTAAAATACAAATTCTAGGTTGAAAACAAATATTATATGTAAAATATTGTTGTAAACTCCGTGGGCTTAGGGAAATTTTGTTACAATATACAATGTCTTCATCGTTTCTTTTATAATGTGAAAATCTCATTTCAAATGCCAGCAATAAATCTCTAACGACATTTTATATATTAATGAAAAGTCTCCCTGTTCATTGGTCGCAGCTTCCGAGATTTGAAGGGATATTAGAGTAATATGAATGCAAAATGTGGATATTAAAAATTATGCATTTTATTTACATAAGTAACAGCACAAGCATAAATAAATATATGCCAATAGCACTTAATACAATACAAGATATATGCCTTTGTAAATGAAGATATTATCCAATATGGTTTTCAAATAAAAGCAATACTTGTGCAGCAGTAACAGACTATGTAAATGGTGGGCTATGATTAATCACACAAAATTAGTTTAAAAATTAGAGCATCTTGTAGAGAGGGGTATCCTTAATCAGCTTCTAGAATCATTCCTGAAAAACAGAACCCAATATGTGGAAATCAATAAGACCAAAAATGGATACAGCATCTTGTATAAGTTCTAATTTGTTTAAATCCATTGTATTTGCTTCATCTATGATGTGGTAAATATCTATATATAATTAGGCAAAGACAAAACGATTAGGTACCATTTTCTCCTCTGTCTCTCAACCGATTTTCTTCATTTTTGTTTTGTTTAGTAGCTACTGACGACGTTCAGTGCAGAATGTTAATATTAATTTATAATATTGGTTCATTCATTAAATAAAATATAATAAAAATTCATTATTTACGTCCATTCTGTCAACGCCAAACAACTGACAGAGCCGCCGCCGCCAGACGGTCAAAACTCAAAACATAGACTAATTATGTATGGAGTGATCGTTAGATGCTGTTATATTCTTAAAGCATGTACTTCTAGAATTGGCATGCGAGCGTTGTTATTATTTAGTGGTAAAATAGCCAATGTAGTAGATCATTATTGAGGGATTATAATTAACCTTTTTTGTTGTATTCGTTCTGGAGACATCTATATATAAATAGGCAAAAACAAAACGACTATGTACCATTTTCTCCTCTGTCACTCAACCGATTTTCTTCATTTTTGTTTTGTTTAGTAGCTACTGACAACCATCAGTGCAGCATGCTAATATTAGTTGATAATATTGTTTCATTCATTAAATAAAATATAATAAAAATTCATTATTTACGTCCATACTGTCAACGCCAAACAACTGACAGTTCCGCCGCCGCCGGACGGTCAAAACTCAAAACATTGAGTAATTATATATGTAGGGAGCGATCGTTAGATGCTGTTATATACTTAGAGTTAAATGCTGTTATATACTTAGAGCATGTACTTCTGGAAGTGGAATGCAAGCTTTGTCATTGTTTATTGGTAAAATAGTCAATGTAGTAGATCAGTATTGAGTTTTCGGACGCGTTGCAGTAATTTTCATATTAAATTTTCTGTTTTTAATGTGAATTTAATTATTTGATTAATATTATCACAACCTCCCCGAAGGTGTTGTGTAAAAAATTGTCAGACAACGGACAATAGAGAATGTATTAAATATATAAGTTCTCATATGGTTGTTTGTGCTCTCTTCTTTTAATATTCCTGAACTTGATTGATACCGCAAATGACGAAAAGTTTTAGGTTGCAAAGTACAATCTTCCAATTACTATATCGAATGTTTTGCCACGAGCGGTTCCAGCCAAAAATTTGGGGGGTCATTCATTTGTCAAAAATATTTCGAATACCGATATTTGATTACAATTTTGGTCATTACATCTACTTCTCCGATTTCTGCACAACTCTGTTTCTTATAAAAATATACTTTTTACAATTTCATGAAACAGTGTCGAATTTCGATCACTGAGCGACCACTAGTTTAAATAATTTGACTTTACTCCCTAGTTGTTCTGTATATTCATAATTTCTATCGTTCTATGTCTATAATGACAGTTTGTCTTGTCATAACCTTACTTTGCATATTGAATACCTCGTTTTATAATTTGAAGAAACAAATTTTGTGCCAGTGGGGCGGTTATTCGACTTTTTTGGTTGTTGACCAAGATAAATTTTCAATCCATAGTTAGAATATAAATAATATCTGATAATTGACATGTAGTTATACATTTTGTATATATATGTAAGTAATATGTATTTTAACAGATTTTTGTGAACAAGATTAATTATTGTAGCTTTACTCTGAGAATGGAGTACTTAACCCCGAAACTAGTCAGTTTGTCAACAACAACAAAAAGGTTTTTTGAGAATAAAATCATTTTAAAAGATGTGTGAGTTTTGGGACCAACTACTTCTACACCATTAATTATAAAATGGACTTTAATAAGTAACATTCATTTATAATCGTTATTAGTACCTGGCATTGCATAAATGATTGTACACTAATGGTTAAACAATGCCGAAGTACTAAAGGATAATTTTGAACGTTCTGAATTTTTTTGCTTCTGGTAACCAATATGTTTTACGAAAATTCTCTAACAGTGTTTCACGTTCTGGGTACCTGAGGGACGTTCACATTCTAAGCTACCGTTATGTCAAATATGCAATGAATGTGGCTTTTTTTCTCAGTGTAAGTGGCCGAAAATGCAATTCCTCTAACGTTCCTTCTTCTCCCTGACCCGACGTCCTGCTCTCACCTTTTCAACTATTCGGACAGTTGAAAGATTTCCAATAAACGCGCAAACCAATTTTCTCTCGAAAGCAATATCCCGTACGAGCTCGGCGCGGCGGGAACGCTTCAGATATAGATCTTGAATAAGATGACACCTATTCCTGGAACTCACAATTTTCTATTTTTGCGTACGGATACATAAATCCCTTGGGATTTGATTGAACTGTCTTTATTTTAATGAAACTTAATATATAAGAATTTTCCCGATGTATCTCAAATGTGGATCTTGATGTGAATGCACTTAACATGTGATATCTCCTACTCTGAAGATGATTTGAGGACAAAACGCTGGTTAGGCTGTTCATATGAAAACGATATCACAAATATGATCCTGTCAAATTCTCATAGCTATCTTGTTAAATATTAAATAAGTTCGAATTCGTCTGTATTCTGTAAATGTGCGTTTTTCATTGGAACGTGAACAGTTAGGTATAGGTAAATGTCATGCTGTCGTATAGAGAATAAAATTCTACTACTGCAGGTGACATAAAATACAGGGTCTTTCATTAAACTTAAAGAAGCATATCTTGTATACAATATTGGATTTTCCGCAAATGCAGCACAAAATATTATCCGTCAGGAGATTTGATTGGAAACAAGAAAAGAGTATGCTGACACTAACCCTTTAAATGATCACTACATTTTGATAAAATAGTGAATTTTACAGAAACTATGGGGTTTAGGTATAGTAAAGTTTTATGAAACACATTATTATTTTAATCGTAAATACCAAAAATCCAATAATATACAGGGCAATGAATTAAAAAAATACAATTTTGATACTTTTCACATTCCTGGGACACCCTGTATAAAACAAAAATAATTTTAAACTGTTCCCCTGACCGATATATATATATATATATATATATATATATATAGATATATATATATATATATATATATATATATATATATATCAAACTAAAAATAAAGATCATCTAAAATGAGCATCTTAGTGATAATGTTCCATATCGTAATACGTGAAAAACCCTGTATGTATTTGGTACATTTTGGAACATCTCGCGTCCATACACACAAATCCCAATCTGTTTTAGAAAATAACAGCTACATGATGTATTGGGACCACACTATACTGATCGAGCGAACTGTTGCTCACAAAAGGCTAGACTTAATTAACCGACTTCTAAAAAGGTGCAGGTTATCAATTCGTCGCGTATTTTTTTTTGTATGAATATTACCTGATTTCTTCCCTGTGGTGAATGAATATGGTATTGTTTAATAGAATGGTGAAACTTCAAATTTTGGAAAAGAATTCTATTGGTAAAGTGATGAAAGTTCTGAATGAACACATGCGTGCATGGAAATCGACCAATATCCCCAACATATTGGTCAATTTTTCGAAAACTCCTTATGGATGTGTATAGTTTTTAAACATTTAATCTATTAAGGAAGATTCCTAGGTGATCTCATTCATATGCTTTTCTGCGACGTGCAACTTGCAGTTTGCAGAAGATCGCTGAAAATTTCAAAATTCTTATCAAAAATTTTATCGAAATGACATAACGGACAAAAATATTTTAATTCCAACGTAATAGTGTGGGAATTTTAGGCACTGGAAGTTTTAGTTGCAAATTTGAAAATTTTCTATGTCCATCTCAAGTATGTGGGTAGTAAAGCATAGTATTTTCGGCTCCTTAAATCGATAAGTACCAAGCTCGTTTTATTTGTATTCCCGGCAAATACCTATTTAAATGATTTTTTTCCATTTTGCGAAGACGGTGCTTTTGGTTGTCACATTCTCCCGGCCTAATAGAAAATTCAGTGACAATACATGTCAAACTTGCTATTTGGTGCGTTTATACATAGGGTGTTTAGTTATAGCAAACAAAACCACAAAGTAAAATGATAGAAGGAGTTGCATTTATATGATGATTGAAATATAGGTTAGGCCGTGTGGTCGTATATACAGGATGGTTGGAATACAGGGTGGAGTGGACGTTTGGTGGTATAAAAATGTTGGAAAAAAAAATTAAAATTATATAGGGTGATTAAAAACTGTGAAAAACTATGATGTGGACGTAAACAAATCATATACAGGATGGTTAAAATATATGCTGAAATTGAACTATATTTATACAGTGTGATTATTTTTTTTTCATTTTATAGCCCATAAGAAGTTGCATAAAATGTGGAGAGGAATTAATGTTACACAGGGCGATAATATAAAATGTTAAAAATGAAATAATTTATGGGTAGCCCACAAGGGGTTATATACTATGGTTGAAATATAGGGCGGATTTCACTCCGTAAATATGGGATGGATTCTACTCCGTCCAATAGTTTACAGAAGGCAGCTAACAAATGTATGCTTGTCCGTGGTCAGTCGTATGTACAGGATGGTTGGTACATAGAGTGGAGTGGAATTAGCTATAGTTATACAGAGTTGTCAAAAAAAGTTGATAAAAGGTTACATGGCGTGGTCCATAAGGCATAAATATATTTGGGCTTATTAAGTAAACGCGTAATAGTACATTTTGTTCGTATACATTTACCTGTCTACAACATTGATTGTGTTATTTATTTGCTAGAGTTGTATTTGTTATAATTATTTTTAGCTTTTTAGTTATAGGTGGAAGTCGGTTATATATTTTTAAATGTTTTATTTTAGTAGATCTCTAGAAAATTTTTTATTGATATAACAATCCCTAACAATAATAATGTAAATATTAACGTCGTTGGAATAATATCTTTATTGTCCTTGAGGTGCAGAAGACAACTGTTCCAACACCAGCAACAATCGGGCTATAAAATCAATTTCGATAGTTGCAAACCAATCGCACAAACAACGCATTACAAAATCAGACAAATACGATAAGCTATTGAAATCGAGAATAGTGGACAACTAAACAAAAGACTTGACGCCCTGCACCTCTCTAGCAGATGGAAGACAATTATTCAACATCAAAATAAAACAAAATTAGCTACGCAAAATACAAACCCGTCTAATATGAAACAAGTCCTACTATATGACATTTTCTAGCAGAAATTTTTAAAAAGTAAGGCATTTTTTTTAAATAAAAATCCGAATAAACCATTGTGCTGTCTGTTCATAAGTTCGCGGTACCAAATGGTTAAACAATAACAAAATATTCAAAGAGAATTTTGAATCTTTTGAATTTTATTTCTTAAATAACGAATAATTTTGAGAAAAACTCTTCCACGCTCTACGAATCTGAGTTGTCTCGTTCGCATATTAAGCTACCGATCGAACTATTGCTCACAAAATACCAGACATAATTTTAGTAGATAAAGTCTCTAGAAAAACTTTAATTGATATAGCTATCCCTAACAATAATAATGTAAATATTAACAGCAGAGTTTTATAGAAGGGTAAGAGAACTGTTGAAAACCAAACCAAACAGTAAAAATCTGTTTCAGGCTATTATTACCTATGCGTGTTCAGTACTCAGTTACTCTTTCGGTATAGTTAATTGGTGCAAGACTGACATTGAACAATTACAACGAAAAGTTCGAGTTTTACTAACAAAAGCTCAAAATCACCATCCAAAGAGTTCTGTCGAACGTACAACTTTGCCACGATATGAAGGAGGAAGAGGATTGACAGATCTAAGTAAACTAATAGATCAACAAATTTCTATTTTGCGTAGTCATTTCCAGAAACTCACAGAATTTTCTGATCTACACAGGGTCATGTGCCAGGTTGATGACTCAACACCACTGAGACTGACACAACAACATGTCCAATTACACCACCAGACCACAGATCAAAAACTGCTGAAATGGAAAGAGAAGCCCCTTCATGGAAGACATATAAATGACGTCAACCAAGATTATGTCGACAGTGCAGCGTCGAACTACTGGTTGATTTCTAGTCATATGTTTCCTGAAACGGAAGGCTTTATATTTGCAATCCAAGATCAAGTAATTCCAACTAAGAACTACCAAAAGTACATCGTTAAAGACCCTTCTATTAACAACGATAGATGCAGGTACGATTGCCAAACATCTGAATCCATCCAGCATATCACAGGAGGTTGTCAAGTGTTGGCTGCAACTGAATACAACGAACGACACGATACTGTGGCAAAAATACTTCACCAGGAACTAGCATTGAAATTTGAATTATCACATTCGGTAAGATTACCATACTATAAATATAAACCAGAATCTGTTTTAGAAAATAACAACTACAAGCTGTACTGGGACCGCGCGATACTGACTGATCCGCCTGTTGCTCACAATAGACCAGATATAGTTTTGATAGATAAAGTCGCTCGGAAAACAACTTTAATTGACATAGCAATTTCTAACAACAATAATAGAAATATCAAGCAGACTGAGAAAATAACCAAATATAGAGATTTAAAATTTCAAATAAAGTCTAAGTGAAACACGAACAGCACACGAACTGTACCAATTGTTATGTCAACGACAGGACTAGTCGGTAAAATACCTCGGTCTGGACGAACATCTTTACAAACAAATGCAAAATGTCGTCCTGTTAGGGACAAACCAGACTGTCAGGAAATTCATGGGAAACTGCCGTCTCGACTCCAACGACGGGCCTAAAAACTTGGCAAGGGCTCCCACAGAGCTAAACCCTTTTGATATCTAGGATATCTGGGGTTTAGTGAATTTTCCCCTAAAGGCACTCATAGCGTGCCTTAGAGGGAGTTGATGTCATACATTGTACGGTCAAGTCGGGGTCGTAGGGATATATTTATTGTCCTTGAAGTGCAGCAGACAACTGTTCGTATCCTTTATTGTGCTTTTTCTACATCTGTTATTAGGTTTTTCTGAACATAATATCGGAGTTGACACTTTCTGAAAAAGCGTAAACTGTGGAGCAACCAAGACAGTAGGTCTTGGGAACTTTTAGCTGGAATCCTTAGATTATTTATGGCTCCATGTTATTTCAAAGTCAAAATAAATGGCAAACACAATAAATGGTCAACCTTCACGTAGCAGCAAAATTTCGCCTCTCCTAAAGGTATGCGTCATTTTTCTGGAACTTAATGGCGATGAACATTCCTTACTTCCAATTGTTATTTAGAAAGTCCTGAAACATATAAAAAATTACTTTAATAGAAGATTTGGCGATTTAGTATACTTTCTCAGAACAGATCAGTATTTTTCGCACTTAAAGAATTACCAGAATATTTTCAGCATTTTTTTTAAATAAAGGGTGATGAAATGAATTTCACAAAGTTATATAATTTTAAATGCTTGTGGTTGACCTTTTTAAGACTTTTAATTTAACTAGCTGTCGCCCAGTGGTCGAAATTCGACCCATTGTGTCAATATCTCTGGCAGATTAAGTACCCTGAAAGTTTTATCGTGACATTCTATCCTAGGACTTTAGGGAGACCAGCAATTATACGGAACGGATCCAGATTCGGAAACTCTGTGTTATAGTTTCCTCGAAAATCCTAGATGTAGGTCTTACATCTCGCTTCTACAAATAAGTAACGAAATTCAAGTTTTTTTCAGATATAATTCATAAGACTTTATTTTTGTTTAAATTCGTAATTCTTAATTTAATATGACAACAATTCAACCGCTAATGGGCTACCCTACATATTTATTTTTTCTAACCTCCCTGTATAGCTATAATTGCACTCAAATGTCTAACATTTATTAAAATTCTCATTATAATAATTCCATCTCATTATATATTTCCACCACCCTATATATGCAACTGCTCATGGACCACGCATAATATTTTTAAACATTTTTGAACCACCCGGTAAACCATTCTCTATATGACACTGCCTATGAGCCACCATATTTACTCTTTTTGTTTATGAAATTTTTAACTATTTACTCCGAACTATATTTCAATCATCATATATATGGAACTCTTCGTGGGCTACTCTATAAATCATTTCCTTTTCTAACATTTTTTATCATCATCCTGTATATCTATAATTCCTCTCATCCTATATTTCATCTTCCCTATATATACAACTGCTTTTGGGTTACTAATTGTTGCATTTCCATTTCCGCCAACCTGTATATGCATCTCTGTATAATATTTTTTGCACCACCCTGTATAACTGTAATTTTACTGCACCTTCTATTCCAAGAACCCTGTAAATTCAACTGCTAATGGGTTTCCCTATATATTCCTTATATTATTTTATTAGGTATAATTGCACTCTACTCTATATTTTAAACACCCTATATATGCCACCCACGAAAAAAATGATTTCTAACATATCTGGAATCGCCATGTATAATTATAATATACAATGATTACTTTACCACTAAACAATAACAACGCTTGCATGCCACTTCCAGAAGTGAATGCTCTAAGTGTATAACAGCATTGGTCTCTCTCTCTCTATATATAATTACTCAATGTTTTGCGTCTGGCGGCGGCAGCACATTCAATTGTTTGGCGTTGACATTATGGAAGTAAATAATGAATTTTTGTATTTTATTTAATGAATGAACCAATATTATAAATTAATATTAGCATTCTGCACTGAAGGTCGTCAGTAGCTACTAATCAAAACAAAAATGAAGAAAATAGGTTGAGAGACAGAGGAGAAAATGGTACCTAATCGTTTTGTCTTTGCCTATTTTTATATAGATGGTACAGTTGAAATTATTCTAAATTAACAGTAGCTTTATTTTATAAAAATATTAATTAAAAAGCCTTGCTAATAACATTTTTCAAATTCTGGTTACTAAACAGGATGCAAACCGGTCAACTAATTAAAAAATAACACCGGCTTATCAAAAACCAATTTTATAAGCAAGGGAAACGTAACATGAGGTACCCCTATTATTATGTTTTGAAAAGTCTAAGCAAATTATTAGTTTTTTCTATGAATTTGACAACAAATTCTATTCCATTTCCCATATAATGAATTGACTGTTAAACTGCAGCTGTTAATTATTTGTACAATTCCAAATATTTTGAAATTGCGGTAATTTGCAGTGTGACGCTCAAAGATATATATCTGAAAATTAATATGAATCTTGAAATATAATTATGCCATGTCTGATTAATTGAGACCGTTCTGTGAAATTATGAGGTTGTTTAAACTTACAAGATATCATCGTTTAAATACGTCGTCTTATACGTGATAGTTATTATTTACTCTACAAATGCAATAAATCAAAGGAAAAAACACTTGTGTTGCAATTAATGTGTAAGTAATAAACTAAACCTTACTTTAATTGGTTTTATTTCTAAAAATATATATAAAAAATAATAATAAATATTGATGAATTTGTCAGCTATAATTTCGACTCTATTATAGATAATAATTTCAATATGATACTGCTTAACAAAATATTATCAATGGCTTCTGTATGAAAAATAGATTTGTTATTATTGACAAAAAAATCTAAAATTAGAGATAGTTTATATTTAAAGTGAAATACTATAATACTTGTCTTCTAAACGTTGTTTGTGGCATATTCTTGATAACTTATATGTTTCTTTGGGGAATAACACCACAATAGAAATAAAACTACGTATATTGCAGGAATACCAAACGTTTCAAAGTTTTGAAACGTTTGGTATTCCTGCAATATACGTATACAAGAAACATATAAGCTATAATACTTCATATAAATAATGTCAGATTTGCTTCCATACTGCTAATGTTAAACGTATAATAATAATTGTGCCGCCAGATGGCTTGGATAGAAAATCGTAAAGATGTGAAGCAGAAACAAAATTAAAAGTAAAAACGACAAATTATGCAACCTCCCTAAAATTATCCTACATAGTCATGCAATTGAAATAGTAACCAAAGAAAAACATTACATAATAGTCGCAGTTTATTGGGCCCCCGAAACTTTGCAACATTCATTGCAGTCTAAATACAGTTTGTCAACTAAAATCAGAGTGATGTTGCAGCTGATCAATTTATATCTTATAATATTTTATTAATATTGGCCTTTGACTTTTAATTTAGATTAACTCGTGAAATTTGCACTGTTCATAAGAATCAAGATAAATAGGTAGATCTGGCAACAGTGATATTCATGGCCATCTGTAGCGAATTTGATTTAAATTTTGACATTTCATTAGTTTTTAGTGATTTAGCCATTCAAAGTGTTCATGCAGTCAGGAAAGATTTCAATGTATTTCCAAAATTTAATTTTCAGTTCAGTTCAAAAATTAGGTGTTTTTACCTAATATTACTTAATAGTACCTATAAAACAGAAATCGTCATTAGTTACTGCATAGGTGTGTTTAACTCATATTAATGAAAATATACTGAAGCTTAAGACATATTTTAAAGTTAATTAATATCTACTTATGTATTGCAGTTATTTGTTACATAATAGTACGTTACATTCATACTAATTTTTTAGGTAGTTTCTTGCATGTCCTTCTTTCGAATTAAAACCGTAACTGTAAATTGACTAAAAAAAGATTCTAATTTCTCTCTATTATACTCACTTAAATA
The DNA here is from genome assembly GCA_034190945.1 of Octodonta nipae. Taxonomy (NCBI): domain Eukaryota; kingdom Metazoa; phylum Arthropoda; class Insecta; order Coleoptera; family Chrysomelidae; genus Octodonta; species Octodonta nipae. The sequence continues at coordinate 139,521,607 of CM067219.1, forward strand.
CACTTTAAAACTACTGGAAGTTTTAAGTCTCAAACCAAAAATATAACTATATTTGTAAACATAATTAATGGCAGAAAAATTTAATTATTTTTGGGTACGTAACCTACCAGTGAGTTACTATTTTCTGACTATGTGAGTATGTTATAGTTAAATTATTTTACATTACATTGTCCCATTGCGTTTAATACAAGCTGTCTAACTTGTACTTATGAGAAACAAATCATTGACATTTTAAAGATGTATTTAATAAATAAAAAAATTCAGTACGTAGTGTACTGATTATTAGGTTAAGTCAGTACATTCATTCTAGAGTAAAATATTTATATTTATTCAACATATTCTGAAATCTTACATAGCTGTCGTTGAAGTTGGTAACCTGACAATGTTTAAAAATTTTAAAATTCAAATCACTGAGTACATAAAGAAACTAGATTGGTTCCCATATGCCCATATACTTAATACTGATATACTGCTATCGCCCGTAAGCCGAAGGGTCACCGAGAGAGACAGCAGATTATACGGTAAGTATATGGGTGTTGCTATACCTAAACCATTTTGCGCAAGAGTTGCCAAGCATCTAACAGAGAGAAAACATAACCAACAACAGAAGTGCCAATAGGGGCATTTTCGAACTTGAGCATAAGACCCGAGGTACAGTGAAACGATATAGACATATAGATTCTCCTAGCATCTGCTAGCAGTATATCAGTTTTAAGTATATGCATATGATACTCTTTCTTTTGCGATGACCGTCTTTAACTGTCCTGCGTTTGGAGTTCAATAGGCAAATAGTGAGTGTTGTAGATCAGTAGAATTTTCGAACAAAAGGTACTAACTTTCGTGTAAATTAATTTTTGTAAATTTTTGTTGAGATTATAATTATGGCATTAATATTGTTATAAAAATCTATCCAGACCGTCCTTGATTTCATTCCGTGAGACATCAATCGCTGGGATAGAAAAAAAAAGAGGAGCTAGAAGGTTCGGATGGGGAAAAAACTTATCTTGAAATAATTCGACAGCTGTAAAATTGATACTGGATTGTATGGGAGAATTCGATGCTGATTTTAAAAGGAGCAGCCCATCATCACAGGAGTCAGTTAGTGCGGCGAAGAGCTTATGTTATGTTATTATTGTGATATTCGGGTTCTAGAAACTGTTAGTGCATATTAGTTTTGCAATTTTAATTGAACCCACGGAGTTTATAACAATATAAAATTATTTTCATAATAGTCCGAAGCTGTAGTGTAACAAATCGTTAATCATTGGACAATAGAAAAAACATTAAAATTTAGAGTTTTCATTGGGTTTTTTTTGTCATCTCTATTTATGAAGTCGGTTGATGTGTATATGACGGAAAAGAACTTCACTAATGTTTAAACTTAAAAAATCGAAGAAATTCAGCCGAATTTCGACCTCTTGATACTAGCAGAAAATGAAACATTTGTCTTATACGTCCTCATTAATACGCTTTTATAAGTCGAGGTGTATGTATGTATGTATCTATCTATGTAACGGAAACTTTCAACGTAATTTTCACCAACTTAAAGAAGTCCAATTAGGTTGAAAATTGACACACGTGTCAAGGTCCGATGACAATACAATTCTTTAAATTGAATTTTCCCGTTTGTTGTCTTTTTGTCACTGTTCTTGACTAAATACAAATTCGTCTATTAACTACCGCCATCAAGTTAGCAGTAGTAGAACTACAATGAAAAGGAAAGGTTAGCAAACATGAAGTAAACTTTTATTGATAAATACATCGTTATAAAACTAAAAACTTAGAAAATAATTATAGTTTAAAAAACTAAAAATACGCTTTAGTAGCAAACCGAACTAAAAATTATATAAAATAATTTTTAATTACGAACAGTTTATATTTCAGCAGTAGAAAGTAAAGAGCGTGGGGTGCATTTTAGTATATTGGTATATCTCTCCATAATCCATAATCATCGAAAATCCCTTTATTGTTTTTCAAAATATTCCCCATGAAGATCTATACACTTTTGCATGCGTTTGAACCAATTGTCGAAGCACTTTTTCCACTCTGATTGAGGTATCTCCAAAACATGCATTCTAAACGCAGCAACCGCTTCTTCAGGTGTCGAAAAACGTTGACCTCTCAGTTTGTTTTTTACCTACGGGAATGAAAAGAAGTCATTTGGTGACAAGTCAGGACTATACGGTGGATGACTCATCAAAGCGACGTTTTGAGTAGTCATAAATGCAGTTGTTTGAGCCGATGTGTGAGAGCTCGCATTGTCGTGGTGAAGTGATGCGTCCTCGGCGGTTGGTTTTCCTCATTTCTTGGAAGACAACTGGCAAACAAATGGTTATGTACCGCTCAGAATTGACTGTTCTGCCTTGTTCTAGTGGTACGGTTACGACATGTCCAGTTATTCCGAAGAAACAGGCGATCATCTGCTTGGAAGTGCTTCGTCCGCGAACAATTTTTGTTGGATTCGGCTCACCTTGAAACACCCATACAGTCGACCGCTGTTTACTTTCGAGCTCATACGCGTAAATCCACGATTCATTACCTGTCACTATGTCATAAACGTGTTTTGAAGCCCCGCGAACGTATTTTTGGAGCTTTTCTTTCGACCAATCGACACGAGCCTTTTTTTGAACGATTGACAAATTGTGTGGGATCCAACGCGAACAATTTTTTTTGACATTCAAATGTTTATGCAATATTGAATGTATGCTGGTCCCACTAATATGTAAGGTTGACTCAATCTCATGATAGGTCACATGACGATCTGCAATATCAGTTCGTGCACAGCTTCAATGGTTTCCGGAACAACAACTGTTTTTGGACGACCTTCACGAAATTCGTCTTGGAGTGAACTACGACCTTGATTGAATTCATCATATCATCGATAAACAGTGGTCCTTGATGGAGTTTCATCGCCAAAAATTAAATTAAGTTCATCCATGTACTCTTGCTGACTTAATCCACGTCGATAGTTGTAAAAAATAATCGCACGAAAATGTTCACGATTTAATTACATTTTTGGCCGAGATGAATCCTTTAAGTTACTGTAAAAAACACATAGCACTCGTATGTCAAAACGTTCTGAGTACGTATTACCTGAAAAATATCAAACTTTACGATAGAGCTGTCAATTGTCAGATTGCAACAATAGGGTTGTCCATTCCCGAAATATAAAAGGCAACCCTCGTATTAAGGAATATTACAGAAAAATACCATATAATTTTCTTTAACGTGACATTCACGGTTTTCCAGAAAATCATAAAAATAGTAATTAACATTTCACTGAATTTCCATAAGTATACACTGTTTTCTCACGGCTCAGCCAGTTTGAATAATTTAAATTGTATTCTACAACGAGATGTTCCAGCTTGATTCCGTATAATTTTCTATACGCTTATTCCGAAAATCGTAAAAATATTTGCAAAAACACGGTAAACATCAATGTAAATGTCAAATTTTCGTCATAAATATCTAACTTAAGTGTCAAGATATGCCATGAAAGTATATTGTACAGGATATTTGTAACGGTTTTCATTGCAGTCAAGTGAAATGGCACAAAATATTCCATTAGTGTATCGAAAAGATTTTTTTTTAGGTGAGCGATGTTTTTTATATGGTATACGATGGTACCATCGAAATTCAAGCAACAAGCAATGTGCCAGTTGAAATATTGGGCGAAGCAAATTTACAGTTAGACAGGTGGGTTCAAATAATCTTACAAATAAAAGTGATATTGGGTGATGCATAATCAGTTCCATATATAACAAAATTAAAGTTATACAGGGTGGTTAAAAAATTTTGTTTTGAGCGGCACACATAAGTAGTTGCGTATACAAGGTGGTTGAAATAAGAGTGAAATAAAACTAATCTTATACAGAGTGAATAAAAAATCTTAAAAAAATGGATAAATTAGCAAATGCAGTAAAGGTATTCGAGTTATAGGGCGGATGGTTAAAAAATGTTAGAAGCAGTTGCGGTATACGGGGTGATTTTCACAATAGAAAAATAGAAACAGTCAATAGGGCGGAGAGGATTAATACTTACACAGGGTGGTTGCAACATCGTGTAGAGTTGAATTAGTTGTACAGGGTGATTCAGAAAATGATAGACAAATAATTTATATTGGGTGACCAATACACAGAAACATATACAGGGTGGCTGCAATATAGGGTGAAATAGAGTTACACTTATAGAAAGTGGGCCTCATAATAAAACAAATAAAAAGTTAAAAAATATGTGGATAATATAAAAAATTACAAATTAGAGAGAGAGAGAGATAAGAGTACGCCAAAACAATCAATAGAATTGTACCTTAATTCATATAAAAAAATATATGTCAGAAAATAGTTATTGACTGAACACGGTTTCTAAACGGTTTTTATTTGAAGGCAGTTAAAGTCGGTTCTTTTTTAAATATTAATGATATGTTTGCTGACAACAATTAGTGGAGATTTAGGGTTTTTGGCAGAATGAGTGGATTATCGACATTTTTTGATTTTCTTGTGCATGAAAAACTACTGAAACTGCCATCACTTTTATCAACCTCATTTATTTATGTAAGTAAAAGCTAGTCGGTAGTTAGAATGGAAATTAATTTCGTATATCCTTGTTACTGGACTAAACTCTAAAGGAACTACAGAACAACATATATCGAGGCTATATAGTATATTCCCTTAATTACGAACGTCTGTTTCTGTTGCCTGATGTCGCATTCGCGCTCGCGTACATAAGTCTGCAAAACGTCTGATTAATTGTTTAATTAAGTAATTAGATGCATAACTTACATGCGCTTCAAGTTGAAACAGCTGGTCGGTTATTCCATTAAAAGTTGCAAGGAATACGCTAGCTAATCGTGTTAAAAGCAATTCCATATAACAGATGATACTCTGGTTCATACTAGGAGTGATAAACAGTGGGGGGCAGTTGGATTTTATTACCGGAAATTGATATTTTATTATGAAAACAATAGAAACGTCTTGAAATTTTGCATAATTATCAGTTTTGGCGTATATAGTTTGTCATTCTCTATATGAGACATTCATTATTTCATTAATTGGTTTTCTATAAACAATCCTTCTTCGTAATAGAGTTTCACATACTGAATTGATTAGGCAGATATTTTTCAAAATAAATGAATAGTTCAGTCACTATAAAATAACTATTTAACCTGCTTCTATATTTTACATATCTTCACTACATATTATATAAATACATTTTAAAAAAAAACAAAAACCGACTTCAAAAGAAAATTAACTAAAAAGCATGAAATAATTTTCTTGTTCGGAACATATAAATACAATTTGTATTGAAATAATGATTACAAGAGCAGTTTCACTCTCAAATCACCCTATATTGAAAGAATTTTTACAAGACGAATCTCACTCTTACGTAGGTTACGAAATCACCCTGTATAGAACACCTTTAAATTACAAAGCAGCTATATTGATTGTCGCAAATTGTCAATAATTTTTTAAATTATTTAACTTCTCTGCAAAACGATTTTTCCCAAATATGAGACCCTCAAAAATCGATTTCTATACATTGAAACTCCAAAATTGGAAAATTTCATCGAAATCGTTTTGAGCCGTTTTCCCCCAACTCAATTACATATATACATACTTATATATATATATATATATATATATATATATATATATATATATATGAACTAGGCTAGGTTCCGGGTGAGAACCGCGTCTGAATTTATTGAATACTCGACGTTTCGACTCCTGCTTTGGAGCCATTATCAAGAGACAAAAGTGAAAAAGAGTTTCAGAGTCTAGATCGAACTCGGGGCCTCAATCTGCCTACTCCCCAAGAGTCACTAGGTAACTGAACTGAATTTGAGTCCGCTCTGCTTCTTTTATTTATAGGTAGCGCTGGGTTAGAAGAAGATGTCACGTGATGAGGCTGTGTTGTGATTGGTTGGGTATTGGTGGGCGTGTCTGCTTTGTTTAATCTGGCAATTACGGAGGTCCAAGCTGTGGGAAGGCGAGTACTGTCATCGCGTCTATTTAGACAGAGAGGTCTTTTTTCTATTTCGATGGCTTCGCGAATAGTGGATGCCCTAAGAGAATTGAGAGATATGATAGTCCTACTGTCCTCAAAGTTGATAGAGTGCCCTGTTTGGACATGGTGATGCGCGAGAGCTGAAGTCGGATCTTTTTTACGAACTGACAGAGAGTGTTCATATACTCGATGGTTAACGCGCCTGTTGGTACGACCGATGTAGCTTTGTGGGCAATCGCGACATGAGATTTCGTAAACTCCTCGATCCTCGTTAGGTACTTTGTCTTTGGGGTTACCGGTTAAGTTGCCTATAGTTTGAGTGGTGTTGAAGATAGTCTTTATTTGATGTCTTTGTAAAATCCGTGCTATTTTGTCAGTGACTCCTCGAATGTATGGAAGTACGGCTTTTTGATGTTGTTGTTCTGTTTCTGACGGGGATGGTGTGATTGGGGGTTGTTGAGATTGATGAATTATACGCGCAATGTGGTCCGGATGATAATCGTTTTGTCGAAGGATTTGTTGAAGATTATTAAGTTCGTTTTGTCTATTGTCAATATCTGTTAAACGAATAGATCTGAGAGTCAAAGATTTCATTACAGAACTCAATTGGGCAGGGTGGTGGTGTGATTGGGCATTTAAGTATCGATTGGTATGGGTTGGTTTTCTATAGACGGTATGTGAGAATCTGTCATTGTTGGTTTTTGTTATGAGGACATCAAGAAACGGGAGAGAAGAATCGGACTCGATTTCCACTGTAAATTGTATATTAGAATGTATACCATTGAGGTGTTGTAGGAAGAAGTCTAATGAATCTCTGCCATGAGGCCAAATGACAAAAGTATCATCTACATATCTAAGCCAACAGGAAGGTTTTAAATTAGACGAGTTTAGGGCCTGGGTTTCGATTTGTTCCATGAAAATGTTAGCAAGCACTGGAGAAAGAGGTGAACCCATGGGGGCCCCACGGACTTGTTTGAACAGAGTGTTTTGAAATGAAAAATAAGTGTTAGAGGAACAGTGTTGTACAAGTTTGATGATGTCAGAAGAGATATTGTATTTTGTTTTTAGAATATCTAACGTTTCTGAAATGGGGACATTGGTGAAAAGAGATACAACATCGAAGCTAACTAGGATGTCATTTTCTGAAATTCTGTAACCACTTAGGATATCTAGGAAGGAAGAGGAGTTCTTTACGTACGAGGATGCTTGCTCGGCTAGAGGTTGAAGGGTTTTGGCTCTTTTTCACTTTTGTCTCTTGATAATGGCTCCAAAGCAGGAGTCGAAACGTCGAGTATTCAATAAATTCAGACGCGGTTCTCACCCGGAACCTAGCCTAGTTCATAATAATGACCGCGGAAGCCTCTCAGAACATATATATATATATATATATATATATATATATATATATATAAACAAACATTGTTCGTATTATAGTATTAGATTACTTCTATTTGCTAACAATTTTACATCTTAACAGAAATGAAGATACTTTAATAATTTGTAATTAAAAGTCCTCTTTGAAGACAAACCTTGTCTACTGTTAATAAAAAATTGACATGGAATGATTACTGTTTATGTTTTAGATCATGTAAAAAATATGTTTGTGAAGAATAACTTTTTTCTCTTAAAATTATGAATAAAAAGAAATCGTTTGATTTATGAATACACACTGTATATACATATTAACTGACACTTATTTTGATTAATTCATCTTATTTCCAATTTACCCCAAGTTAATACCAGTAACTCTATCAACGCTTATAATATCGGCGATGCCACCAAGACATAGAATATAAGAATATAGGTAAAAAGTTTTTCCCCATTATAAGAAACGATACAAGCTATGTTATTTGAAAACTGACCACTTTGAGATATCACGCAACTAGTCCAATCTCTTTTCAATTTTCAAATTTTTAATAATAGCGGCTCCTCCACCAAGGCATAGAGTATATGCGAATAGGTAAAAATCGTTTTTCCCTATTTTCTTAGAAACGGTAAAAGCTCTTTTAATGAAAAAAAATGTGGGACCACTTCGCTATCCCCCCAAACAGGATCCAGTAAAATGGTCGAAATTCCTCCAGCAGTTTCCGTGTAATCGGTGAACAAACATAAAAAAAAACAAACATACATACAGACGAATTGAGAACCTCCTTCTTTTTGAAGTCGGTTAAGAAGTCGGTTAAAAAAACATAGATACAGACGAATTGAGAACCTCCTTCTTTTTGAAGTCGGTTAAAAACAAAGTCCTCCGCCGCGCCTATCTGTCTGTATGTCTGTCTGTTCGCGATAAACTGAAAAACCACCTCACCGATTTTCATGCTGTTTTCACCAGTGGATAGAGTGATTCCCGAGGAAGATTTTAGTATATAATTTGTTAAGTTTTTATATAAATTGGCTAAAATATAACGATCTTTGTTGGAGGTGTCGGAAAAAAATAAGCCGTCTGGGAGCTTTCAACTAACACGCTGCCTAAATCCTTTGAGATATAACAAAATAATGTATGGTGGAATTGTGTATCTTATAGAGGCATATGTCTCTTAAGGATAACATGCTAAACTCATTTTAATACTTAAAAAATGGGCAATTATAAAGCGGTAATTGGAATGCTATTTAGACAAATGCGGCATTAACCCTTATCATTTTAAATACGTTAGTTGGCTTAAGCATTTCTTGAAGAATATTTTTCCTCTTTACACCATGCAAATTAAATGAATACCTTAGGATATACAGCAAAATAAAAATACGTAACACGCAACGAAATTAATTTCGTGTTGCCGTGGTTCGACCGGGCCGGGCGAGTTCTACGTGACCCCGCACCTCGCGACCGAGCCGTAGATGTTACTCCACATAATAGTTCTTTCAGTAGTCTTTGTATTAGAGGGTCGGAGGAAGAAAATTTTGTAAAATTTTAACTTTGAAAATAAAGATATGGTAATGTCAGTAGTCTACTTTTCACGGTATCGTCTTTGGCAAAATGGCAGTTGTTTAGAAACTTTCCGTTAGATCTAAGGATCTATATAGACATTTTTGAAAGGTGGTGCGGAAATATGTTCAAATCAGTTAGCAAAAACAGAGTCCTATCTTCATTATTCTGGTTTATTATCTGTTAATTTGATCTAATCTGTTCGAGGCATCTAAATTAAGAAGACACTACGAATTCACCTTGTAAAACAACCCGCGTTTACTAAATCTAGAGACTCATAGGAAAAATATTTCCTTGCTTGCAACCATGCTCAAACTGGACTACAACATACGTTCGCAATTAAAAGAGTACAAGCAGGGAGTTCTACCCGATAAATATTTTAGCACTTCCCATAAGCGAATACCATATGTTACGATTATTAATTACCTTATGAAATTAGCATGCGGCACGTTCGTTGCCTGCCTCGCGTATTTATAACTGCTACCGTATTTTGTTTCATTATATTAATAAACAAGCTAATTTTAATAATAATTACGTTTTTGTGTGATTTATTGTAAGCTTTTTCGCTTTTTGCCTTGATTACTGTCAACAAAGCGGATTAATTTTGTAATATAGAATATGAAAATCTGGTATTTCCGACACGCGTAGATGCAATGCCACGTATGCGTTTGTGACGTCAGGTAATTAGTTTTATTAAACTAGAAGCTTTTACAGTTAATATCTAAAACTGATATTTTCACACATTGGTGATGTTATTACGGTAGCTTACTTGTAGATTTCATTAGTTTTTGTTTTTTGATCCGAAAACTATATTTAACAGACGTAAAATGTTACCACACTTGTTTATAAAATACTACTACTGTTTAACCGTTACTTCTCCGGTGTATGGCAAGTGATTTTACGAGTATAATGGATGCCTCAACGAAAACGAGCCTCTTGGACTATTTCCCAACATACTGATTATTTTGAAAATCCCACAAACGCTTCAATATATTTACGAAGACATACATACTTGGCCATACTTACCGTTAATTAACTTGCAATTTCATCATTCAGCGGTAGGTACTCAATTTTATGTTCCAATGTGTGATCTTGTCCAGGGTGTTGAAAATTAAAAAAAAAACTGGTAAAAATAAGTGCAAAAATCGATATAGAGATGAAGTAAATGTTCCCTATAAGCTTTTTTCAAAAAATCAATACTTTTTGAGTTATTTATGATTGAATATGTTCATTTTTCGTCGAATATGTAGAAAAATTGATGTCCTACAAAAAAAAATTCTTTTAAAGAAAATGCAGCTTATAAAAAAAGGAAAAGTTTAGTTTTTTGAATTATGTAAGGGCAATAGATGTTGAGATACGGCTGGTTGATCGTCAGTTCTTGTCCGATGGCCTCTAAATTTGTAGAGTATAACGTGAAATATATATAATAAATAACAAAATCACGTTTTAGGAAAAAAATTCACTAAAAAGTTATTGAAGTTCTTGAAAAAATCTGCAAAATAATAATGATTTTAAGATATTATCAAATAATTGATGGAGTTATGGTCAAAAAAGCAGCTAATTGATTTTTTTTAAATACTACAGTAACACAGATATATTTACGACCAGACTTTAAATTAATCTTTTTACAATTTACTTTATTTAGATGCTTATAAAATATCCTGAAAGTTTTAGCGATTTAGGATGCATATTTTTGAAAATTTTAAATAATCAAAATTTAATTTTCAGAACATCGCAGTTTTTTTTTGAAAATAACATGACAATTAAACGAAATACAAAAAATGTTAGACAGCAAAAATTTAGCATTTCTTGTGTAGAATAGTTTGATTTATCTTATTTCTATAGCACAAAATTTAAGCCAGATATCATGGTTAGAGAGTATCAGTCGAAAGTGGAGATCATGCTTTTCAAACGCTTTAACGTACAAAATCTGGGAAACAACGCTTTAAAAAAATATTCAAATTCATAAGAGTTGTAGCTGTTACAATTCTCTGTAAAATAGATTTTGAATGTCTACGATAGCTTGAAAATTAAGAAAGTTATCGTTATAAAACTGACGTCATTTATACGATTTAGTATATTCAAGTAGAGCTGACGAGGAAACAAGGAGCAAACCAAGCAGATGTTGAACATCTGCTCATAACGCTGTGTTTACTTAGCTGTTGTCAGTGTATTTTGAAAATCGTATAAATAATATTTAAAAATTAAAAAGTCTTAATTTTGTCATTAAGGGTGGTTCTTGAGGGTTGAAATATCGTAAGAAATGTTTTTTTTGTAACATAACTCGACAGAAGAGTTTTATTTTTCATATACAAGTCTAAAAATTATTTGAAAATAAAAAATAGAATTTTTTCGTATTTTTGACATTCAGGGTGGTTCTTTTTTATTTTTCGTATATAAAAATATTTCAAAATAAAATCAAGAATATTTTTATTAATTTTGTAATTAAGGGTAGTTCTTAACGCTTGAAATATTGTAATAAAGTGTTTCTTGTACGATAACTACACAGAGGATTTATATTTTTCATACATACGTCTCAAAATTATTTGAAAATGATAAAAAAAAGGTTGTTTTCGTAATTTTGTCGTTAAGGGTGGTTTTAAAGGTTGACATATTATAAATACTATATAATAACATGTAAGTAATATTTTACATTGTTACTTGTTCTACTCGTTTAGATATAATTATAGCCAAAAAAATTTTTAGCTTAAGGGATGGTTTTCACTCCTTATAAATAAAAAGCACTTGTCAAGCTTATATAAGTTTTGATCTAGGGGATAAAATGAACTTAATTCGTAATTTTCATAAAAATCGTTTCACGAAAAAGATCGAACTTTTTTCTCCCCAGACTCTTTACTCAAAAGATTTTTTTTTGTTTTTGATATTCCACCTAGATTTAAGGGATTTGTGAAACAAAACGTGATTCCTGGATATTTTTCTGATCTCTGATGTTATTGACGAATAATAATTAAAATCGAATATCGCTTACAATTTTATAGAATTTTTGGTATTATGACAAGGAAAATGAAACTGACAATGGGTTTTAAATCATTTTATTACAATAGATGTTCGATATGATCGCCATTGAATAGCCTGTTTGACGAAGAGTACTATTTCGATGTGTAATTTTTGAGGTGCGCAACTGTGTATCACTTCTCATATAAAAAAAACAACCTCTTTCCTTAGAAAAAAAAAATAATATCAAATGTCTTAATTCCTGTTCATAGTTGGTTCAGTGTAGTTAAGTCTTACTTCCTTATTTTTCTTACTCCATAAAATAGTTTACACATTAGCGGAAAAAATTGAAATTATTGTTCTTTATGATCAGAGTAATAATGGTGCTAGAGAAACTGCTCGTAATTCCAATGACAGGGATCCAGAAAGACTCGTAAGGCGAAAATACATTACTGAACTGTGGAACAAATTCAACTAAACGGGATCCGTGGTTAACAAGAAACACGATCCAAGAGGAATCGATGACGTTGAAGTAGCAGTATTGGGAGATGTCCCAATGGAAGCGACAAAACCTTTAAGAGAAATTGTGTTAACAACAGGTGTTCTACGAAGTAGTGTTCACAGAATTCCTAAACGTAACAAGTTCCATATCGATCCAAGAATTAAATGAAGACGACCGTGACTGTGAAACATTGCCCGGTCACATTAAAAACAATCCCAGGTTTTTATACAATACTTGCTTCTCTGACTAAGCCTCCTTTGATTTAAATGGTGAGGTGAATCGTCATAGCTGCCGATACTGAAGTAACATTAATCCACAGTTATTTAGAGAGATAGACTCAGCGACTTCTAGTGTGTAGGCAGAAATGCTAGGTGATCATATCGGTGGGCCCATTTTCATAGATGGCACTTTAAATGGAGATAAGTATTTAGACTTACTTGCAAACACTGTAGATCCAAGAACAACTGAAATTTTGGAAGCAGATGATCTTCTAGTAGAATAAAAAACTTGTTTTCAGCCCGACGATGCCCCACGACATTATATCTTGCTAGTTAGAGAGTTTATGGATAATGCATTTCCTGATAGATGGATAGGAAGAAGATGTGCCAAAGAATGGGCAGCAAAGTTGCCAGATATAACCTTCTGAATTTTTTTCTGTGGGGTCATTTAAAAAGCTGCGTCCAGAGTCACTGAATGATCTGAGACATCGTGTCCAAGAAGAATGTTGAAGAATGTTTTTCCAATGTGCATAGTCAATTTAAGGCACGATTATACACTGCCTTGCAGTGGATAGAGATCATTTCGAACATCTTTTATTTAAAAAAGAACCGACATCAACTGGCTTAAAATAAAAACAGTTTAGAAACCGTGATATGTTCTACTCTCTGGCTTACCAAATTATTTAGCATGATTTACATATTATGTGGGTTCTACCAGTCTGATTCACAATACAATAAACTTGATTTTACTCATTATAATAACTAATTTGTTATCACACATGCATTAATAAACGATATCACGTTTGTCATTTGAAAAAAATTGTTTGATGTTCAAATCATGTGTTACTTAATGTTGGTGATTTTGTTTTGGTACATGTTAGTGGTTTCATTATTGTTTCAGTTGATAACTGAATATCTTGATGTAGAGGGATCGTTTTCTTATAGTGGTTTTACTATAGTAGATGTTTTTGAAAGAGGAACAGTTTAATATGTCAAAACTTGCTAAAATGAATATTTTTTGTTTTGTATTTTTAAAACAAATTTTGAAAATCACTACACAAATGACAATCGTCTTATATTTTCCAATCAAACTATAAAAATAAACTAGAAGCCCCCACTTTAACGCTATTCATAAAGATCAAAATTCTTGGTATTTCAGAAGACAGTAGTACCAAAAGATGAAAGTTGGGTTCTTAAGTAACCAGTACAAATCCTGTTTTTAGATTAATATTCTCATCTCGGAAAATAAGCTGTCAATACTTCTTAATTAGTTTTAAAACAAAAAGCACGTAATTATATTTTTTGCGAAAAGAATTCTAGATTTTTTATTCTTTCTGTTTAATAAAAAATTATAGAGAGTAATCACAATCGCAAATACGTAATGAAAAAATAAATAATAGCAAATTGCAAGGAACTTCGTTAGTTTTTTATTACACGAGAATAATTTTAATTATAAACATAATAAATTTGCGGAATTCAATTATAAAATTTTTACACAGATGTGATTATGTATCATAATAAAAAGTTTTTTCTGCCTAGCGTAATGATAGAGTCAATAAGTTATTGATGCTATAAATTAAATATTTATTGAATTGGTAAGATTAATATATTACATAATTATTTAATTGCTGTAATTCTGTTACAGGACAAATCAAAATTGCCAATCGATAATAGGTAAGTGAGTAATGTAATAACGTTTTTTGTGTAATATAGGAAGACACATTAAAAAATAGTTGTAGGAAATTAGAAAATCAAAAATAGTTTGTCAATATTAGTCGATTCTTAATGAATAACCAAATGATAGTGAACCCAGTTTGTTTGATAGAGAGTGTAGAAACCGCCAAACATTTTAAACCAGTTCAAAGGACTTTTTTTAATAAAAAAAATTTAGAAGAATTGTGGGAGTGTTTGAATGATGTGTTGCATATTTTCCCTATTATGCCCAAAATCAAAATTTTTATACTTACTCTAAGTTTTTTTATTTTAAAATAAAAAAAACAATAAATCAATGATGATTCATCAAACATTCAGTTATGCCTTTCCCAGTTCTACCATCGTTTAAATCAAAAGAGAGCTAGCAGTTCTCTCGAAAATGCTTCCTTGACACAAAAGCCGAAATGAGAGAGACTAGTGTTTTGGTGGAAATTCAAAAATGTTTTTCATAAATCATCAAAGCAAGCCTATTAAGAGAGGATTTCAATAAAGTAGTGACATAGTTCCAACAATTATACCATAGATACATTTTTAAAAATAAAACATTTAAAAAATATATATAATTGACTTCCAAGTATAACTAAAAAAATGAAAATAATTATAACAAAATACAACTATAGATGATAAATAACACATTCAATGTTATTAGGTGCCTACATACAAAGTAAAAAATGTAATCATTAAGAGGTTCTCATTCTTTACAAATTAATTACTTATCTATCTAAAATATTTTTTAAGTCTGTGCCAAGCAGATTTAAAATCCTGCATTGCGTACTTATCTACAACTTCATCAAACTTGATAGTTGCTTGGCACCGACTTCAAAAATATACTAGATTGGTAGGTAATTAATTTGTACAGAATGAGCACCTTTTAATGCTTACATTTTTTACTCTATATGTAGGTATCTAACAACACTGAATCTGTTATTTATTGTCTGAGTTGTTTTTTGTTATAATTATTTTCAACGTTTTAGTTATACTTGGAAATCGGTTATATATTTTTTAAATGTTTTATTTTCCACTTTTATTTAATGAACTCAGAACGTTGTCTTATCCAAACGTTTTATAAAGATTGTAATAATAACATTATATGAAAGAAATCATTAAAATACGCATCATCACGCGTAACACAACTTAACCTCTGAATAACGTGTGAATAGATATTTATACTTTAAGCTTTAATGTGTTTAATATAAAAAAAACAATGTTAACTAATAGTAAGAACGACAATTTTAGTAGCGGACATATGCTCTGTAAACTAATTGTTTCAAAGTTTAATTTCAATTCTTTTTTATTAAAATACTTTGTAATAATTTCACTTCACAACCACTATTTTACTATCCTATTGGTATCACATTATTGTAAAATTTTTAACTACCCTGTTATTGTTCACCCCTATTTCACTATCACATATTCATTGACCACACTTTATAACATTTTTTCTACATTTTACGACCACCACACGTCCACTCCACCCTATATTCCAACCATCCTGTACATACGGCTTCCTATAGGCCACCATAATTCTTTTAACTACGTTCTATAGCTATCATTCTACTCCGTGTATAATAGCACTAAATAGCAGTTTACAGCCTGACACGTGTTGTCACTGAATTTTCTATTAGGCAGGGAGTAGGTGACACCAAAAGCAACTACTTCGCAGAATTGAAAAATTTTCATTTAAATCGGTATTTGCCTGGTATACAAACAAAACGAGATTGGTACTTATGGATTTTAGGAGCCGAAAATACTATAATATGCTTGTGATGTACATAGAAAATTTTCAAATTTGCAATTAGAATTTCCAGTGCCTGCAATTCCCTCACTATTACGTTGGAATTAAAATATTTATGCGGAAGCGTCAGTTACGTCATTTCGATAGAATTTTTAATAAGAATATTAGATTTTTTTGGCGATTTTCTCCAAAACTGAATGTTGCAAGTCACAGTAAAGTATATGACACCATCGAGGGATCCTCCTTAATAGATTATACTTAAAAAAAACTATGCACATCGATAAGGGGTTTTGAAAAAATCGACCAATATGTTAGGTATGTATATTGGGCGATTTTCATGCACGCATTTGTTCATTCACAAATTTCATCACTTTGACAATAGAATGCTTTTCCCAAATTTGAAATTTCACCAATCCGGATACATACTCTCTGCCAATTACCTGCCGGCTTACATTCTTAAGAATTTGGATACTAATGTAACTTGTTACCCAGATGATACCAATTTTTTAATTGTTAGAAATGAATATTCGTCAGCTCAACATACTGCAGAGCAAGTTTATAGAGATGTAATTAAGTGGTCTCATAAGAATGCCTTACTCTTAAACGCAGATAAAACTATAGGTCTAGCTGTTAAGAAAAAGAAAAATGTAATTGATATTTCCGATGTTAAGCTAAGCTCGGAAGTTAAATTACTGGGAGTCGTTATTGGTGAAAATCTGACGTGGTGCGCACTTTGACAAACTTTGTATACAAAAAATACGCGCCGAATTGACTGATTGATTGATTTTTGGAAGTCGGTTAATAACATTTTTATTTTGACTAAAAAAACTATGTTTTATCGACATATTTAATTAAATGAAATTCCTCCATTAAAATATTACTCCTGGTATCGTTGCTTCATGTCACCATGGACCAATCAAGAATGTGGAAGTCCAGGCGGCAGGATAATTTTCAGCAGAAGCGCATACATTTTAGACAAAATATTTATTGATGCATTTAATAGCGAAAATAGCAGAAGCGGTGTAAATTGAAATGTTTAGTTAAGTATTTAATATTCAGGCAAAGGCAACTACTTTATATTTGCTGATGATTAAGAAAACAATTTGTAAAAAATTTAAAAGGTAATTTAAAAAATAAGGTAAATTGTTAGCTGAATAACAATATAACAAGAAGAACGTCTGTTCACCCGTTACATCTTTATATAAATAGGCATAAATAGGCAAAGACAAAACGGTTAGGTACCATTTTCTCCTCTGTTTCTCGACCGATTTTCTTTATTTTTGATTTGTTTAGTAGCTATTGACGACCTTCAGTGCAGAATATATAAAGAACATTTATTTTAAAATAACTAATTCAGAGATAAATTATTAATAAAATTCAAGTGAGTGGCGCCCACTATGAACAAGTAGCTTAATCTAATATTCGAATTTTGACAGTCGTCAACAGTAAAAATCCAATGGTGGACAATCATAGCAAGGTATAAAAAATTTTAGTAAATTAATCGACTTTTACTTACAAAGATGTATGCTGTGAAGCCTTCTTTTCTATTCATTAAAGACGTTAATTTTTTACAAAAACGATGACAGCTATTACTAAAGTGACCAAAGAGAATGTGTTTACGTATACGAAGTTTGCGCATTTACAGAAGAAACCAAATGAAAAGTTTTATGTAAGTACACAATTTAGTGATTCTAAAGCTAACTGATACATCTGATTTCCGAACCTGAAGAGTAGAGTAACTACATTCTTTTAGTCATGAATGTCTCACAAATCTAATAACAATTTGCCTATGCATCCATTATCAAAAGCTACGAAAACACTCAGGAGATGTGATATGCAAATATATTTTTAATTATTTATATTTATGCCATGTGCAAATAAAACTTGAATAAGTATTACAGTATTAGCAATAAAATAAGACGAATCAATTTGCCGTTTCATTTGATATAAGGCAATCTTATAAATTAATTTTAACATCTCATCTAAAAATTACCAGTCAGTCAGAAATTGTTTAATGTTCTTTTAACAAAATGTGATATGCTGCAAATATATTTTTTCTTATTTACCCTATAATATAATACCTATAATATTTGTTTATTTACATGCATCTTTTTTAGGTGTTAGTTTTGCAAACGACAGTACGACTTTGTCGAAATTCCATTTCGGGGTTTTGCCATGTACAAATCGGGATCAATCCTATTACCGAGAAAGAACGAGATTGTGACTATTAAAACTGCTCTAGAAAAATTCATTCAATACAAATTGATGTGTAGGATCTTATAAGAATTTTATCACTACTTGATATTTTTCTAACATTACATTTTTACAGTTGAACCTTTCAAGATTTTAAAGTAAAAAGTGCTGGTTAGGCAATTTTTTTCATGGGTAAAAAATTATATGTTCTTATGTTACTTTGTGGCCCTCAATGAAGTTGCCATGAGCAGTGACATATGCATATATAAACTGACTGAGATATAAGGCGCTGTAGGTTATAATTACACAGGGTGATTCCAGAAATGTTAGAAACCAAATGTTTTATTGGGTGGCCCAAAAATAGTTGCATACACATATATATTGGGTAGACCATAGACAGTTACATATACAGGGTGGTGGAAAATATTATAAAGTGGAATTATTGTAATGAGTATTTTAATAAGTGTTAGAGAGTTGAAATTAAACTGAATCACTTCATCTTGAGAAAAATTAGACCAAATATCCGATTATATGTATATATTTATGTACCTACCAAGATTTTTAATGAACCTTTGCATTTACGATTAATTAACCATACAAATGGAAATTGAATAAGTATTAGTAGTAAAATGAAACAGATTATTTTAAAATTTCGATTCGAATAGAATTGTCATTTACATTTATTTAACAGCTCAATTATTTAATTTTAAGAAATTTCATGTTAACTAGATTTTTGTCTTTAATTTCCACTTACTGCCTCTTTGCCATACCTTATATCATTAAGCTATGCCTTAAAAATGTGCTCACAAATAAAGTCCTATTAATTACGTATGAAAAACAAGTTGAATTTTGTTAGGAATTGACACAATTGGTCGAGTTTCGACCACTGGGCGATGGCTAGTTGCTATAAAAAGAATATTATATAATTATTTTTCCCAACAGCAGCACATTGTTCCGACACTGTGTGTCGATCTTCCATTGTATTAACTCGGAGTCGTCCTTTCACATAAATTGGTTGCGGCTTTCCTCCATAGTCTCACTTTAAATAATTAAATGTCAAAGTAGCGTAATCTCATAATGAACAGGAGTCCTGTGTGATCCCTGCTTTGCTTGTATCTGGATCTCTGTTCGCAACTCTTCGGCGAGGATACGTGTCTGTTGCAGCGACAGACAGCCCGGGATCAGCGTTGGATCAAGGCATCTGACAAATGTTAGTCCTGCGGCTCGCAAATATTTAACTCATTTCTCGAATTATCCTTCGGGATCCGCGAACTTGCAGCCAGTTCCGATTGGATTTGTCAAAGGGTGTTAGCCTGTTTGTTTTGGGGGAATTTCACACGATGATACGAATGACGTTTATGAGCTGATGACGTGTTGAATGGAATTTATAACAAACTGAAGAAGTTTCGTCTGGAATAATACGAGCTGAATATACAAAAGTTTATAAGGGTATTAAGGAAAATTTTGGAACGATTTGGACGTTAGCATCCGAATAGAAAGAACCACTAGAGAAAAAATAACGATGTAGCTGTTGAACTTGAATTCAAATAAAGGAGAAGCAAATATTTGAGCATATTTTAACTTGCTGTAAATCATATACCACTACATATGTAGGTATGTATTAAACAATAATATTTCTGCATAAAATAAACATACACAGGGTGTGTCACGTTAACCGACGCAACTGAGCACTTCGAAAGCAGGTTCTTACGAATAAATTTTTAAGATAAAAGTTACAAGGGCACCATAAAATGGTTCGTGTTACAACTTCTAGTCTGAACCAGACTTGAAAATAATGATTGATGGCCCATTTCTAGCCAAAATATGGGCCATTCAAAAGTACCAGGTACTAAAATTATTTGTTTTTTGAATTTCCATTAAAATCCACTTTAAAAGTTTGGGGTATCCATTTTTAAAAAATAACTTCTGATCACAAAACTACCATTTCGGATCCAGACCGAAAGTGGTAATATTTTATGGCACCCTTAGAACACTGCAACTTTTGTATGAAATATTTTTCCCTAGGAACCTTGCTTTTCGAAATCACACCCTGTATTTGACCGATAATTTAAAACTTTACTGCGTCCCACATTTCGGGTACTCCATATATGCAACTGCTATGTAACAAAATTTTTCTACCATTTGTTACCCACCCTGTATAATTATAAATATATTCCACTAACCTTGTATATGCAATTACTTTTGTCACCTAATATAACATTTTGTACCACCCTGTATTCTTAAAATTCTAGTCCACCCTATACTTCAACCATCCGTTAGATGGAACAGCTTGTAGATCATTTCTTTCTATGTTTTAAGCCCACCTGTATACCTGTAATTATACTCCGCTACATATTTCAACCATCCTATATATGTAACTACTTGTGGATTAAACATATTTTTTAAACACTCTATAAATTATGATCTCATATTTCAACCACCCTGTATAAACAACTGCTTCTAACATTTCTTCAACCCATTTCACAACTATAGTATCTTATGAACATAATTCAAAGATCCTAACTGCTTACATAACACATTTTTTTCTAAAAAAAATTGTATTCACCCTGTATAAGTATTCTATCTTTGTTTCAACCATATTGTATATGCAACTACTTATAAGCCAAACAATGTATCATTTTGTTATCCACCCTATATAAATATAATTCTACTCCGACCGCTTATGAACCACCTATGCTACCAATTATGGCCACTCATTATAACTTTTGAACCACCCCATTTAACTAATTCCACTCCCTCTTATTTCAACCACATTGTATATATGCAGCTGCTTATGGTGCACCTAATATAACTTTTTTTAATCCATTTCATTCTACTCTGCACTAAGTTTCCTATATATAGAACACCCGGTAAAATTACGGTTACGTTATTGAAACCAGTATACAGTTTACAGTGAAAAATTATCATTAAATAAACCCACAGAGGGATAGGAATCCCTGTACATGCCTGTAATATATCAGTTGATTTTTTCTTAATCGAAATATGTTATATTAGCATATTCCTAATTTTGAATAAAAGCAAAGCTGTTTCAAGTAATCTAATATTTGGTGCTTGCTCTCACCAGCATTAAGTAACATATTTATGGAAAACTTTAATCAACAATTAATTTTATCAAAAGAAACTAAACCTTTAGTTTGGTGGCGACATTTTCGTAATTTGGGAACACAATCTTGAAGAACTAGATAAATTATTAAATGACATATTAATAACAAAGAGCCAACTATAAAATGTATCCTACAAATTGAAGAAAATAATAAACTATCTTTCCTAGACATATTAATAACAAAAACAGGATCTTCATTCGAAACAGAAGTTTATAGAAAACCAACTCATACAAACAGATACCTAAATTTCAATTCAAATCATCCGAATACAGTAAAGAAATGTGTCATTAAGTCATTATATGATAGAGCAAATACCAACTGTTCTGATGATAATAAATTCAACAAAGAAAAAATAAGTATAAAAAATGTTCTCACTGGAAACAATTACCCCCCAATCAACAAAGAGTTAAACAGACTTGAACAGAAAACAAACCTTTCGAATCAACCAAGAACTTTTCTTATTAACACTACTACTAATCAGGACAACTACATTACAGTTACAACTATACCATATATACAGGGTGTGTTAGTAAGATTGAAAAGAGTGGGCAACAGATTGAATGTGAATTGTGAACATGGATGGGACCTAGGCCATAAAATACAACTTGATAATTTAAGTATACTTCACAAAGAACAACATAACACAAAACGAAAAATAAAAGAGTCTGCCTTAATTATTTTGAATGAAGACGATTATATCGCTTCTACTTCTGTAGAATTTAATTGTCTCTGGTTGCCGACAATTAAGGAAGAAATTATTAATGGTAACCTTCTTTTGAACAAACCAGTATCGGGATAGGTTCATAAGGTTTTTCCTAGGTTTTCCCTTATGACGTTAATGGGATCACTGAAACAATAGAATTCTTTGATCGCATTTTTGGCGAATGCGCTATCTTATAATAAAGTCGTACCTAGGAACGCCACTTATAAATTCTAAAGACAACTCTTTCAAGTTCTTTTAATTTGAAAGCTGTTTAACTATAATACATGATCTTTAGAATTTTTTGTGCTACCTGTATATCTAAAATCAACAAATTTTCTAAAGTCAATTTAATCAAATTTTCATTTCGCAATTTACATCAATAAATATAAAGCCATTGGCAACAAAGTCAGAATAGACTTTGAAACGTTTGGTTTTCCTTTAATAAACGTCGTTTTATTTCGAGTGAGGTGTTATTGCCCAAAAAAAACATAAAAGTAATCAAGAATATGCCACAAACAACGTTTAGAAGACAACTAATAGAGTAAGTTTTTTTCGCTA
The DNA here is from genome assembly GCA_034190945.1 of Octodonta nipae. Classification (NCBI taxonomy): domain Eukaryota; kingdom Metazoa; phylum Arthropoda; class Insecta; order Coleoptera; family Chrysomelidae; genus Octodonta; species Octodonta nipae. Next base: position 139,544,238 of record CM067219.1, read on the forward strand.
TATCTATACTTTCTGTCAATTTAGGGAGATAAAATATCTACCAGATTTTAAGTCAAAATATAGGCTTTTCAGCAAAAAAAGATTCAGCAAAATCAGTTGAGTAGTTCTTACGTGATGCTCGAACAAACAAACAAACAAACAAACAAACAGACAGACTTAGAATTTTATAATACTATAGAATATATTATTTATTATAAAAAATAATTGTTATGTGTTTGTAATGATATTAGCTAAGAACAAGACTTGCTCGATATCCAAATTTATAGTTCTTTACATACATATTTATATTAAGAATTAAATTAGGATTAATACTTGAGTCTTAATGAAATAGTGCCAATTATTTTAATTCACATGATAGTTATATCCATTACTAAGAGTGGCACAAAGAAATAGAAACAGAGACAAGGAAATAACGTGAGAGGTGAAGTATATTTCGTAAGAAGCTTTCGCTTCCATCGTTCAGTCCAAAATGACTGCCGCTCTTTTTTAATTAGAAATTTTAAAATGACTTGTTCCGTGGTATTTTTTTTTCATATTAACCATCCGGAACTCAAGATTTCAAACTCTCTGTCCGAACCGATTTCAATAACTGCAAAGTTTTCCGACCTACGTCCATGGCAACTAATGCCAACTAAGTGCTTTTCCGCAGATTGCAGCATACCCTGTTAATATTTCATCCGGTCTCAAAGACAAGAAGATATACTTGGACGTGATCGATCCCGAAAATTGGATGGCCAACGATCAGATATACACCACCAACGCCACACCAGTGCCATACGAGAGAGACTACACTACGTTAAATCGAAATACACTAAAGCACAGTATTGCCTGGTGTGTGTATGTGTGTTGTGTGTGTGTTATGCTGCTGCCCAATACCGTTAGAGCCGTTCTCCGGACTTTATTCAATTTACTTAGAGTGACGTATGAGCTTTAACTGAAATGAGTTCGTTTCTGAAAGGATAGTTTTCCTACACAGGGACGGACGTCTTGGAAATATCAACGGGAATTTATGAAAATGTTTTTGTTTACTGAATTTAAGTTATGTAGTGCTTGCTGAAGTACGTTACGTAATTGTTTCCGACTATGAGTAGATTAGTATTAAACTAAAAAATTGCTTTCCTTAATTTTTGTTAGATATATTAATGGAAATTCTCATCATTTCACTTCACAATTCTTGTAAAACGCATATGGGGAGAAAATAATTTAATAAAAGAGTAAAAGTAAAAAGAGAGGGGCAAGCATTTGAGACTGAACGATGGAAACGAAAGTTGTTGTTGTCAAGACGTTCGCGGCGAGCATTTTGAACAATTCCTACATTTACATTAATGTTTTTTTTTGTTTTTTTTTTATATTATTAAGAAATAATCAGTATTACTTATTAGGTTTTTAGTGAAATGAAGCGAATTTGTTAAATAAATTAATTTTCATTTTTTAATGTTAATTTTTGTAATAAATCTGAAAACACTGAATATTTCTGAAACAGTTGCAGATGGGGCAGAATTTCTGAAACAGTTGCAGATGTCTAGAATTTTCTGGAGAATCCAAAAAATAAATAATATACAGGGACTTGCATTTAAAATACTGTCAGATGACATATCCTATATTTTTTTTTGTTGAAAAAATGCTCATTTAAAAGACAAATCGATGTGTCCAAGCGTTTTTATCAACACGCCTTCCTTTATTCGTTCTCGATTTTATTCCAATTTGCTGTTCCACACTGTATAAATTCGTTAGTAGGATCACTTACTAACTAACTTTCTCATTTTAGGGCGTCATGCACACTAAAATAAACATGCAGCAAAATAAACAAAGTTATGGAAAATTAACAATTTATCAACAATTAGAAAATTATACTGAACATCAATGAAACAAATATTTGAGAGTGGAGTTACAACGGTCTTTTATCCACTAACTTATATAGACACGCGGTAGAAGTGTCCACCCAAGTCGGGTTGGGTCTTCCCTGGCTATTGAACGGTAGACTGGGGGAAAAATGAACTAGTGGCCAAGGTCGTTAAATTTTGTCCTTCCAAAGGACCTAGCTAATAAAGGGTACTACCTGTTGGGTGATGCTGAATACCCCGCTGGTGGTGTAGATCCCAGCTCAATTTCTGAAGCTCTAGACGCCAATTCCAGGAGCGCACATGGAAAACAGTCAATTCGTTTTTCATTAAAAGAGAGAGAGTCTTCATAACAAACTTTCCTTAGACACTAAACCCGCAAGTTGAGTGAAAGTAAATTTTGCCGTACGATTCAAAAATGTTAATTATAAATCACCAAAAGAAAGCCAACTGAGAGTTTAATTTCGATAAAGTATAGTGAGTTAATTCCAACAATTAAACCATAGATACATTTCTTACAGGGATAATTTCGAAATTGACGAAAAATCTATGTTGATTCGACACTTATGTTGAAACGGAAATACCCTCATTTACAAATTACAGCTCGTATAGTTGGTTCTTATGACCAACTAAGAACGAAGAAATCAAAACGGAAGAATTGGACGCAACAAACAGCAGAGCCGGTTAGGCAAGGCCGAATTTACGTAAGGGCACTTTGGGTACTGGCCCAGGCCCCACCAATTTGGGGCCCCCATCAACTATAAACCAAAATTGAAAAAAATATATATTTGAAGAAAAAATCCAACCAAAATTGTAAATGAAAGCCAAAATCCAAAAAAAGTTTACAGTCAAAAAAGCAAAGATACAATGTTTATATTGTATGAATATTGATCTCAAGCGTATATATAAATTATATTTAAGAATTTTTATACATGTGGCAACCCTATTATTTTAAAATCAAATTTAAGATTTTTTTTCATATGTGAGTAACCCTACCCGGCGGTTACACTGGTTGCGAATTCGTACGAAATTTATTCGTACGTATTCGTAAGAAATTTTTTTTGTAACAATACGTACGAACAAGGTGGTTACATTAGAGGCGCAAAGTAGGGCAGCCTTGTGCATATAGTTTTTAATTTGTGTTGAAGTGCTGAATCTTACTCGTTGGAAACGTTTTTAATAAAATTTGTTTTACTGAAAAAAGAAAAACTCTTTTGGCTACTTGATAATTTTTTATCTACAACTAGAAACGGGGAGTTGTAATCATATGAAGAACTTTGGAATAATTTTTGGATGTATTAGAACAATAATCTACGTTCAATAACATATTAAAAGCTGCAGAAAGTAAACTTCATAAATACTGTTATATTTTTCATCCTATAAATACCACCTTACTTCGACAAGCGTAATTAATTTTTCAACATCCACGCTCAATCTCTTTGAATTCGTACAAAACTGACCAAAAAAAAACAAAATGTTTTGTTCGCATCAGAACAGTCGTACGAATTCGTGAGACGCCGTAGGAATAAGGCGTATTTACTGTAACCACCTGTACTTACGAATACGTATGATTACTTTTATTCGTACGAGTTCGTAGGAATTCGTACGAATTAATTTTCGTACGAATTCGCATCCACTGTAACCGCAGCCTTAGGTTGCAATATAAACAGGAGATGTAATTAAATGTAGTAGGTAACTGTAGATAAGACCGAGTAAGATACATATTTTAAACAATGGGAAAGGACTACTTGAGCACATCTAAGCAATTTCCAAAATGATTTTTCTGGAAGATTTTATAACCGATTTATTTGAAAATTAGCATACGTAATTTTTTAATTTAATTTTTCTCTCTATTTTTAGTACTATATATATATATATATATATATATATATATATATAGTGGCCTAGTGGGAAAGTCCGTCAGCTCACACAATTGTACTAAATTGGAGCTTGATGTAGCGGACCGGACCCGGAATCAAATCCCAGCCAAGTCAAGGTTTTTTTCATTAATAAAAAAATTGTGACAAAAATTCCGGGGGGTACAGTCGTCTCTGACGTAAATGGCAAAAATCAGGGAAATAGACATTTGCCCCTTACCAACCCGCACTGAGGCAGCGTGGTAAGGTATGCCTCATATTCCCTGTAAAATTCTAAGAATATTCTTCGTCTTCTCAATCCTTCGAGACAATTCTTCTTACAAAAAGACCTTAAGCTCTTTATCTGTTCCCTCAAGACCTTAAGTGTCTCCGATTAGCTCTTCAGCTTTCGCTTCATTAATAAATTCCGTTACGAGTCTAGTTATACAAAGGCCAATTCCTCAACCTCTAGCCTTGAGTTTCCGATAAAAACTGCCAAAATTATGTTCGTCTTCTCAATCCTTCGAGCCAGTTCTTCAATTCTTCAGTCCTACACTTCTTCTTCGTCGTCTTCTTCATTTCAGTTAGTAAAACCGACGATTTGCCCACCTATCTTCAATTCTCTTCAATTCAGTCCTTCAGTCCTTCTCACAGATCTTAAGCTCTTCTTCTTCGTCTCTTCTCAAGAACTTAAGTTCTCCATTTCCACAGCTCTTAAAGTTCATCTGCAATCTTTCAATTCTTCAGGGAGGCTACACCATGAAAAATTGGTTGAATATAGCTGCATATGATGATGATGATGATGATATATATAAATATATATATATATATATATATATATATATATATATATATTTCGTATAACTTTATTCTTGACGTATTTTATATAAGTATATAAAAATCCATTTATCTGACATGTTTTATTAAAAATAATAAAAGTAAAATAAAAGTATGACTGGCAATCTTGAATCCCTTAAGTATGCCCCCATTGGTTTTGTGCCCAGGGGCTCCCACCAGTTTTGGGCTCAAGGGCCCCCACTAGGTTTATGCCCAAGGCCCACTACAACATAAATCCGGTTAGTCAAAATAATAATTCAAGCATTTTAATAGCGAAAATAGCGGAAGCCATATAAACATAATGTTTACTTACATACTTATGTATTGAGGTATAATTCTTGAACATATCCGAAAACAATATGATTAAGAAAACAATTTGTAATAATATAAAAGTAATTTAAAAATGCGATAAAATACTAGATGAATAACCATTATTACAATGAGAATGGAAATTCCCTAAAGTGGCAACATAAGAATTGCGTCGTTCTAGGTCCTAAACGTAAAGTGAAAACTGGGCAACCTGACCTATACATAATTAGTCGAGACTCTTTTTTTTTGTTTTCGACAACATGGCATTTGATTCTGATTGCGTCATGTTTTAGTGACACTAGCAAGACTTTTCCTACGAGTGTGGTCACTAGACCAACCCAACAGTACCTTTCTTTACATTACGCAGTACTTAGATCTACTGATAAAAATAACAAATACTAATTCAAGAAAAAATCTAAGTAAAGCGAAATCTAAGAGGAAGACGCATGTTCTGGCAATTCCATTGAGTTAGTCATAGATGCAAGATTAACTATAACGATAGCCAACCTTATTAGAGAAATGAGACGTAAAGAAGAAAGAGACACTTCTAAAAAGCCATATAATTGATGCTTAGTACCCCGTACTGGGTAATCTTACGTTTTTTTTACTAAACTGTGACCAAATTGGTATTTATCACACAATGTGTGAAATATTGAGTATCCTATTGAAAAATTTTTCTATATGCAGAACAGAGGCCGTTTTTAATTGACCACCTTTTTCTTGGATACGTTCCTTCAAACACGTTATGAAATTGCTAATGTTGACCCCCATAAATGGCGACCGACAGCCGGCGAGTATCTAGAGGGGAGACCTTTAGAAAAATCATTCCGGTTTTCCAGAAATTTGCTGGGCTATGGAAATACAATGATGTCGAAAATTTCTCCCCAGTAATTTTTTTGTTGCCAATTCCACCGTAAACCACAAACTCTGTCCATTCGGTTTAAATCTGATGTGTAGCGTCGCTATTCCGGTAAAATAACATACCTGAAAAATGAACTTTGTACCAGTTCTACATAATGTCGTTCTTGAGCTAGAGCCGGGTCCTGTCTAAAAGTCATTCCGAATCTCCAGAAAGTGCGAAGGATATCAAAATACAATGACGTGGATATTTCTTACCAGTACACTTTTTCTTGCAAATTCCAGCCTAAACCACATCTTCAGTCCATTAGGGTGAAATTCGGCGAGTTGGATGATATGAAATAACCTTGAAAAATGGACTTTGCACCAGGCCTAAGTTTTTCTTCATGTTGTAAGCAAGAGCAATGTCATGTTGAAATGTCAATTCTGGGCCATCAGAAGACTGCTAGAGCTATGGAAAATAGTTACCAATTCCGCCTCAGACCACAAGCTCATTCCATCACGAAAAAATCAGGCGAGAAGGGTAGCCATTCCGTGGATAGAGTAAACCTGGAAAATCGACTTTGTAACAATTATACCTGTTTTCCGTACCACCAAAACGCTGCTGGCATCATGGAAGTACTATGACCTCGAGAATTTCCAAACAGTATATTTTTAATTGCAAACTCTACTCTAGACTAGAAGGGGGAGTATCGGAAAGTAAATTGTCTGCTGGTTCAGTCGTTGAAAATTCATAAATTGGAACACAAAATATGGAGAAATCAGTGAAAGTAAAATCACTTGGTTTTGACTCCAATGTGTTAATTTGGGCATCTGCTATTAATATTCCAAGCATTCTACTTGTCAAATTCTTCATAGGTCTCTCTAAACTGTCTGTTTGTGTTTATAGTACGGCATTTTATCGACAATCAAATTTACTAGTTGGCTAGACTAGAGAATTCCTTCAAACAAATATATTTTTTATATGACACAAGAAGATGCTAGACGCAATAAAATTTCTCCCAGTATTATTTAATCCACTCAGGATTAACGCGCGGCCGATACCACATTTCGCATTTATGACATCATATTCACAAAATTTTGATATTTTCAATTTCCTAAATAGCGTTTCAGCCCAGTGCAAGCCTTCTTTTGATGACGACCTCCATCATACATAATATCTACAATGTAGTCGGTTATTTTTTATGTCGTCCGATTTAATGTGACGTCCTAAATTAAATTTGACTGTACAGGATGTTCATAAAAGCGGCAATAAAAGACATTTATGTTTGGTGGACTACGAGCACCACATCTTAAAAGTGGAATGCTCGCTCTATTCTGATTTTGCTTCCGCCGAAGCCCATTGAATCCTCTCGGATTACTTTGGGTTTACTGGAACGACTCTGCGGACTGACTTCGTAAAGAATAATAAGATTAAAAAACTATTACTTTAATAAGGGAGGATTGCATGTGGCTTGAATTTTCGATGTAAAATTGTTTACTTAAGCTCACTGGAACATTTTTATTGACTTCTGGAAATAAGGTATACAGCGAATCAACAAAATTACAGACTACTGAAAAATATGAGTTATAAATTTATCATTAATTGATGTTTGTATAATAATTAATAATTTTATATTTTCATAAAATTAAAATATCACATAAAAATAAATCAATTGAATTTATAAGAATGATTGAGTTCTTCAAACTTAAAGCTCTTCCAATTCAATTTGAATGTCATAATTATTTCTATTATAGGACAATCTAAAAATATTCATATTTTACGATTGTGGACTTTGAAGAATCATTAATTGCAGCTCATAACTAATTTCAAGTTGCATATATTTCAATTCGCAGAACAAGATATTGATTTTAAATTTATGCGATACAAATTCAATTTAAATTGTTTAATGGGTTACTTAATAACAAAAGCAATTTCAATTTGAATCGGTTGAAAATAACGTTTCAATTCATAGTAATTATACAAACGCATTTGCATTAAGTACATTTCGTATTTTTTGCTAGCATAATATATTAATATTGCTGTTAAATGTAAATTTATTGAGAAAAGATAATGCTTTATAATACGAACTGGTAGCTGTGGTGCTAATTGCAGGTTTGTAGTCCTCTAATCCAATTACCGATTTCAAAAAAGGAAGTACTATATTATATACAAAGTGGTAAACACCACAAACTCAACAAAAAAGATTTCCATGCGGTTGTGAGAGGGAGGTTTATATGTATAATTAATATTTTATCTACATTAGGTGAAATAATAAAGATTATGGAGAAGATTTCGGAAAAAGCAAGCAGATTCTGCTTATGGATTTTGAGATATCACAATAACAGCTTATGTTTAGTTTAACATATCTTTATTTCAGAGCTAAAAATACATAAATTTCCTTACTCCTATCTTCTAATTCTATTTTAATTCCCTACGTTCTTTTTCCTATTTGATATAATACTAATTCCCTAAGCTATTCATTACCTAATATATCATATATCATATTCCCTAATTTCTTATCCTATTCCCAGTCTTCTTCTCATTCTTCTCTTCACCACTGTTTCGTCCTCTTGTAGTAGCGCTTGCCGTTGTCTTTTCATCCTGTGTCTCTCATGTTCATCGTAGTTGGTTGCCTCTCTCATCAGTGGGTTCCTATGCTGTTCCATCCTGGTTTTCTTCGTTCTCTTCGTTATTTCTCCCTTGATTGTAGTCATCTCTAGGTCTCTTCTTAGTTGGTTGTTCCTCAAGTACCATGGGGCGTCCGTCATCCTCCTTAGTGTGTTGTTCTGTACTGCCTCTAATTTCTTGATGTGCGTTGCTGCAGCTTGTCCCCAAATGCTGGCTCCATATGTGATGATTGGCTTCACTGATGCTTCGTAGATGTTTCTCTTCGTCCTCAGTTGTAGTCTGCTTCTTCTTCCTATCCTCGGTATGAGTTGGCTGACCCTTGATTTGGCTTTCTTCACTGTCTCTTCTATATGTTTCTTCCACGTGAGTCTCCTGTCTATGTGTATTCCCAGATAGTTGACGTCTTGGCTTCATTCGATGTGACCTCCTTCTACCGAGAGTCTTCTAGTTGGTTGGCCCGACTTCCTCGTCCTTCCTATGGCTATTGCCTGCGTTTTTCCCGAGTTGATCTTGATTTTCCATTTCTTCGCCCATTGCTCCATGTCCTCGATTTCTTGTGGCAGGTAGTTTACCGCTTGGTCCCCCTTACAAGATGTTACCGCCTTTGCTGTGTCGTCCGCGTAGATGTATGTCCTTGTGTGCCTTGGTCCTCTTGGTATGCCGCTGGTATAGAAGCTGTAAAGTGTCGGTGATAGTGCTGATCCCTGGGGCGTTCCTCCCCGTATCCTCCTTTCCGTCGATATGGTGTCGTTGATCCTGATGTTGAATGTCCGTCCGGTTAGGTAGTCCTGTATTATCCTGATGATGTTCCTGCCGAATCCATGTCCTTCCATTTTTGCTAATAGTCGGCTTTGCCATATCTTGTCGAAAACTGGCTCCACGTCGAAGAGTAAACAGCGTATGGTGCAATTGTTTCTGTTTTATGCCAGCAGAAAACTCCACGATAGCATATTCAGTAAGGACGCGTGGATGGAAAAAAAATCCTATTAAAATTCAGGTGTTGGTTTTTTGGAACAACGGGGTTTTTTGACCGCCGTTTTTGTGATGATAAACTCATTTATACAGGATTGGCCAGAAACAAATTGCAACCATCAACTTCTTTTTTTTTCAAATAGAAAGATTTGTTTTTTATTTTTTATTTTTTTTAAATTATTATATTAAATTTTTGATGTACAATGTCCTATACCAAAAATCAACATTTATTAAAAAAAAAATTACATTTATTTCAAAATTGAAGATTTAAAAGAAAAGTTCGTTTTGTTCTTAGCTAACATCATTACAAACACATAACATTTATGCAGAACAATAAATACATATATATTCAATGGTAGCAACAATTATTTAAAAATTTTAATTTCTTATTCTCTATAATATTAAAATGAGTTTTATTCATTTTATGTTAATTGAGAATCGTAAATCTGAACCATTTCTGGGAACCACCCAAACTCACAAAAATTCCAACAAAATCGGTCCAACCGTTTAGGTGGATGTCAAAAAAAATCACGAACAACTTGATCGCTGCGCCCCTACCGACTAAATCTGACCGACTCAAACACACACACACCCACAAAATGTCATCAAAATCGGTTGAACCATTTATGAGGAGTTAAAAAAAGTCCTACAAACCGATTGCAGCGCCCCCTACCGGATCAAATTGTTAATCTAACCGATTCAAACACGCAATAAGTTTAATCCAAATCGGTCCAATCATTTAGTAGTTCCAATAAAATTCCCTACCACCCTATCGCCTAACGTAACCTACCGGATCCAACTTTCAGGGGCCCACTGATATACACACAAAAAATTTCTATAGTCATAAAAAGTAATTTGGTTACAAGAAAGTGATCTAAAGGGGGACTGAATCTTCGCATTATTGGCACTACGCTTTAACCAACTGTGCTGATGGACCTGTATTTATGAGTAACCATTAAAGGACATTCATAAGCGTCCAGAAGATAATATATATATATATACAGGGTGTTTTGTAGAAGGTTCACCAAACATGGAGTGAAGGTAACTGGGCTCATGTGTGATATAATTTACCCTATTGTAACTTTTTTTTTATTTTCACATTATCTTCACCAAATAAAATTAAATCTAATCTATGATGTTTGTTTGGTTTTCTGCATTCGATATTTGACCAAATAATTGGTTGTAAAAATGACATGAGTCTACGAATTTGAAGGTTCCATAAAGAAGTCATTAAGTTAAACACTTTATCACATTACAAAAAAAAAGAAGCAGATCGAAAACGTCAAATGCTTACAAAAACTTCTATACTTCAACCTATTTCCAACGATATATCACACATATTGGAAAGTAATCAGTATCATAATAAAATTTGAGATTGTAATTTACAATTTACTACAAAAATAAAATATACAACTGATTGCAATATAGAGAACTTTTTGTAAGCAATTAATGTTCTCGATGTGTTTCAACTTTTTTTTGTAATGAGATAAAATGTTTAACTTAATGACTTTTTAATGGAACCAATTATTTGTGCCAAATATCAGAAGGGCAAACAAATATCTTAGATTAGATTTAAGTTTATTTGGTGAAGATACAGTGAAAAATAAAAAAGTTAAAACAGCTTATATGAAAAAATTAATAATTCTCAGAATTTATGAAAAAATTACTTAAAAAAAAACTGAAGCTATCTAGATGTTATATGGGCTAATATAGAACATGAGCCCACCTATCCGCTCTCTAAGTTTGGCAAACCGTCGACAAAACACCCTGAATACATAAAGAAATGGCAACACCTAGAAGCAGAAATTTAAATTTAATATTGCTTGGTAAAACATAGATTCTATAGTAAGGAGTAATTGATTAAAATTTTAATAAAAAATACCAAGGAGTTTATTTTTTTATCAAGGTTGTTAATAATGTGTTTGTTTACCGCCGTTATCTTGGCATTGATTCAATAAGGGTGACTATTTTCTTCTTGAGGAATACTATCCCAAGCTAGCAGCATTTCATGTCCTAGCTCCTCCAAAGTCTTCGGTGCTGGAGTAAATTTCCGGGCCTTCTACCCATCATATCCCAAACATGTTCTATGAGTGAATGATCAAAAAAGTTTAAAGCTACTGGGGCAACATGAAGCCCATCTCAATAAAATATGGGATCCACGAGCTGTTCTTTAGTTCCCCTCACTTGTTAGGTTTCTATTTATTTTCGTCGGTGCCTTATGGATGCTAATGCAGAAACACATCTTTGCCCTTGCGGTAATTATTATTCATCGAAAAAAATTTTCGAAACCATCAACGAAGATATAGTCGCCTTCTGCAAATTAAAGATGATGAAAGAAAATTCTCCTGCGATTTATGCGGTGCGAAAAAGCATCCAATCGAGTACAATCAAGAAATGGAGAACGAAGCCTCTGAAACCCCCTATGGTCAGCACAGGAAACATTGGATATGGTACATGCCAAGCTGCTATTCACAGATAGAGTGTCGTTAATATGCATATTGCTTCGATTTTTCCTGATAGAACCCTAGAAACAATTAAATTCAGAAGAAGGAGAAAATCTTATCAGGATTTCCTTAATATGGTCAAGAATGATATCATAGAGGCGGGTGGAGAACTATCACAAGTACCACTACCTTCTCCTCAACCTCCCACTACCCCCCTTAGTCCATCTACTACGGTTACAATAGAGTATCCTTCCATTATTGCTACCCCTCTCTATAATCCTTCCCCCCAACCCACTCCTATAGACCTACCTCCGGAACCTCTGCCTTTGGACCAGCCTCCTGAGAACATATCACCTCTACCTTCTGAATACGACAACCAACAACAGCAGTCTGATAATATATCTATCACTGAAAACTCTAATAATTATCCTTCACCATTACTACCATATAGATGGTACCGCCGGCCAACAGGTAGAATGCCAACTAAACCCTAATAGCCAACCCTTTCGTTTCATTTATACAATAAGGGAGTCTTTTTCGGCACAAGTGGAGATGGACACACTAAAATATCTAGGGCTTCCCTATAATCGGATGGGTGTCTAACTTCGTAACCTTGGTCTGATTAGGGTTATAGGATTCTCATGTTTATTTAGATAGGTTTTGACACTTAGGCTAACGACACATAAGAACAGCTCAGCTGTTCATTAAATTGTAAACCGTACAGCCGGGTAACAGAATGGCTGAAATGTCTTTTATATACCTCTGTAAAATTTTATTGAATAAAGAAGTTTATTAAGGGAGTACATACGACTCCACTACTTCCTGAAGATAACGTTGCCCTTCCATGTTGCCTCGAACTAAGACCTAAAGTGACCTATTTCCATGTTCAACAGCACACCATGCTATAACACCTACAGTAGTTCGGTGTACATGTCGCTCAACATCAAAATGAGGTTGACATAATTCTCCTTGACGCCGTCTAAAGCTTCTTCGGCCGTCATATCTAACCAAGCATACCATTCCCCATTCCAATGTTGTCGTTCTCTGCACCACTGTAGTCCATAGACAAGACGTCTGTAGTTGTTGCCGTCGATGCTCAGCGGTCAGAGGTAGCACAAGATGGGGTCCATAATGCTGCGATCCAAAAGACATATGGCAGTAAATCGTTCGGACACTTATAATATGACCTTGTTCTCTTAACCACTCATCAACCAAATTGTAAGTGGACGAAAATCGGTCTCATGAGACTTAGAAGTCGATCTTGAACTTCATTTGTACCCCTTTGACTCAATAATAATATTTGACATTAGAGAAAAATCTAGATCTCTGAATGTACGAATAAATGAACACAAACATTACATAATGAAATAACAATTCGAAAAATCTAAAATGTTGAAGAATGCTTGGGAGAGAGGCCATAATTTTTTAAATTTTTTTATTATTATTTATTAAAAAATGTAAATGTAAAATTAAAATTGTCAAACTTTTGAATTTTATACTTTAGAATTGTGTCTTTTTTATTCATAGTTTCTTAACCATTGACAACGGGATCTGATCTAGACCTCGAAACGTTTGGAATATACAGCAATTTTCCGTGAGTTGTGGTGTTATATCCCAAGAAGTATTAAATACAGTTTTATTCATTTGGTCAGATCTGAGCAACTGTTTTTCCCTCAATCTGGTGTTATGTGGGTGATTTGTTTTAATGAGTTTATTCCCTGAATGTATTGTCCTTAACAATTCGTTAATGTAAAGACCTCTCACGTTCAATATTGCCTTGCCTTGCTTGATACTTTGACGATTATTTAACCTCAAGATTATTCTAAGTATGTAATTTTCACTTACGTATATTTTTTTAAGTATGTTTTATATGCTGCACCGCAAACGCATATCCCATACCTTATTATAGGTTTGTTCCTACCTGCAGTATCCGTACTGCCATGAAACTGTCACGAAATCGCCTGCATCGAATTTGTGCGCAACTGCGAATTTAGCACCGTTCAGCGTACTACCATTGTACCGTCACAAAAAATATTAGTTGGAACGGTTTTCTGACAAGTTTGTGGTCTGAACTCTGCTACCTGTATTCTATAACCTTAATTTATTGACAGTTTCTACTGCGCATGATTAGTAAGAATCACCAAATGATTATTGCTCTTCACCAAGGATTGAAATGACGATGCGAGAAACGGTACATTATTGGGTTGGAACACCGTGATACATCGTTTACTGAACCGTCATAACTTTGTTGGAACAGGTTTTCCTGAATGCGCATGACGGTGATCGTCACATGGACGCTTTCGCATCAGGTAGGAACAGACCTTATGAAAGCGACTAGACTATTATAAACAACAAGTAAAACCTTTTTACTTAGTAAAACTTAGGGTTTTCCCTTATCATATTAACGGGATCATTGAATCAACAAAATACTTTAGCTGATAACTTTCAATTTACCTTTTATTTAGATTTTAATGCCATTGACAAAGAAGTGAGATGAAGACTTGGAATTTTTGAATATTCAACCTTTATTTCCTGAATTTCTCTTATTTCTCTGGAAAGTCATTAAAAGAAACTAGATGCCACAAAAAAGCTTCAGAAAACAAAAAATTTGTTTATTTTGACACTATTCAACGTTCATTTAAATTCCTCAAAATCAGCGTCATACTCTGTCCTTCACAACCACTTTAATATATAGCACCGTCGAAGCGGACAGCGAGCAGATGGAACAAAAAAACGTCGATATCCGATAAAAATCAATGGCGTAAATGCAATAACAGCTACAATAATGGGAGAAACGATAGGAAAGGAATGCGTGAGCGCTATAATGATTCTCTAAAATCCGAACTCCAATAATACGAGAGAAAGAGCACAAAACGGCGCCCGCTATAGCTCCATTGCGTTATCCAATAACCCCACAGTTACGTTATATTGCTTCCGCCGACGAGCCACAAAATAGACAAGACCCACCGCACTCTGCACTCCTGGCATTTTCAATATGCCTATATTTTTCATATTATGTCCAATAAGTTAACCACCGACCTCCCGGATTCTCCCCCTTGCAGGAGGGCCGACGGATGCATCCGGGGGAATGTTTGCGAGTTCTTCTCTCGAGTTGTGAACGAGCGGATAGAGCCAGATTCATTAACTCAATTTTTATCGGTTGGTAATGATATAGTACCTCAGCTGGTGAAGTTAAATGACAGAAATTGGTTTTATTTCGTTTACAACAGCTAAAATCTTCACATACATATAAAATATAATATAGGTTAAAAATCTAAAAAGGTCTTTATTGTTACAAAAAGGCTTTTTACAATTACATATTTTTTGTCGTTCACTTTATTATCATTTTAAGCGTATCCAAAATTATTTAATTACATATTTTTTAATCATTTTAAGAAGATAGTTCACAATAAACTCGTATATATAACTAGCAGAACCGTTTTTTAACCGACATCCAATAAGAAGGAGGTTACCAATTCATCGGAACGTTTTTAGGGTTCTGTATATACAATATACTGATACCCTTATAATATCACTCTGGATTTCTGCCTCTGTCACATCACAGCAATTTTCTCCTAAACTACTGGACGGAAGAGGTTGAAATTTGGTATCAATGTATAGATTGGTGACCCGATCAGGACTGCATATCATAAAAGAAGAAATTTTGATTTTAGGGGTCCTTCGGGAGGGAAAAACTAAAACAATCGACGGTTCCCGCCTGATCTCTGAAACTACTGAGCCTAAAATTTAATAGGCATATAGAACAGTGCCCGAACCATTAACATTAATTTTGGGGGGCGAATTATACAATTAAATGAAAATTATTATTTTTTTCAAACGCATCATGTAATACATCAAATGAAAGGTCCCATTCTGAGGGGCACAAATATATATTTTTTATATTTAAAAAAATAGTTAAAAAGATATTAACGAAAATTTACCCATTCCCCCCCCTTATCCCCGAAACTATAAAATGTAAAGTTTCCAAAAAAAATAGAGGTATAGGGTCTGACCTGAAGTTTACTGGAAAAATAAGAAGAAACCTTTATTTTCAATTTTGGGGGGCAAATTACAGAATTAAATGGAAAAAATAAAATTAAAATTGTTTCTAACGCATCATGTTATATATCAAATAAAAGGGCTCATTATTACGAAAACAAATATATTTTTTTACATTTTTAAAATAAATTAATTAAAAGATATTAACAAAAATATAAAAAAAATTACCCATTCCCCCCCCCCCTTATCTCTGAAACCTTAAGCTGCAAAATTTTGAAAAAAAAAATAGAAATATAGCGCTTCACCTGAAAATTTACTGGAAAAATAACGAGAAACCCCTAATATTCATTTTGGGGGGCAAATTATAGAATTAAATAGAAAATAAAAAATTATAATTGTGTCTAACTGATCGTGTAATATATCAAATCACAGGGCTCATTATGACGAATACAAATACATATTAATTTTTTTTAAATGAATATTTTAAAATATATTAATAAAAATATTTAAAAAAATTTTTTATTAATATTTTATTCCCCAAACTATAAGACCTATTTTTTTGTTTATAGGAAAAATACGAAAAAATCCCTAGTATTAATTTTGGGTGTCAAATTATAGAATTAAACAGAAAATTAAAAAATGTTTTTTTAACGCATCATGCAATACATCAAATGAATGGGCTCATTATGAGAAATACCAATATATATTACATATTTTTGAAATTAATTGTTTACAAGATATTTACATAAAGGTATTAAAAATTCTCATTTCTCGCTTTGTTTCCGAAACCATACTACCTAAAGTTTTGAAAATAATTAGGGGTAATTTTAGGGACAAATTATACAATTAAATGGAAAATGAAAATTCAATTTTCAAACGTATCATGTAATATATCAGATAAAAATGTGATTTGCAAATATATCATATTTTTAAATCATTTGTTTAAAACATATTAACAAAAATATTAAACATCGACCTAATTCCCACTTTAGAAACTACACTTTTTAAACTTTGAAAAATATATTTTATTTGTATTTTTAAATAATTTGTATAACAGATTTAATAATTTAAAACTTGACCTATTTTGCCCTTTATCTTCCAATCTTTAGAGCCTCAAAATTCAGACAGTAAATTATAAAACGCTTCCCTGAAAGTTTATTAGTAAAATAAATCTCTAATGTTAATTTTTGGGGGCCAAATTAGAAAATTAAATACATATGTATTCTTATAAAAATCAAACGAATCCTGAAGCAGATAAAATAAAAAGTCTATGTGTCGAAAATGAAATTGTATATTCTTTATAAATCTAAAACGCTTCCTTTAAAATATTATTATTAGGGTAAATATAAGAAAAAGCACTCATTCCCTCCTTGTCTGAAACGGGAATATTATAATCTTGAAGGTGGTACGGAACCCTTAGTATGCGATTAAATTATTTTATGTATGCTCAGTGATTATTCAGAAACAGCTTGGGCAATTTTGATGATTTAAACCTCATTGTATTAAGAAATATTACAGAAAGGTACCATATAATTTTCTATACCGTAAGAGTTACGGTTTTCCAAAAAATCAGAAAAAGCAGTAATTAAGGGACTACAATTTAGTGATTTTCAATGAATCTACACTGTTTTCGCTAAAATGATCAAATCAATTTGAATATTTTAAATTGTATTCTATAATGAGATTTTCCAGCTTGATTCCATATAATTTTCTCTAACGTAAAACATACTGTTTTTCTAAAAATCAGAAAAATGTGTGCATAAAACGGTAAACTTCTATATAGATTTCAAATTTTCATTATAAATATCGAGCTTAAATACCATAAAAGTGTATCGTAACGGTTTTCATTTTATGGGGCTTGCAGTGGAGTGAAATGGCACAAAATTTTCATTAGTTTATCAAAAAGAAAAATTGTTAGATGAGCGATTTTTCTTTTCTGTACAGTAAACAGTCGTAGGTGTGTTTATGCATTCATCAAAATTCAATGTGCACAGTTTAAATATAGGGCGAAGTAAAATTACAGATGGGATCAAGAAATCTTACAAATAAATCTGATATTGGGTGGTAAAAAAGCAGTTCCATATATATGATGGTTGAAATAGAAGATGGAATAGAATTAAAGTTATACAGGGTGGTTCAAAAAAATGTTGTATTGAGTGGCACATAAGTAGTTGTGTATACAAGGTGGTTGAAATAAGACTAATGTAAAAGTATAAGTTATACAGAGTGGATCAACAAACTATAAAAATGGTTAAATAAGCATACGCAGTAAAGATATTCGAGGTCTGGGGCGAAGGATTCAAGAAATGTTAGAAACAGTTGCATATACAGAATGATTGAAATATAAGGTGGAGTGGCTTAATAATTATACAGGGGGTTAAAAAAATGTTATATAGTGTGGAACATAAGTAGTTATTTATAAGTGACATATAGGGAGAAGTAATATTATAGGTATACAGGCTGATTTAAACAATAGAGCGTTTGCAACATCTTGTAGAGTTGAATTATAGTTATACAGGATGATTAAATAAATGATAGCCAAATAATTTATATTGGGTGACTAATTCACAGAAACATATATAGGGTGGTTGCATAATAGGGTGAATTAGAGTTACATTTATAGAAAGTGGTCCAAATAATAAAACAAATAAAATAGTTATTAAAAAATATGTGAATAAAATAGAAAAAAATACAAATTAGAGAGAAATAGAGGGAGAAAGAGAGAAAGGGAAAAAGAGAGAGAGATAGAAATACGAATACAGCAAAATAATCAATAGAATCATTAAATTAGATAAAAAAAGAATATATCTCAGAAAATGGTAATTGATTGCAAACAGTTTCTAAACGGTTTTGATTTTAAGCCAGTTGAAGTCGGTTCTTTTTTAAATATAAATTATTGTGAAAACCGTTTTAACCACCTTTTTTAACGTAATTTATACGGCAACAACTGCTCCTAAAAATCATTTTTCACGGATTTAGCATGCAGAGTTAGAGAGATTGACCTTGAAATTTTGGACATTGCTTATTCTGAATTTGGAGTTCGACATTTTAGGTTTTTGGGGACGTCTTAAAACAGACTAATCGAGCAGTGTTTTTTGTCCAAAACTCCAAAACAATTATCCACATAAACAGATACTAACACTTGGTAAAAACTGTCTCGCTTACACTTACGAGACGATATCAACTTAAACTCGTTAAGTTTTTCCTTCCTACACTTTTCACCAGGGTCATCAAAATATCTTCTTTTAGTAAACAGGGATTATTGGATGAATATGCTATTTAACAGACAAACATCTTGTCCTTTCATTCCATTGAAACGCTTCCAATGTAGGGTTTTGTCAGAGCCGACCCTACCCTAATAGCTTACTCCATAACAGTTCGGACTGCTGCTCAATCAAGACCTTCATAACGGTCTCTATTCAGGAAGTGGAATGAAATTCGATTCGCGACTGAAAAAGGAAAACATCCAGGGAGCGGAGTGCCGAAGTGATACAAATCAACCATATTATCGAAGTGGGCCAAAGAAGTAATCAAAATGTTTCGTTCAACATGAATGCGCAATAGACGACGTCCAAATCAATTTCATTTCTTTAATATTATATTGGGCTCGTGACCGGCAACGGACTCAGGAACGGAGGCGGCTAGGAGACCAAGTTGCGGAAGGATAGACCGTTGGCGGAAAATATAGGGAATAATGGAAAGTATTAAAACCATAGAGCTAACATTAAATGTAGAGTACGTCAAACCCCGAGAACAACATAACGCACAGTGAGAGAGAAAGAATATAAAATAGGCATATCTAATTCTGTCTAAGCCCGTTTCTGATTGGAGCTTGTGTGCATCAGTCAAGTGGCTTATGTACATTACTTGCAGCACTAGAAAGAGACAAATACGACCACTCGGTTTTTTTTCTCTCTCATTCGGAGTTCCGATTCCACTTGTACAAGCGCTCATATCTCACGGAGTCAATCTTAATGCCGGCTTCACACTATTGCTATACGGAAAAAAATTACGCTTGGACGAGATAGCGGTGCAATGAACATTGGAATTGTTGAATTAAAAAAGAAAAGGGAATTGTTACTATCCAGTTACCGATTATTAAAAAAAAGTTCAAGACTCTGTTCGGTCTGGAGCTGGAGCAGAAGAAATTTACCAGCCTATATGGTTTGCATAGATAGAATATTTCCTCGGCTTAGAGCTTGTAGCTTTTGGAGATAGCCTGCAATGCACAAATTCGTGACAAGGGTAGAAAAACAGTAACAGGCTATTTTATTTGGTGGATGGAACAACATGCTGAACGTATTTCATTGGAAGCAGCTCCAAACAGAGTGAAATAGCCTTTTGCCCTCTCTATAGCCACCTCTCTCTCTCTCTCTTTAATCTTAGCAAGACATTTGTGCACTGCAAGCTCTCTCTAGAAGATTCTCGGTAAAGGGTTGACAGTAAGAAAAACCACACACACTAGAACATAAACCTTCTGGAGGTGGCCTGGAACACACAAATGTCGTGCCAATGATAGAAAGAGATCACTTGATTGGTAGGTGCAGCCAATTAGCTCAATAATGGAGTTCCCAATCGAGTGAAATAGCCACTTATCCTCTCTATTGCCCTCTTTTCTAGTCTTGGCATGATATTTATACACTGCCGGCTATTTCTAGGATCTAGATGCTCTAAGCCACATGCAGACTATTGGCTAACTCTAGAAGTATTTGCTCTAAGATTTCACGGCAGGTTAGGTTAGTAAAAAGTGTGAATCCATGAATGTGGAGGAGAACTAACTATTACATCTATTATTAAAGCACTTTCAGTTCCAGTTAAACTGTGCAAGTTGCCAGGCGATCCAAAGCATCCAAATTTGTATACATTTGGCGATGAAGTGTGTAACAATCGCGTTGCCCAAGCTTCACCAATAGGGGGCTAACCTACTACGCCCCCTGATTTTACAATTTACATTAGACAGCTGACGATTAAAATTAATTGCTATTTAAAAATAACTTCTTTCAAAAATATATACGGAATAAAAAGAATAAACAGTTTGGCATTCAAATGTAAATAAAAATAAAAACAGTCAGTTTATCATAAAAAACTCAAATATATTGAATTGTGGCACAATTTCATGTATGCAGCTAAGTCGGTAATCTTATTGTTTGTAGGAGCGTCCTATATTCCTCACGAAAACCACTAAGGTATGTCCACAGTGGTGAGCTATTGTTTTTCTCTTCTCTTTTCTATTTGCGCTAAGCGCATTCCCTAGAGGCATACACTTAGCACATGCAATAGATGTTTATCAAATAATTGAGCAATTTCAACATAAAGAAAGATAAATAACGCGTCCTTACTTGCTATGTTCAGTGCAGGTTTCATTTTTTCATAAATGGTGACAAAAAAGAAAACAGCGCGCGTTGTGGACAAAACAGTTCTTAGAGAAACGATGTGTCGGTTTACTTAAGGAGCTTCAAGGCCCGGGTTCTCGAAACCATGCGACTGATCTACAACTCGACGAGGCCAGATGTCGTATAAAACTGACATAAATGAAGTTTAATATATTGGTTAAACTTCGTTAAAAGTCTTAGAGACTACAGAGAGAGAGAGCAGTAAAGAGGGTAAGAGGCTATTTCACTCAGTTGGGAGATGCTTCCAATGAAATACGTTCAGCATGTTGTTCATTGGCTGCTTCCACCCACCAAGCGAAATAGCCTGTTACTGTCTCTATTCTCTCTCTTTCTAGCCTTACATTCCAGACTGTCTCCAGAAGGTACATGCTCTAAGTTAGAAGTCGAATAATATAGCAGTCGAATGGTTTCAAGAATTTTCCACGGATGTCACCCAACAACTTTTATAGGTATTAAATAAACCTAACCTAGTCTGCATCTGATGTTCAATGGTTCTAAAGTTATTGGGGCATTAGTGTGGTGGATAGTGTTCCAATTAGAATTGATTTCAAACGTACATAAAACATTCGAAGGCACAGCTATTTCTTGTGTCCATTTGTGGAGCAATTAGGTGCCATATTATCCGGTAATTGGAAAACAGCGAATCTGTCAAAGTTGCAACCTTAATATTCCAGGGACGGATTTGAACTACAGACAGTTGGCGCCTTTGATCTGAAGCTGAGCTGGTCATGTCAAATACGCAGACTGACAACATATTTCAGGGAAAGTAGCATTTGCGCAATGTGACTGTAGGGTGCCAACACAGACCTTCGAACATATTCACAGCGCATGTCCTTTGCGTGTTTATACGAGAAACAGGATTGGTTTTCTAGAAACCTTTGAATCTTCCTACTATTGACTGTTTGTGAAGAGTTGGAATATTACATTAAAAATCTAACACTCCATTGTTTCTCGTACAAAAGGGAAGGCAACTGACGAGATATTCTCAGTAATATCATTTTATAATTTCCATTCTAACCATTCAAGGTCTCCTTTATAAAATAAGTTCCACGTATTTGATCATTAAAATTCCTGCTCTTTCCTTAGAGTCTAAGGTTATTTTCACTCCAAGTATCATCACTATGTCTATTAATGACCCTACAGTTGAATAATCTCGAGTATCATCTATATTTGAGAGCCAATTGTAACACTCCATTCTGCTATTAGTATAACATGGATATAATTTCTGGATAATGTGTATTTTGTAACATTTTACACCACTTTCTTTAAACTCCCATCAGATGCTAGTCTATGTGGCACACCCATATCTGAAGAAACTTGATACGTCGACTTTGACTGTGGTTGAATTTGAATTACCTTATATATGTACAATCTAACTCAGACTTTTCTCGTTTTTTTTTTGGAGCCAGTTAAAAAAATGGTTTGACTTTCAATAACTTCTTATGAGCTCTTACAGTTAAAATGCAAGCTTTAGAGCGTATTTTAATTATGGTAATTTCTGAGCTTAGCTATATCTTCAATGTCAGTCAGTTCATTATTCAAAATATGTCATTCAATTCACTTTGTTCCGCATACATCAATTTATTCATGAAGTTGCTTCCTATTCTAAATTTCATTGTATTTCTTTATGTTCCAATACGAAACTACATGGAATTTTATGTGATAGTAAAAAAGAATTGATTGATACTTCCTCCGTCTCGCGAACTGGTGATCTAATATTGGCAATATACCCGCCATACAGTTAGGGATATATGCTGAAAACGTTTCTCTAAAACAAGCAGATGCTTTAAATGATTCCAGTACACAATGCCCTGGGCGGTGATATGCAGCCATTCAATTTTAAACTATCCAATTTTTCATTTCGGATTTAATAACGTCAGTTCTTGGCAGTGGCGCATTTCGCCCATTTTCCACTGCGAGGTGGCGCACCGATCGACATGACGGGCTCTTAAGCTCTTAGACACTTCACAGTGGAACTTCTATACTAAAATTATGTAAAAACAACATCAGACAATGTCGTGTGATATTGTAAATTATTTCTTTTATGCTCAAATTAATTTTTTTAAATATGTTATAATATACCAGCTGCTACCCGATGGGCCAATTCAAGGGGGCAATAATGGGGCGATGGGGGCAATGGCCTCCTCCGAGTTAGTAAATTAGAATATAACAACGAGGTAATCTTATATAATATATATATATATATATATATATATATATATATATATAGCAATTCACATCATACTACGCCATTTGTACACCAGCGCCATTCTGGTCACTTCTTGAACTTTCAACTCGACACATATCTATATATAAATAGGCAAAGACAAAACGATTAGGTACCATTTTCTCCTCTGTCTTTCAACCTGTTTTCTTAATTTTTGTTTTGTTTAGTAGCTACCTACTGACGACCTTCAGTGTAGAATGCTAATATTAATTTATAATATTGGTTCATTCATTAAATAAAATATAATAAAAATTCATTCTTTACGTCCATAATATCAACGCCAAACAACTGAATGTGCCGTCCCCGCCAGACTCAAAACATTGAGTAACTATATATAGAGGGACCAATGCTGTTATATACTTAGAGCATGTACTTCTGGAAGTAGCATGCAAGCGTGGCTATTGTTTGGTGGTAAAGTAATCGTTGTATATTATAATTATACAGGGCGATTGTAGATATGTTAGAAATAATTTTTTTCGTGTGCGGTACATAAGCAGTTGCATATATAGGGTGTTTAAAATATAGAGTAGAGTGCAATTACAACTAATTAAATAATTATATAGGAAAGCCCATTAACGGTTGAATTTACAGGGTTCTTGGAATAGAAGGCGCAGTAGAATTACAGTTATACAGGGTGGTGCAAAAAATATTATACAGAGATGTATATACAAGGTGGCGAAAATGAAAATGCAACGTTTCGTAACACATAAGCAGTTGTATATATAGGGAAGATGAAATATAGGGCGAGAGGAATTATAGATATACAGGATGATAATAAAAAATGTTAGAAAAGGAAATGATTTATAGAGTAGCCCACGAAGAGTTCCATATATATGATGATTGAAGTAGTAGAATTAATAGTTACAGAAGATAGTTAAAAATTTCATAAACAAAAAGAGTAAATACGGTGGCTCATAGGCAGTGGCATATACAGAATGGTTTACCGGGTGGTTCAAAAATGTTAAAAAATATTATACGTGGTCCATGAGCAGTTGTATATACTGGGTGGTGGAAATATATAATGAGATGGAATTATTATAATAAGGATTTTAATAAATGTTAGAGAATTGAGTGCAATTATAGCTATACAGAGATGTTAGAAAAAATAAATACGTAGGATAGCCCATTAGGGGTTGAATTGTTGTCATATTAAATTAAGAATTACGAATTTGAACACAAATAAAGTCCTGTGAAATATATATGAAAAAAACTTGAATTTCGTTACTTATTTGTAGAAGCGAGATGTAAGACCGACATCTAGGATTTTCGATGAAACTATCACACAGAGGTTCCGAATCTGGATCCGTTCCGTGTAATTGCTGTTCTCACTAAAGTCCTAGATAGAATGTCAGGATAAAATTTTCAGGTTACTTAACCTGCCAGAGATATTGACACCATTGGTCGAATTGCGACCACTGGGCGACAGCTAGTTCAGTTTAATCCCCATATAAGTTTGTCATCCTTGCCTCTACTGTCTATAAACCTGGTAAAGTTCCGGCCTTTCCACACCATCATTCAATATTCACCTAGTGACGTTTTTTAACCAAGCGTGTGTTGTTTCAAGATTCAACTAGTGACGTTTTTGGCCAAGGCATGTGATACGCCGGCGTGCAATCCGTCAGCGGGGCGGACCCCATCTGGCCTTTCCCACCATACCATATTTTTGTTAAGCGAGTGTTTGACCAACAAGTGTGTTCTTTCAATATTCAACTAGTGACGTTTTTTAACCAAGCGGAGTTTTTTATCCTTGTCTCTATCATCCATAAACTTGCCCTTTTTTCTGTTCTAACATATTCAAGTCTCTAGTTTAAAAAATCGCAACCAGAGAATCAGAATGTTTATCAGAACAAAAATCAAATTTTGTGCTGGTATTATATATTACTTGGATGTTATATTTGTTTATTTACTACATTTTATTGATTATCAACGAAGACTCTCCCATTATATAACCTGGTCACTGTTTCTTACACAGAAAACCAACTTGTATGGGTATCTCAAGGTTACTAGCGTAGTGAACTATTTTCTTAATGACTGATGGCAAAATGATTAAACTTGTTTTTATTCATTTAGGGAGTAGAGTATATTATAACACAGAGATTATAAATAGCCCTATATATTATATATCTGGATTTGTAAACCTGCAGGGATATCTTTTCAAAAAGTCGTCAATTGGCAATAAAAACCAGACAACTGAGATGTCCATCTAAGTCACATCTACAATAGATAGTTAATCAAGCAACTTCAGCGTTTGATCGAGAAAAAAAGCAATGGCAATATTTCTTTAGAAATGTTTAAAGTTCATATGTATATAATTCCTATTACTAATTCTCCCCATAAGGCTATAATTGGCAGAAACTAATTGAAAAACCATGTCAGGTACATAATTATCAAATAGCATGTTGATTATAATCTAATTTTTGGACGCGAATTTACGCTATTACCGGTTCTAATTTGAAAATCACGTCTTATGAATTGTAGATTTATGACATGAAATCAGCCTTTAAATATTATACACAAATTCTTATCTTGATTTTATCCAGTACAATTGTATACACAAAGAAATTCAATACCATTTCTATAGACAGTGTTAGTGTTACCCACTCCTCAAAACATTTCTACCGAAAAAGCTAAGTAGTCATTTTACAGCCTTACTTTTTGCTTTATAAGCTTCATTATTTCTTCAAGATGTTAGTTTTGTTCCGTTCGACCATATAGCTGCTGGCGCTTGTTAATATGTGATTGCATTGACTTGCTAAGGAAGTATTGTATTAGTGTTATTCATAGGACAACAAACACAAAGTACACTATACACACAATTCTACTAATTTTTGTTTGAATATATTGCAATGTACTGTCTAGTTAAAAAAACAATTTTAACTTCATATTTTTAATAAACTCTTAGTTTTACCTGATTTTAGTGGTTTGTTTCGTTTAATAGGATCGATTTTTATTCAAGTTTTGTTTGTTTGTTTTATTTATAATATACCCTCAATAATAACTTCATAGTAGATGTTTCTCAATAGTGCCACCTTGGCTTTACATCTTCTTAGTTCAAGCTCTGTACTTGTTATTTCCTTATTCGATTATTTAAGTAGATATTTTTTAAATATCAAAGCACCTCCATACTATTTTTCAAAACAACAGTTATAATATAAAGTGTCTGTCAAAATGCATTAAATTAGGGTGACGCTGAGTAGCAACAGGGTGGATTTTAAACAGCACGCAAAAGTTTTTAGATTATTTCATTGTTATTTTGGGAAAAATATATATTTTACATATACTTGATTGAAAAAATGTCAAAACCTGTGACTTAACATTAATATTATTTTATATTTAGCAATTCACATCATACCCCCTTTCTACAACAGCGCTATTCTGGTCAACTCTTGAACTTGTAAAACTTTTTTAGCCGGACAGCCCTTTTTGTGAAGTTCTAGTTTGTCATCCTTGTCTCTATCATTCATAAACTTGGTCCTTTTTGTGGTGTAAAGTATTATATCTTAAGCAGGGAATTTCAAAAAAGATGTACAAACTAGAGCCCAACTAGATAACAATTATAATTGATATGCTGGATCATCTTCGGTGGTAAAATATGACTCATATTGATAACTTTACGTGTATATAGAACACTCGGGCAATTTATTTTAACTTATTGTGTTAAATGTTAGCAGTATTTGTCAAAAAAGAGAATGATGTTCGAAATAGTAGCGGTAAAGTTTTTAAGTAGGACCTCAAGAATAGAGCACGTGAGAAATATAACATTTCGGATAATCTAGAACATAGACAAATACAGTGGAATTGGGATAGAAAGGTTCCATCGGAATAAAGGACTTGTGGTCGCTAAGCTACCATAGTGATGGAGGCAATCAGCGATAATTATACCTATAATATATTTTTTACGTTGCAGATGTAATGACATGTTTCCTTTTCATTTTGCTTTGAATATTGTTCTAAACTCCGTGGGTTCAATTAATTAATTTTAAAAACAGATATTCACTTCACTTTCTAGAACTTCTATTTACACGTAAAACATCAAATATTTTCAACAGCTGATTCTATACAATAACATCGAAATCATAACAACAAAATAAGCTAAACGCACTAAACTTAGTATCTAAAAATACTCAAATAAAAATCGGCATACGTTGAGTTTCCTGCTCGCTCTAGATTTTGTAACCCAGCGCCGAGATTGACAGTTCTTGCTCATTTTGTAGACTCTAGAAATTGATGTTTTTCTGTTCTTTGGAATAAATACTGTTTGCGTTGCTTTCGCCAGGGACGGATTGGATAAGTTTTATCACAGTATCTTATTACCTCTACAATTATGACAAGAAACCCAATGTGCCCTTTATGTGTAAGTGTGGGTTTCCGTTAAGAAGCTTCAATAATTATTGTAGGCTTCAGTTGGTTGAGAGAAGCATAACTCATGAAGGTTCCCTACCAGAAACATTATATTGTCCGATGGTTTTTAAAATCTCGAAATAATTCAAGTTTATGGACCGGAGTTCATTAGTCTCTACAATCGAGACACTCTAGTGCTGTTTATTCTCATTACGAACTTTTAAGTCTCCGCGAGATGTAATCTATATTCAACGCGAGGAAAATCTTTTATTCGCCTTATTTACGTATCCCAGCGCCGATATCTGATTTGAGTGGAGCCAGAGCACTCTCTCTCCGCACGGCATCGAATCGAAAAGTTGTAAAAGTTTAGTAAAGTGTGCGGAATAGAGCAATAGAGAAAGAGCGACACTGACTAAACTAATACAATAAGTAGAGCCATTTATGTAAGAGCAAACCGAGATCTCGGGCCATTCCAGATGGAAAGCCTTTTACGTTCGAGCCAGCCGATACCAGCTAAGGCACTCAGTGGTGTATGCTTTTGCTTTTTCCCCTCTCACTATATAAGCTTTTACCATTATCGTGTTCATTCTGCAGATACCCTTTTTCTCTAATGCACTTGTATTCAATTACTCCGACCCTAAGTGTATATACACTTTGATTATTTAAAGTATTCTGCGGCGTCGAATGGACCGCGTTTATCGGGGGATTGGATGGTCGTATCGTAACGAAAAAAATCGGTCGGTGTTTCCGATTTTTCTGATCAGATATTTTTTGTGCCGTGTCTAATGCGTTTTTTGAAAATAAAGGCATCCTGTCGCCGCTTCGTTACAATTTCTCCGAATTTATTCTTATTGTTTGTTGAATTAATCTTATTTTTTATGGCATCATTCAATATACAGGGTGTTTCTAAAATAGGGTTCCAAAGTTCTGGTGTGTATAGAATTCATTAAAATAAGCCAAAAAGTTACTATTAACATGTGCCCTCAAACGCACTCCTTAGGAAGTTTTATGTCCTTAAAAGAGCTCAAAGAACACTGTTTTTTTTTTGTTATTGAGAAAACGGTCGAAAATAAATAGAAAAAAATGTATGGGTGTTAGCGGAAACCTAATATCTAGTGCAATAATAGAGATATCGAAACAATTTGGAAATTTCGATCTTTTTTTTTTTCTTTTGTTTATGGTGTATCTCAAAGACAAATAGAGATATTTATTAGATTGGAAAAATATTTATTGTAAAGCTATGGTCCCAAAAGTATAGGTGAAAATAGGTGTGATAGGGTAAAAACGTGAAAAATCCCCAAAAAATATTCTTTAGTAATTCATTCTTTCTCAAAATACAATACAAAAATTTTCTTTGGCAATTCTAATAATTATATACTTTTTGTTAATAGATACCAAATAATATCGATTACTTTTATGTTTTTTTGGGCAGTACCAAATCAAATTTTCATTATGCAATTTACATCAATAAATATAAAGCCATTGACAACGAAGTCAGAATAGACATTGAAACGTTTGGTTTTCGTTCAATGTACGTCGTTTTATTTCGATTGTGGTGTTACTGCCCAAAAAAAACATAAAAGTAATCAAGGATATGCCACAAACAACGTTTAGAAGACAATTACAAATAATATCGGTTCATAAAAAAAGATTAAATATAAAAAGTACGAATGTGACAATTATCCCTTAAAATGGCAAAAATAAAAAATTATTAATCTAACTAAACATTGTCGAAAAATATTCAAAATAATTGACTGAAAACTCACTTACGAGATTCATAAACGATTTTTGTGTGGTTTTTTCACTCCCATACCCCCGTTTTCATTCCTATAGTGAAAAATGATAACGATAAATGATCTCCACAGTGGAAAATGATAACGAAATGGTTTTTAGAACAGTAGTCAGCGTCCAATGAATCACTAAACAGTATTTTGTGTGGATTTTTCACATTTTCACCCTCTCACCCCTATTTTCACCTATACTTTTAGGAAAATAGCTCTGCAATAAATAATTTTCTAATCTATATTAATAAATCTACAGTTTTAAAAGACAGCCGTATAAATATCTCTATTTGTCTTTGAGATATAGCATAAAATAAAGAAAAAATGTTAGAATTTTGAAATGTGCACCATTTCAACCCTCATTTCCACCCCTATAATAGCGAATGATGACATTCTACAATTTTTCCCTTAATCTACATAATCTAAGATTCAATTAAAAAAATTATTTCGATATCTCTATTTTTGCTCAAGATATTAGGTTTCCATTAAAAATAATGCCATTTGACGTATAGTCCGCCATTTTTCGACATGCAAATCATAAGCGCTTTATTTAGGTTGGTAAAGGGGGTTTTCGATCCGTAATTTATTTTATTTTCGACCTGTTTGTCAAAAAACAGAAGAAAAAAAACAGTTTTCTTTGAGCCCATTTAAGAGGGTGCGTTTTAGAGCACATGTTAGTCGGGACTTTTTAGCTTATTTTAATGAGTTCTATACAGAGTAGAAAACCTATTTTAGAAACACCCTGTATTGTTTTTAGTAGCCCGTACTGGATACAATTGTGATTCTAAACCTGCCAGGACCTCATTCAGACTCACACAAAAAGTTTCATCATAATCGGCCCAACCGTTTACGAAGATTAAAAAAAATGTCAACAACCCGATCGCACTTACCGGGTCCAATTGTGATTCTTAAAAAAGTGGCTCTATGGGGTTCGAACCCAAGACCTTCGCATTATCATCAAGACTCTAGCCAACTGAGCTAATGTGTTCTCTCATGTGACAGTCACCGAGCGAGTATAGCAGCGACGCCTGGCTTGACCAATTATCGTCACATTTAAAAAAATTAACGCATAACATTATAAAATTATATGTATAAACCGTCCCCTTGAAACAGTCATCTATTGATATAAACCGCATTTAAATCCGTTGTGCAGTTTAAAAAATCTAAGCATACAAAAGTAGAGACGGGGGGAAGCGACTTTGTTTTACACTCTGCAAAGTTATAACTGACCTTGGTTAAGATGGCGGGGGCAGCACATGTGTGAATGTTTCTTAAATTGAGGAAAATAGGTTAATGGTGATTTGATAGTATTTTTTAGAGATGGGTAGGTCCGCTCATAATTCGGAGTTGGATCCAGAGATGCATCCAGTTCCAAAGATGTACATCCAAGACCCGTGTCCGTCGGACCCATATGGGTCCGGTTGTCTAACTGTGATTACCGGAGTCGGACTGCAAGCGGAGTGTTGGATTTTAAGACTGCTAGCAAGATATTATGGCGCTGAATTGTTGTTTTTTACCCTTTATACAATAAAATTACAAAAAAACGATAATGATTAACCAAAAATAATAATTACAATTAAAAATAGCCATATTTGACAACTAAACTGATAAAAATATATAACCACGAACCAACTACTTCTATATGATCAAACTATATGTAATACCGTTCCCCTCACTCCGATCCGCAGTTCCCAGTCCGCTATGATTGATTCAGTACCGTTCGTGGCATGTTTCGATGCCGCTCCCGCGTATAATATCAAATGGTGGTTCCGCCGATCGGTAACGATGTATATCCTTCATTCACACAGGTCCGAGGATTCGTGTCCTTCCGAACCTACACATCTCTAAAACTATATTCACTACCGCTCATTGCATGCATTTCTTGGCACTCCGGCAGGTCCGCGAACCTGTGTCCAAATTGCTGTCCGATGTACATCCATCAGTAACACTAGGGATGCAAGTCCGGACATACGTGTCCATCCGGACATGCCCATTTCTAGATTTTTACCTTTAGTGAATTTAAGACACGATTTCCTCGGTTATTCCGCACCAATTAATGAGGGTTTATAAAGTAATTAAAGACAATTTCAAACACTTGACTTTGGTAAATAAGGTCTTTCCTTGAGACCTTGAGGGGAAGGCCAAGCGTTAATAAAAGCGGCTTATAAAAGTCTTGGTTTTATAATTCGAAACTCTGAGGGCTTCTCAGACCCAAGCACTCTGAGTTTACTTTACAACGTCTTTGTGAAATCTCAACTTGAATACAATGCTTTGGTTTGGCCCCAAGGTATAATAAGTACAGCGAGATGATCGAAAATTGACTGTTCATATTATTCCTTAGGTTTTCGCCAATCTGAGCTACCGAAGAGATTTTCGCTTCTTAGTCGGCACCATCCGAGGAAGTTCACTCAGTTGTCTTTCTAAGTTGTTGTTAGAAACCAAATAGATTGCAGTTACATTTTACATCAATTACCTCTGCATGTTCCTGGTCCTAGCTCGCGTACTGATTACACATTTTGTTTACCAAAACCAAGAACTAATATTTTAAAGTTTTCACCTCTCTATTTTATGTAACTCTGTAAAATTAGATATTTTTAATTCCTCCA
The DNA here is from genome assembly GCA_034190945.1 of Octodonta nipae. NCBI lineage: Eukaryota > Metazoa > Arthropoda > Insecta > Coleoptera > Chrysomelidae > Octodonta > Octodonta nipae. Next base: position 139,576,313 of record CM067219.1, read on the forward strand.
TAAGTGTAATAAAAAAAAGTAATCACCTTTTCTATTAATCTGCTGTATCATAATATAATATAATTGGTCTTTATACTGTTGGATAGTGTAATAATAAATGACTAAAAAAATTAAAAATAAAATAAATTCTACTGGCTTAGCTATTACGAACGTGTAAAGCCTGGTACCATAAACGTCACTTTTGTGCAATCAATAGAAGCCAAAAGAAACCATACAGGAGAAAAGTAAGCAAAGTTGTATAGGCGTACTTGTTGAAAAGATTGTTGTTGGTACAACAGGACGACTTACTTCAATAAGAAAATTGATATACAGCTGTTCAGAAAATATAGGGTGCCACAGGTACTTCATTTAAGCAGATTTCTAGCGATCTACCGGTTATAACTTTGGTTATGTCCTTGGTTGACATTGGTTGTACTTTGACATAACCCTTTTGAACACTGAAAGTAGAACCGAAACTGATTCGCTAGAATGTAATTTTGTTTGACCGGAAAACGTCAAAATCATATGTTTAATTATTTTTGATTAAGTATATACACGTATGTGAATAACTTTGTAGCTCCTGTGGTTATTTAATCGTTCAAGTGATAATTTTGATAAAATGGATAGAAATTTATTATCAAGTATTTGTGGTGACTTATTTTTTGATTATGAAGATTGGACTTTTTGCCTGTTTTTTGTTTACATATAATTTAAATAAATATATATCCTGCCTTTTTGGTTCCAAAACAACTGTACCCAGAGACCTGGCTGCTCAGGTATAATGATTATAATTTTTTCAAGTTATTTAGAATGCAGAGAAAAACTTTTGAACAATTAATTGGAGCTGTTGTTAGAACTGATAAAAATAAGATGTTGTATAAAAAATATAGTAGAGGACATCATCCCATTGATATTAGTATTCAAATATTGATATTCTTGTGGTATATGCCTACTCAAGATAGTTTAGCTTAAATATAAACATAATGTCATTTAAGAAAGAGACAGACAATCAAAAATAACTACTGCTTTGGGTTATTACCGGTTGAAGATATTTCAAACAATGACGTAACAAAGGGCTCATTTGTATTAACCAAGATCGCTAGAATGTGTTTGGTTCAAACCACTTAGGAAAAATTATAACCGGTAGATCGCTAGAAATCGACTTTAAACAAAGACGGCCAACCTTGCTTCCACAATTAGAAGGTATGCTGGAAAGTTTCAAAAAATGGTTCACAAACATCAACTTGGAATTGACACCAGCCGGTAATTTTGGAGAATCCTTGAGGCTACCATGTTATTATTTTTTTTTTTTGACCAGAAGCAATGAATGTCTTGGTGACAAAGCTATCAAATCCCGAAGACTGAGTATCAACTGATTATATTTGTTCAATAAATTTTCATCGCTCCGAAACACAAAGGACGTGATCCTCAATAAAGCAAATTTATTATAATCACGTCTCTCCATGCCGTAATGAATAGACGAAATAATTCCGCTCTAATAATATTCATTGTAAATAAAAGTGTCTTGTGTCGGGTATCAACTATTATTAAATTCTTCATGTTGAAAGAATGGGGATTAGTTAGAATGTGCCATTCTGAAAGTAGTAAATGGCGTTTTCCCTCGTTATTCATTGCCGTAATTTCTCTGAAACTTGTAAATATTTTAAATTAAGCTGTTAAAAGCATTTCGTTTATTATGCATGTTGTGTATATTCTTGCGTCTCACGGCCAGCGGCGTAACGAGATACTTGAAGAAAACGCTTAAATTCAAGTGTAATTTTTCTGTAGGTTTAATGATTTTATAAAATTAAATAATTATTATATGTATGTATTGTTTGTGTGTAATATTACATATATTTTCAAATCTTGTGATATGAATAAGGTCTGGTCTGTCTTTATCTCTTGTTGTCCGAAGAAAAAATTGAAAATTACTTTATCTCTTTTTCAGTTTTTCCTCCTACAACAGAGAGGTATCTGAAATTTAAAAGTGGAAGAAAATGAAATAGGAAAATTTAGATTAAATTTCCGAATTAATAGTTATCTGTACAGAAGCCCTTCCTAACAGATAATCTGAGAGAAAGAGATCCGAAATACTTATCTCTTGCAGTAAAAAAATTAAGAGAGAAATACCTATCTATAGGCACACTTGGTATGGTTCTTGATATTGCACTCTCAGTTTTGGTCTCAATTTTGCAACAATAGCCTCGCAAGTCTTACAATTTCCTTCAGTTTGAAGTGTTCCTATTTTTAATTTTTATTTATTTATTTTTTATTTTATTTTATTTATTCTCTTTACAAACACCAAATAGGTAATTACATTTGAAAGGTTAAACAGCACTAAAGTATTTGACAATGTCACAGATATGCCAATATCATGAAGGGTTTGCATCCTGATATGCCTAAGCCCACCAAATTTGATGCTAAATAGGTCAGGAACGATGATATTGTACAGCATATCATTGCAGACACTGAGTATATAAGTGAAGGGCGAAGGGCTTCCGTTGTTAATGTAGAAGAGTTTAAATGAGAGTCTTAAGTTAATTTTGGGGACCTTAAACTTAACGCTATTGCATGGGTCTTTCTCTTTGTACTCAAAGAACACATATGGAAGGTTGCCAATATTGATGTATAAGATACCATTAAGGGATATATGCCATTCCATTTGAAATAGAGGTAGCGCAGAAAACGTTTTTGAACTTTTTCAATTTCATTACTGTGGGTGTAACAATTTGGTGACCAAATGTTGGAGGCATACGCAAGGTGAGGACTCACCATAGATGAATAAAGAACTTTGTATGCTTTGTTTATCAGGTACTGAATTTGAAGTTATTTTGAAAGACCACCCCAGATGTTTAACTTCCTTACACCTCTTACTTAACCCTACAATTTCCAATGTGCTTTTCGGGAGAAGGAAACAACACAACATTTTGTTTTCTCTAAACGAGTTGAGCACCAAATTTAAGTTGTTTTGAAGTCGTTTTATTTTAGTACAATTTAGAGAAAATAATTTGGGATGCCTAAATTGTCTCGAAAAACTCTACAAATTTGCTTTTGAACCTTTTAGATCAACTCACACTACTCTTACTACAACTATTTGAATTTTCGTCATTGATTACCAAATTGAATAGGTATACGGGGAGTGTTCCTTGTACTCATTTATTTTGAGTTAGACATATGCGCCTTACTGAAACCAAAAATAGGACCAAGGAATTGAACAGAAAGATGGTATAGATAGTATTTTTCTTTTCTATACACATATTATTTGGGGTAGACCAACAAACGTAAATGTAAAAATACAGTTGTGCAGCCTAACACCAAACCTTTATTTAAATACTCAACGTCGTTTCAACAACTCTAAGTTGTCATCATCAACGTCTAAGACTTATGGCCTTTAGAGATCGATTTTCGACTATTCGAAATTTGACTGATGAGTGGTTAGAAGAACAAGAGCATCTTGTAAGTGTCCGAACGGTTTACCACCGTATAAGGTCTTTTAAACTGGACCATTATCGACCACGTCTTGTGCTACCTCTGACCGCTAAGCATTGACGGCAACGACAACAGTAGTGCAGAGAACAACAACATTAAAATGTGGAATGGCATCATGTCGTCATCTCTGATGAATTTCGATTCTTCATGGGTGGGCATGATGGTCGAAGAAAGGTTAGAGGGCGTCGAGGAGAAAGTCCTCAACCTCAATTTGATGTAAGCCGACAGCGCAACGTTATCTTCAGGAAGTAGTGAAGCCGTATGTACTCCCTTACCTTAACGGGCTCATGGATAGGGACACGGAAAAAGTATCGATACTTTGTCGTATCGAGTACTTTTTTTTTCGATATCGATACTTTTGTACTCGATACTTTGTATTCGATATTTTTACTTTTTAAATACATTTAGGTAGGTATCCTATTGAATAAATCTTAAAAATTTACTCTTATCTTTCCATCATCTAAGGAACCATATAAAGGGCGGGCTGGAATTTGTATAAATTATTTAGCAACAAATAAACCTGAGAGTAAAAAACATCAAACAAAGTACTAAAATAAAGTACTCTAGGACGTCGAATTTGATCATGGCAGCTGTTTAGGATCTCTCCATTAGATCTAGGGAACCATATAAACATTATTGAAATGCGGGACGGAAATTTGTTAAATTAATTTAGCACTTGGTTTTATGAGACCTTTTTGCATAAGAATCAGCAAAAAAACAGCATCGAACCGAAGCCTGCGAGATTACTATAAAGTTGAACTGACGTTACTGAGTGGCATTGAGTCATGATATGATATCTAGTTGTATGGGCATTAGGCTTTAAGAAAAGTACTCGATACTATGAGGTATCGATACTTTGGCGAGTACGATTCTTTTTTTCGATACTACTCATGAGTACAGTATCGATAGTTTCTATTCTATTGCCATGGCCATCCAGATCCCCCGATCTTTGGCCCATAGAACTTGTTTGGGATATGATGGGTAGGTGGCTTGGGATAGTATTCCTCAAAAATAAATAGACCACCTTATTGAGTCAATGCTAAGACGTGTATAGGAGTGTATGGATAACCGCGGTGGACAAATACATTATTAACAAACTTAATAATAAAAAAATTTTAAATCCTTCAAATTTTAATCATTTTCTTCTTACCGTAGCATGTCTGGTTTACCAAAACAATATTAAATTTAAACATATATTTCTTTCTTTTTCAGTGAGTATATTAAATATTTGTACTTTTGTCGAAGTACGGTGCTCAAAGATAGACTCTTTCAAGACAATAACCTAAGAGGTATAGAACTACCCAAAGAACAGTGAAAAGAGTGATGATGGACTTCTCCTTGAAACACAGAAACTTACTGAGTATATCACACAAAAACTGGCCTAGTTGAAATCGGATTTTTGCGGGGATGTAACAAGCGTAAATGATTGCAAATGAAATATACAAATCATATAGTGGACAACTTTTACGCTGACTGACTGAAAAGGTTAACTAAAGCACAACAACGAGATACTTTGAGAGACTTGTACGCTCACCAATGAACAAAGAAAGACGGAAAATATAAGTTTGTGTGTACACTGTAAACAGATCACGTGGTGACTATTGACCAATGAGAGCTTGGTATGGCTGAGCACGTGGTAATTAACCAATGAGAGCGCTTCACGGGGTAACTGCTTATCTATTACGTCACAACCGGGTCTGTAGTACAATACGTCAGCTGTCAACTGTGTTCCGTAACTCTGACTCTATGGCCTACCTGTCAGCTGTCAATGTTTCGTGCCTTTGTTCTATGCCATACGTCAACGTCCCATACCAACGTTCCCTGCCATCGTTCAATGCCATACGTCAACGCCCCACACCATCGTTCTATTCCATACGCCCCATAACGCGGGCCCCCATCCATCTCCAGCACGTCACAGCAGCCCTACCTAATAGTACATAATAGTAATGTAACGAATGTTCGATTTTCGATATTCGCGAATACGAAGGCGATTGCGAATTTTCTCTTCCAATATACGCGAATACGAATGCGAATGCGAATATCAGATCAAAATTTACTTATTTTGGTTTAATCAAAAATTATAACCTAAATTGTACTTCGTAATCATTGTAGAAAGCCACTCTTCCATTTTTAATATATAAATTGAAATAGCTGTGGGATCTTTGTTGTCTCACAGATGTATAAGCACAAAATTTTGTATACTAACACCAAACCCTTAAACTCAACGCTCTTTCAACAGTTATGCTGTCATCATATTGGAGTGAACCAAAAAAGTTTTTTTGATTTATGAGAGAAGTTATAAGAAGTTATTATAATTAAACAGAAAAATTATATAATTAAATTTATGGAGTGGAATAAAAACTAAAATTATATGAATTGTCTTCTAAACGTTGTTTGTGGCATGTTCTTGATTATTTTTTTTTGTGTTTCTTTGGGGAATAACACCACAATAGAAATAAAACTACGTATATTTCAGGAATACCAAACGTTTCAAAGTCTATTCTGAATTGCCAAAAAAAAAATTTTATTGTCATGTTATAACTTATCTTATTTATGGACTCATTTACATATTTTTAAAAATAGTTTCAAAAACAAAGCGACGAACGAGTATAACCTTTGTATAGGTTGAAAAGTAGGATTCTGCAAGCGTGTATATTTCTGAGTAAAATGAGATTGAATGCATGAGAATTGGTCAAAAAATAACTGACTTATGACGAGGTATGTTTTAATATCCTGACAGCTAATTTCTCTTATTTTGCAAAATTAACTAAGCCTAAACACAAATTTCGCTTCGTTGGCTATCGCTAATAATTTGAATTCACAGCTACGAAAATGTTACTTAGCTAATGACGATAAAATTTGCATCAATACTTTAAATTAGAGAATGATACATGGCGAGTTCTGCCATAATTTGTTGCTAGACGATATAATAAGAAAACATACCTTACAATTTTGTTAAGAAATTTCACCTAACACAATTGCCAGGCGGGCGCAAAGTAGGCAGGTGCCCAATGAATATAAGAACGCAAGTACGACAGTTATGGTGCTTTTATTTCAATCTAACTAATGGGGTTTTATAGGCTGTTTCCCATGTAAAGACATACAAAGCAGTCATTGTGTCCTTACTGGAAATTAAATTAGGGCTTTTGTAGCGATTTAATATTGTCCGATCGCTCAGTGGTTTGTTTTCGCCTCCAGTTTCAGCGTGTGCCTGTCACTTTGACGCAACTCACGGCCCGAACCGCACAGAGCTCGTTTACAGCTGTGACAAAAGGCCTGGAGCTAGTCTGAGCGTTTCACAAACACGATAGGTTGTATATTGTCCTATCAACAAAAAAAAAATAAACGTGAAACACCATAAACCGTTTTTTTAGACAAAGGGGCAAGTTCACTAACTATATAATGATGTCTGTGTATTTAGCAGTTCTACCCAACGAAGCAAAATTTGTTATCCGTATATTTAAAACATACGCACCTTTATAGTGTAATAGAACAATTATTTTTTGACAGATTTTTGGACTTGACCTCCTGTTGTATCTGCAAATATTCAAGCTTTACACTTATTTTTAAAACTAGAAGTGTGACCCAAGAAAGTACCAGCATATTTTAAAGTTTGTCAAAGTTTAGATATTTCTGCAATTTTGTTTTTAAAACTGATTTCAAAAATGTCAGCACTCTGACACCATCAATTGTTGAGAACATTTATCATTGGCGCTCCCCTCAACTGATTGAGTCCCCAGAAGATTGTATCATAATTTCTTTCGCAGGTTTTCGTTAACCTAAGAATTCTTTGTCCTAGAAATCACAAGGAAACGGCGTTATATGCAGTATGACTCCTGATTTTGAGTCTCTGTGAGCTAGTTTTCTCTGAAACTTCCATATCTCGAAATTCATTTATCCATAAAACCCTATATCATGTTATGATACTGACATAACTTGCTTAATTTTATTTAGCAATTAAATTGTTGCCTGATTACATATACATGTGAGGATTTCAGAAGAAATGTATATATGTAGTTGACATTTATGTCATCATACAACTGTTATTTCTCATTGCAAGTACAAGTTAATACCTACCTGTCCTATCTTAAGACTTAACTTTTGAAACCACAAGTAAGTTATTCAGTGTGCAATGTTCCTAATGAGTAACATCATAATATTTACGCTTTTCATTGTCAAACATATTCGCAAAAAAATCGCATGAATAACCGCGAATACGAATGCGAATATTAAAAAACACGCGAATATTCGCATATGCGAATGCGAATATTCGTTACATCCCTAGTACATAACCTCCATTATATCACAACCTGTCATCAGCATCCTAACCTATACGCGGCCCTTATGCATTTTCATATTAGCACTGGGGTCCTCATTGGAGCCCTAGTCAACCATCTTCAACACGTCACAGCAGCCCTAGGCGGAGCCCCCGCGGTCGGCCACGGTCTAAGAACGCAGCCCCCACGTTCGCACCCTCGTTGGAATTTCACTCCCGCTAAATGCCAAAAGGGCCTTAAATATGATGAATGCACCTCTAAATATGCCGTTTACACCCCCACGTTAAGCCGAGATGACACTAATTACGACACTTCTCACCGTGCTCACTTCAGCGATTTCAAGGACATCTTGGTAAATTTTCTGCAAATTGAACCTTAGAATCTCTTATGGAAAATTACATATATTTTTGCACGATTTTGCGCTCGAACGCCTATAGCTTATGTACTCATTTCTTTCCATTTTCTTTCTTCGATCGTGATCAATTAGTGTTGTTTTTAATGGCAAAGTAGTGTTTGTGCCGTATCTGGCAAAATGGAGTGATCGAACAATAACATCATGAAGTTTCTCGAGTTGTACCAAATGCATCCTTGCCTTTGGAATATTTGCGACTATATCAAATATTTGAACGAATATAGCGATACAAAACAAAAATACGCTAACACCAAGTGAAGTGCCGCCATAGGATTATTTTGAGGAATCCTATACATGAAATACTCGTTAAAAAATAAAATTAATACTAGAATTCTGAAATTCATACTTCAGCGCCTTGAAAAGCGAATTCTCCAAATTCAATTTGGGCAAGTAATTAAAGTGAAATCCTCCGAGAGGCAGGCACCCCCCTCCCCACCTGCCCACACACATATGGACACATTTCCGGAGAAATGAATTAGAACGGATTGTACCTCAGCGTATTTCTCCCCAGCACCCATACAGAGCAGTTATATTAGCAATTCCATTCAGCACGACAACAGCAACGGAACAGAGCAGAAGGAGGAAACACAATCGTACTGGGTGTGTGAATAGAGAACACTTCATTGCGAGAGAGCGCTTAATTTAATTCAAATAAATTACACATTCACTCGACTCTTAATAAACAGCAAGCAGCAATTACGGCCGAAGTGGCACTCGTTCCATTACAGTTAGCGAACTATCGAAACAGATAAATGAAATATTAAAATAACACAGTTTCTAAATTAAAGCCGTAAATTTGCAAGTCAATTCGGCCGAGTAAATTTAACCTGTCAAGAATTGCGAAATTATTTCAATTAGTGCAGCCAAGTGCAGTTCGGTATATATATGCAGCTCACTAATTAAAGTGAAAAGTCTTGAATAAATGTCACTCTATTTCTAACTACCAGTGCACAATTAAAATTTCGAGTGGAGGCTGTCGTTGTAGTAGCAGCAGAGGATCGGGGAAGTTTTTCGTTTCAGCGCTGCCTGCCGCTGTTGCCGATCCTGCCGCCGTTGTCGTTACAGCAGCTCAAATCTCTCGACTTCAATGAAACGAATCAGTATTACATACCGGAATTGCCATTTAAAATGGATAGGAAAATAAATTGATTGCATGGGCGGAGGGACGAACGCCGGGCTGGAAATTTGACACGGCTTTTGAGATTTTGTGAATTTATTTTCGAGTCTAGCCTTAAGATGAAACCTATTGTATGTCCAAAGAAAATTCTAATTTTTCTTCGTATTCTCAAGGTCGGCGAGATCACATTTCTAAATGTGGTTCTGTCTTTTGCAATATGTAACAATTCTTCAACCTTAACATTTGTCCATTCCCTTATGTTTCATAGCCAGATTTTTTTTTCCTGTCGGTACCTTCCTCTCCCTCCAACGATGTTCTTCTTAACTTGATGATTGTAGAGCCACTTGTCGAATCAGTCACTTGAGCTTTCAAGGTCGAAGTCTACTCCGTTTCACAATACTGACCACACATAACATTCTAGAAAACCTTATTATAATGTGGAGGTTTAGGTTCCTGTACATAAACGTTAAGAGAATTTGACGAATACCTTTCGAGCTATTTCTATTCTGCTCTTAATTTCTTCATATGGTTCCAGTTGGGCATTTATGACGGAACCGAGATATTTGTATTTTTACCTTCGTTCTATCTGTTTTCCATCGAAAATGAGAAGAAGGTTAGGTTTGGATTTTTTACTCATAACCATTAATTTAGCTTTCTCGGTATTTATAGTAAGTCCTACTATTTTTAACCGACTTCCAAAAAGGAGGAGGTTATCAAATCGTCGCGTATTTTTTTTTTTTTTGTATGGATGTTACCTGATTTCTTCTCCTGTGGTGAACCGTTTTGTATGAATATGGTCTTGTTTAATAGAGTATATATCCGGATTGGTGAAACTTCAAATTTGGGAACAGAATTCTAGTGGTAAAGTGATGAAATTTGTGAATGAACACATGCGTGCAGGGAACTCCAGCAATATCCCTAATATATTGGTCGATTTTTTGAAAACTCCTTATTGATGTGTAGAGTTTTTTAGCGTTTAATCTATTAAGGAAGATCCCTAGGTGATCTCATTTACTTTTCTGTGACGTGCAACTTGCAATTTTGCAGAAATTCGCCAAAAATTCCGAAATTCTTATCTAAAATTTCATCCAAATGACATAACGGACATTTCTTCATAAATATTTTAATTCCAACGTAATAATTGGGGAATCTTAGGCACTGGTTTTCATTGAGAATTTGAAAATTTTCTATGTACATCTCAAGCATATAGGTAGTAAAGCATATTATTTTCGGCTCCTTAAATCAATGTATAACAAGCTCGTTTTGTTTGTATGCCCGGCAAATACCTATTTGAATGAAAATTTTTCCATTTTGCAATCACCAGGACCTCGTAGGTTAGATTATGTACATCATGGTGATCGGGAACTTTTCTAATTAATATTGTCGCGATTTTCCACATCTACATTACCTGACGTCAGCCTTCAAGTACCTAAACAGGAGAAACAGACTGTCATTCCTATAAATTCACTAAGCATTTCCGATTCACGCTCACCTTAATGATGTACTTAGACTTGAGGATTAGGCAGATTGAAACTCCAAGTTCGATTTCGATTCGGAAACTAATTCTTTAGTCAAACTTGGGAAGTTCTTCTGGACAATTGAGAAGCAGAGAGATTGAGACTTCTAAATTCAATTGGACATTCTTGAAAATGGCTCCAAGGCAATGGATGAAACGTCGGAGAAATTCGCAGTAACTGTTACCACTTGGGACTTGGCTATATCTCTTAAATTTCTGCCAAACCAATTTATTATGGCAAATGGCGTACTCCAGACTGTTGCCCCTTCCTCTTTGATTCTATCCACTCGATTTCCCATGTTAACACCTTGATACAAAGCTAGTCGATTCCAACAGACAAACATCATGTTGAACCTTGGGATTCGTTGGAACTTTGGGGTGATTTTGACTTATTTCTAGAGAAGTGTAGCCACACTCTATACCTTTATTGGTATCCAGCAGAATTTCTTTCAGTAATGTCGCCCGCGTTAGCAACGCTCTATTCCTTAACCAATTTCACTTCAAATCATATTTCTTTCTGATCTGTTACAGGTGCAACAATACCTAACGTTAGTAGTGCAGACCTTGGTTCCTTCATAGGAGTCATAGTCTCAATAGGTTTGGGAGTTGTATCAACTTTGACCTTTCTCTAGGTTCTGAAATGATCTCAATACCTCACAATTTATAACTCCATTTCTTTCGTCAGTTTGTTATCTTTTTCTATCCCTTTTAGTAAGACAGAAATTAATGACAGTCTTCGATAGAAAGTAATTCAAAATTTGAGGCTAGTATATTGTGTTTGATATATGTAGCCTGGGTTAATACCCAACATTTTATCTGTGACAATAAAGACGAAGCAATTTAGTGTCTGGTACTTGAACGTTTTTTTTTTGTAACAGGTGATCTGGTGCAATGAGTACTTGTTTCCATTGTGAACCCATACCACATTTTATGTGAGACTGCAAAATTAGGTTGCCATAACTCGCCAGCCAGAAAGAGTTAATTTTATTCTAACCATCTACCCACATTTATTGGGATTCTGCGAAGACAGCAGAAGTTGGGGTACCATGACTAACAAATCCAGACAATTATCTTCGTGAGCAGAACTGCGATAGGTGAGCCCAGCATCTGGCATAAGAGAGAAAACATTAAATATGACTTTGAACTACGCTCGGATGTTATAGGGTACCAACCTACTGCGATTGGATGATGAAATTGTATTAACGAATTTTATAGTTTCAAGTAGGTAAGCTCCTAACGAAATAAAGGAAGGTTGTCCAGTTACTCCAGGAGAATATATGACGGATCAGCTCGTGAAAACAAAGAGAGACCGTATAACATACTTTTGCTTTACCTATGCATAGAGCCGGCAAAAAACAAAGCACGTGAACAGTTGATGGAATTTCCTGGAATATAGGACTCAAGGCCAAAATTTGCATAGAAAAAGATTCTTATCGATCATGTTTTCTGAAAAATTAAAAACAAAATCAAAAAGCAAGAACAATATAGAAATAAAATAAAAAAAAAACGTTTACATGAAAAAGCATTCACCAAACTTTACCAAATTTTCATCATTTACTCCTTCTGGGTGGTGCGATTTCTTCGGCAGTGAGTATAATAATTACTCGAGAATTCTGTTAGTTGAGGCAAGAGCAATTGATCAAGATTGTCAACTAAAAACAATATATTGTCATGCCTTCAAAGGATTGTAAACTCTTAAATGATACTATCATAATTTCTTTAATAGGTGTTACTTAACCTACGAATTTTGTCAAGTAATTTATAACCTGGTAATCACAGAAAAACGGCACTACGCACAGTACGACTCTCGACAAGAAAGCTCTGTTAGTTTAGATGTCGATATTTCTCGAAGAGTTAAATGCAGTTATATGCACTAAATACATAAAATAATTATTCGAGATTTCAATCAGTTGAGTGAAGCGCAATTGATGAAGGTTCTCGAAAAGAAACAGTATATTGTCTTGTGTTCAATGTATTGCAAAATCTCGAAAAAATAGTATAAGAATATCTTGTTACATTCAAAATATTGGTAAAATTTCGAATTTCCCAATTTGGGAAGTACCTTTCAATGCCCAATTTAGATAATTATTTCGACGGTTATAAAACCAATTTTTTCATTAACTCAACATACAGTTTAACTTACTTCACATCTCACCGTTCGGAAGGATGAAATTAATCAAAACTAATTATTTGGCAAGAGTAACGAACTATATTGTCGAGATAGAACAGAAGTAATTTATTTTTAATTAGCTGCTCTATTAAAGTACGTAATTTAGTTGTTTACCCAATTTCATGCTGGCTAATAAATAAGGGACTCTGTGACTGAACTGAAAACGTTCAACCTTTTCAGACGGAAGGAAACTCGCCTTTTTTTCCTCCTGCTTTCTTGCTCTGTTCTTTCGTTGCCGGCCAATGGAATTGCCGGGCTCTTCGCACAAATGAGCCGAGAAATAAGGAGCTTGAGTTTGTTCGAAGGAACAGTGGTGGTTCGTAGAACGCAATTAAAGAAATTAAAGACGTGATTTTTGGCTAAATTAAACGGTGGTTTTAGAAGTTCGAGTATAATACCAGCTTGGTATTCGCACTTATTATTTTGCGTCGAGCTGAAGATGCATTAGCGAGCATTTTGTTGAAAGTTTGATTGGTTTTTATCTGTTGATTCTTTCGCGACCTACGTTAAGTTTAGTGACTTGACGATAAATGTAGATTATAATCGTATCCAAAACGTAGATGTGAAAAAGGGTAGAGACAAGTTCAATATTAATAATTCGCGTGATTTTCGACTTCGCCGACCAAAAAATTGAAATCCAAATGTTTTGCAAATAATCATCATATTTATAAGAACATATAACATTCTAATCTATATTTAAAACGCAATTTCTAATTTTTTGCTACAGCAATGATTGCTATTTCTTCTTCTCCATTTCACGTATTAGGCTTTTGCCTGTTACAGGACCCAGCTTTTTCTTGGTCTGCCAATACTTTTTCTGCATCTACATTTAAAGTTCGATACTTTCTTAGGCATTCTATCATATTGCATTCTGTCTACTTGCTTTATCTATTTTTTGTAATTATTTCGTTTGTGCTGAAAATTATCAGGTCAATTCTTAAGCCATTATTTCTTATTCTATGCATACGAGTGCAACCTTTAACCCTTTTTAAGGAATTCATTGATTGATTTTGTAACCTGTCTTTCATGAATACTCCCTTCGAGGTATCATTCTTTCGAAACGATATATGATATACAGGGTGACTTTTTTTGATGATCAGTATGGGTATCGGAGATAGAGCAATGGTTAAATTGGGAAAGATTTGCAGATATACTGGCCCAATTTAATGACACTTTAGGATTTTTGTAAAAAGTCGTGGCTTACTAAATATTTTGAAAAAACGAAATTCTGTCGATTTAATCAAATCCCTTTGTTTTTGATTTTATAAAAAAAGTGTAAATATCAAATTGAAGGGAATTGTATCCCGAATATGATTGTCAGGTCCTCGTTTGTGTGACATCTCTCGTTTTCGAGATATGACACAAACTTATCTTTTTTAAATGGAAACCATAATTGGCTATGACCTCAAAAAATCGGACTTTTTAGAGCTTTTCAACGATATAATACTCGATATAGTTATTCATAAAAATAACGGAGTTATGGATGCTTTTCTCTCTTATTTTCACTTTTAACGTAGTTAGCCATGAAATAGATTGATTCATTAATAACTATTCCAAAAAACATTGAACGAAACTTAAGAAATTAAAGTACATAATAATTGTTACAATATATTCGAAAAGTCCACCATTATTATTTAGACAAAAATTGCATCTTTTTAAGATTGACATTACCGCTTTCCTCACAGACCGCCTATAAATTTCTTCAATTACCTGTAATACCGCCTCCCTTAGGTCATCAATTGTCTCATACTTTCTTTTGTATATTTTTTTTGCGCACGCCATAAATAGAAGTCTATAACTGCCAAATCGGGAGACCGGGGTGACCATTCGCGTGGGCCATTTCTTCCTATCCAAGAGTTTGGATAGATATTATCTAAATGTTGTCTTACTAATAACGAGTTATGAGCAGGTGCTCCAACATGTTGGAACCACTCAATTCTTAAACGAGTTCTCAAATTCAAATTATGGAACATGTCTTGAAAAGTGTATTGCAAGAAATTCAAATAGCGCTCCCCAGTAAGTGACTCGTCATAGATAAAAGGCCCCAGACTAGTAGACCCTATGATACCACACCAAACATTAAAAGCAAATTTTATCTGGGGTCGTCTTTGTTCTATATGGAAAGGGTTTTCTTTAGCCCAGATATACTTATTGTGTCTATTGAACATTCCGCAGTTAGTAAATCTAGTTTCATCTGACCATAACACCTTTAATGGAAACTGTGGATTGTCAAGGCACATGTCTCTAAACCATGTACAAAACAAAATACGTCGTTGTTCGTCACCAGCATGCAAAGTTTGAGAAACTGAAAGTTTATACGGGTGGAACTTGTGCGCTTTCAGTACCTTAACTACAGTTCGTTGAGATGTGCCAGCTTCTGCCGCAATCTCACGAGCTGATGTAGATGGATTTTGATTTACCATTGCCAAAACATTTATTTGTGCTGCTTCGTTAATTTGATTACGTTCCTTTGGTTGTTTTTAAAAAGATCCATATCTGCGTAAACTATCGAAAAGCCTCTTAAATGTACATAAAGCAGGTTGACGACGATTAAAATATCTATGAAAGTATTCCTCAGATGCACGAACTGAATTTTTATGGCATATGATATAACATTCCACCATATTCAGTTTTTCTTCGTTAGAATATTCCATTTTATCACGAAAACTTGTCAATATCGACTGTCAGTTCAGCACAACTAATGGAATTACTCTCAAATGAGGAAAAGTCAAAGTGGAAACAACCTTTTTCATGGCTACGTACGTTAAAAGTGAAACTTCGTTATTTTTATGAATAACTATATCGAGTATTATATCGTTGAGAAGTTGTAAAAATGTCCGATTGTTTGTGGTCATAGCCAACTATGGTTTCCATTCAAAAAAAGATAAGATTATGTCATATCTCGAAAATGAGAGCTGTCACGCAAACGAGGACATGTCAATCATATTTGGGATACAATTCCCTTCAATTTTGATGTCTACACTTTTTTTATAAAATCAGAAACAAAGGAGCTAGAGGAATTTGACTAAATCGACAGAATTTCGTTTTATCAATATATCTAGTAAGCCCTGACATTTTACAAAAATCCGAAAATGTCATTAAATTGGGCCAGTAAAACTGCAAATCTTTCCCAATTTAACCAGTGCTCTATCTCCGCTAGTTTCCGAGATCCCCAAACTGAACATAAAAAAAACTCACCCTGCCTATTATTTGTGGTCAGAAACCTTCATCAGTTGCGCTTCCTACAACAGAATGTTCTTTCAAACATTTATTTATGTATTGTAAAGAATGACACCTCGAAATATTCAAAATCTCTGACAGGTGAAGTAACCTGAACATTTTATCGTAACATTCTAACGTAGGAGTTACACGGCAATTACACGGAACGGCTCCAAATTCAGAACCTCTGTGTGCCAGTTTCCCGGAAAATCCTAGATGTCGGTTTTTACATCTCGCGTCTACAAATCTGTATTTCATGCTCACTGTCCAGGTCTCGCTGCCGTAAGTTAGGATTGGTACAGTTATCGTACTATGTAACTTTATTTGTGTTTCTTTCCTGGCTTTATGTTTAAGTGTTCTAGATATTGTTCCACACGTAAATGAATACTTATTAAGTTTTTCTTCAATATCATTATCTTCATCATGTAATATAGACATTGAAAATTTCATTTTTAACCACTCTCTTAAATCTGAGAGGATATTTACCTTTACTTAGGTCTTAGGAGATGATATTTTTATGTTATACTGCCTACATTAATACTAGATCATCTGCATAAAAAAACGAGTATAAAAAGGGTATTTTGTTTTTTTGAGCTGTAAAAGCTGGTCTTAGTTTCTCTATCTCTATATCATCTAGACCTCTCACATCTGCTGTTTCGATTTCTTTCTCTTATACATTTTCCTCGTGCTATAGTTTCTTGTATTGTTTGACTCAGTTATTTTCTTCTATGATATTTATTTGGATTGTTTGTTCATTGCCTTATATCTACCAAATATTGCTATTTGAATCAATAATTTCTTAAATTTGAACAATCTAAGCTGCTTTACACGAAACAGGTGGCCTACAATAAATTGAAGCTCTAGAATGGAATTGGCTAGTTCTGGCATACAAGTTATCATTTGTAACTTTTTATATTATAAAGTTAACATATTTTACTGTTCTAAAAAAATTTTGTATTCTTAGAATATCTTGAGAATAACATCGCAATTACGTAAAAGTCTTATATTTCAAGTATTCAAATCAATTCATGATAAAATTAACACAACAGGGTCTGATTTAGATCCTGAAACGTTTCGAATATCTGAAATATATAGACTTTCTCGTAATTGTGGTGCTATCTCCAAACAATTCTAAATATATAATTTAGAGATGCCACAACTATCATGCATTTTATATATGCAGAAGGCGTATAATTTGTATTTTTGACATTATTAAGGTTTACTGGCATTTCAGACTTTTTTGACGTTTTTGACATTTCTTTACATTTTTGATATTTTTCGATACATTTAATATTTTTTGATATCTATGCTAATTCATGACATTTATGATATTTTATGATCTTTTTGATTTTTCGGAAAATTTTTGCTGTATTAAAATATTTTTGAGATGTCTCGACATTTTTGGTAATTTCGACATTTTCCACATTTTTTGCATCTTTATTACATTTTAGTATTTTTGGGATTTTTGACATTTTAATATTTTCGACATTTTAACATTTTTGACATTTATGACATTTTGGCGTTTTTTTAACTTTTCTGGTGTTTTTTTGTGTTGTCTGACATTTACTGATGTTCCTGATATCCCATCACACTTACAATATTTTATGACATTTTTAATAGTTTTGAATATTTTTGACGTTCTTAGTATTTTTGACATTTTTGACAATTTTTAACATTTCCTGCACTAATGTTTTCGGCTTTTCATCATTTTTTGGCATTTGTGCCATGTTTTGGTTATTTTTATATTTTTGACGTTTTTTTAGATTTCTGGTATTTTTGACATTTTCGACTTTTTTGACGTTTTTAATATTTTCTGGCATTTTTTTCTGACACTTATACCCCTTATAAAAACTCATTAAAGCATTATAATAAGACCACTCATAACTCTTGCAAATATATATATTTTTTCGTTTTGTTCTTCAAGAATAATTATTCACCATGTAGCATTAATTTTCCGTAAAGGGCTCGGCAAATTTGTACTTCAAAGTCAACTCATCAGTTTTTTCGTTGTTCACTTGTTTTTTTTTGGTTTTCAAGACCACTGCGTCCAGAGATCTTCAATTTTCTTCAATGCAATTCTTCAACTATCTCTAAGCGTTTCTTATACTGTTCTTTTCAAGATGGTGCCTTCAACTTTACCGTCATTGTTTCATCTTTCATTTCATTTTTAAACAATGCTTATCATGAAATAACAGCTGCCTACAATAACGGTAAAATAACGACGTTTCGGTTAGTCAAACCAGTGCCCATCAGGCTGTTCTCAAATCTGCTCACATTTTTTGTAAATGCAAATTTATTGTAGAATAAAAAACAAAATTTGAAATTACTTTGGTCCATAGTATTTTGCAGGGGTGGAAATCTGTTAATACCGAAGACCGTAATACACCCTCTTTTCTATTTTCCAGAAGAATGAAGGCAAGAAATTCAATAAAACGAATTACCCATCAAATACAAAACTCCGTAATTAAGGAAACTGCTATTTAAGTGAACTAAACCTATTAGAGCAGAGAGCTTGTCGGAGTTTCAATAAAAGTCAATTAAATCCGCTAATTAAAACCTTGTATGAGTACAGCGTGTACACAAAGGGCAGAGAAAACGAAACTGATCCCTATTCCTACAGTGTGATTCCTTTGCTTTTTTTGCATGATTACGAATTTAGTAGCCAGCCTGATTTAAAAATATAGAATAAGGACACCTTATTTACAATATGTATGTATTTTGATATTTCGAAGGTATAATATCTGCTAAAACATGTTAAAACTGTGATTTTTGTAGCTGCTTACTGTTACTATGGTTATTTATTTGTTTTATTTATATATCTATACACATGTACATGGTAGTGAGATTTACCCGAATGCCTTCCTATTCATGCTGGAAGGCAAAGATCTACAAATAATTGAAATACTTTATGGGCGTCAAATTGGCCAAGATCCTACCCAGACACTTATTTTTCAATATCATCAATTGTGACGGGAATTCATCCAATATCTGGTGCAATCGGCATTCATGCGATAACTGGTGCAGTCGGCATTGCTCCGATAATTCGTGGAAGCATCATTTCTTCAATATTTCTGGGAATCCGAAATGTTGTTAGTTTGGCGCATCGAGGTCGGCGGCTTGCTTTGTTGTATTTCTCGAAGAATCTAGTCTAGTCCCGGCGGCTCGTTGACGTTCTGGAGAATTCTGAGAAGAAGTATATAAATACGGAAGCATTCATTTAGTATTGCACTGCCTTATAGTTAAGTAAACATTAATTGTAAATAGTTCTGTGAATATAAATTGTGTTAAAGTAGTGGAAATACATTTTTTAGTCCTGCACAGAGAGAATCAAGTTAAAAGCTTGTATGAAGTACACCAATAATAATAGGGCCTTAAAAAAATAATTATAGTTTAAAAAACTAAAAAACGCGCTTTAATAGCAAATCGAACTAAAAAGTAGAAAAAAATATGAACATTTTATAGAGGGTGAGTTTTTTTTGTGATCAGTATGGGATCTCGGAAACTAGCGGAGATAGAGCAATGGTTAAATTGGGAAAGATTTGCAGTTTTACTGGCCCATTTAAATAGAAGTCTATAACTGCCAAATCGGAAGACCAGGGTGGCCATTCGCGTGGGCCATTTCGTCCTATCCAAGAGTTCGGATAGATATTACCTAAGTGTTGTCTTCCTAATAACGAGTTATGAGCAGGTGCTCCGTCATGTTGGTACCACTCAATTTCTAAACGAGTTCTCAAATTCAAATTATGTAACATGTCTTGAAAAGTGTATCGCAAGAAATGCAAGTAGGGCTCCCCAGTAAGTGATTCGTCATAGATAAAAGACCCCAGAATAGTAGACTCTACTCTACCACACCAAACATTTAAACCAAATTTTATCTGGGGTCGTCTTTGTTCTACATGGAAAGGGTTTTCTTTAGCCCAGGTATGCTCATTGTTTCTATTGAACATACCGCAGTTAGTACATCTAGTTTCATCTGACCATAACACCTTTAATGGAAACTGCGGATTGTCTAGGCACATGTCTCTAAACCATGTACAAAACAAAATACGTCGATGTTCGTAAGCAGCATGCAAAGTTTGAGAAACTGAAAGTTTGTACGGGTGGAACTTGTGCGCCTTCAGTACCTTAAGTACAGTTCGTTGAGACGTGCCAGCTTCTGCCGCAATCTCAGGAGTTGATGTAGATGGATTTTGATTTACCATTGCCAAAACATTTATTTGTGCTGCTTCGTTAATTTCATTACGTTCCTTTGGTGGTTTAGTAAAAGAACCATATCTGCGTAAACTATCGTAAAGCCTCTTAAATATATATAGAGCAGGTTGACGACGTTTAAAATATCTATGAAAGTATTCCTCAACTGCCCGAACTGAATTTTTATGGTATATGATATAACATTCCACCATATTCAATTTTTCTTCGTTAAAGTATTCCATTTTGTCTCGAAAACTTGTCAATATTCAGGTCAGTAGTAGTAATGGAATTACTCTCAAATGAGGAAACGTCAAAGTCAAAGAAAGAAAAGAATCTCTTTCATGGCTACCTACGTTAAAAATTAAAATAAGAGCGAAAAGCATCCTTAATTCCGTTATTTTTATGAATAACTATGTCGAGTATTATATCGTTGAAAAGCTCTAAAAATGTCCGATTTTTTGAGGTCATAGCCAACAATGGTGTCCGTTCAAAAAAAGATAAGTTTGTGTCACATCTCGAAAACGAGAGCTGTCACGCAAACGAGGACATGACAATCATATTTAGGATACAACTCCCTTCAATTTTGATATTTACATTTTTTTTATAAAATCAAAAACAAAGGAACTAGAGGGATTTGACTAAATCGACAGAATTTCGTTTTTTCAAAATATCTAGTAAGCCATGACTTTTACAAAAATCCGAAAGTGTCATTAAATTGAGTCAGTAAAACTGCAAATCTTTCCCAATTTAACCATTGCTCTATCTCCGCTAGTTTCCGAGATCCCCATACCGATCATAAAAAAAAACTCATCCTTTATAAAGAAGAAAATCGAACAATCAATCATGATTAATTACCTCAAAATAAAAATCTGATAAAGTTTTACCAAAATAGTTCGATTTAGAGTAAAAAGCGTGGGATGCTTGAAATATTAAATTTTACAATTATTCTATTGGCAACTATTTTTGAGAGAAGAATTATACAAATATAGTGAAATGCACCCCAAGCTTTTTACTCTGATTGAATTATTTTTTTTTATCATATTTTCATTTTGAGGTAATTAATCATGATTGATTGTTCGACTTTCTTCTTTATATAAAATGTTCATATTTTTTTCCTACTTTTTAGTTCGGTTTTCTATTAAAGTGTGCTTTTTTAGTATTTTTAACTATAATTATTTTTTCTTAAGTCCCTATTGTTATTGGTGTACTTCATAAAAGCTTTTAACTTGATTCTCTCTGTACACAACTAATAAAGATACCAATGTATTACACTATGCAATTAGCACAATTTAGCTTAACTATTTTAATAACCATAAGTAATATTGACTCACCGATAGAAATTATTGTTAGATATGTTAGATATTAATCAGAGAGCTAATTGATCCAGCCTGACGAGAGATACATTACCATAACAATTCCGTTCTACCATTAATTTAAATACATTAAGTTAATTAAATAAAGTGAATGTCTTAATCTTTCACATATCTAACCATTTAATCCTTCACCTACTATACTGTGTATTTTAAACGTTTTTTGAGCGTATTGCGTTCTAAAATTAACCTGTTTATTTGAATCGTCCTGTAGAGTCCGTAGTCTTCTCGCACACGAAGAGGCGAGCGCGCTCTGGCGGGGAGCAATTATTACACTCGCACCATTTTCAATTACAACTTCAAATTACTTTTCAGATTCTTTAATAAGAACTCGGAAAGCATCTGCACGATTTCTATAACTAAAAAAAACTTGCGTCCGTTACACTTCCCCTCCGTTTTTCATTACAAGGACAAGGTAGAGAGTTCGGCGATGATTTTGGGAGTTTTTAAATTGAATTAGGGGGCTTCTTATTTGTACACGATTAACGAAGTAACGTTATAAGGAAGTTGTTGGTTAGATAATATAGAAAAACAAACACAATGTTTTGTTATATCTTTTGGCAAGTGTTTTTTTTTCACACTAAACTGTCAACAATACTTTCATCATCCGTAGAAACAAGTACTTTATATATACAGATATATATCCACATATTTAGAACTATATCATTCAACGTATGATAGCCGTTTCGAACCAGGAGTTCTCGTCAGATACGCTTCCTTGAATGACAAGTTCTAAAGTGAAATACTTGGATGTAATACACATCAGTAAGACAACAGTCAATGTATTGAACCTAATAGAACCATCTGTCAAGAGTATGGTATATGTTATAGCATAGTATATCTTCATATACTTAAGTGTTTTATATAAAACACTCGAACCATCTGTCAAGAGTATGGTATATGTTATAGCATAGTATGCCTTCATATACTTAAATTACTCACTAGACGGTAGATGTCACCGACATCTATTAGGTTCAATGCACTGACAAGTATTTTAACTTATAAGCAAAATATAATATTTTTCTGCAAACTAAAATACTTATTTATTATTCTGCTTAATGCAATGAAAAAAATATGGTCTACTTCTTCTACTTTTCGACTATTCCGACTTCCCCATCTTGTTGTCGGTCTGCCAACACTTCTACGTCCTAAGAAATTATAATTAACCATTTTTTGGGGTATTCGTTCTGGAGACATCGATGTATAAATAGGCAAAGACAAAACGATTAGGTACCATTTCCTCCTCTGTCTATCAATCGATTTCATTATTATTGTTTTGTTTAGTAGCTAGTGACAACCTTCAGTGCAGAATGCTAATATTAATTTATAATATTGGTTCATTCATTAAATAAAATATAATAAAAATCATTATTTACGTCCATACTGTCAACGTCAAACAACTGAGAGTGCCGCCTCCGCTAGACGGTGAAAACTCAAAACATTGAGTAATTATATATGGAGGGAGCGATCGTTAGATGCTATTATATACGTAAAGCATGTACTTCTTGAAGTGGCATGCAAGCGTTGTTATTGTTTTGTGGTAAAATAGTCAATGTAGTAGATCAGTATTGATTTTTCGGACGCGTTGCAGTAACTTTCATATTAAATATCTTGTTTTTAATGTGAATTTAATTATTTGGTTAATGTATTATTATCACAACCTGCCCGAAGGTGTTGAGTAAAAAATTGTCAGACAGCGGACAATGGAGAATGTGAAGACGCGAGTAAAGACCGACATCTAGGATTTTCGGGGAAACTAGCGTACAAAAGAATGACACCAGGAAGACAGTATGAATACAGAATGTAGTAAATATTTAAGTTCTCCAAGGGTTGTTGGTCCTCTTTTTTCTTTAATATTCCTGAACTTCATTAAAACCGCAAATGACGAAAACTTTTAGGTTGCAAAGAACAATCTTCCAATTATTATATCGAATATTTTGCCAGGAGCGGTTCTAGCCAAAAATTTGATCATTAGATCTACTTCTCCGATTTCTCCACAACTCTGTTTCTTATAACCCCCCCCCCGCCGCTTCTTTCGAGATCAAGCCCAAGCCTCCCCCCAAGACAATCCTTGATCTGCCACTGTTTAACAGGCAGATATCTGATTTAGTTTCCCTCTGCCGTCTTGTTGAGCGTCATAGACAGCTTAAAGCTCATTTAAATCATTCCACTATTGTTACAATGGCACAATTATTCATGTAATACTTCCAACTACTTTAGGAGCTAATGAATGTATATTTCGTTTTCGGGTAAAGTCGGTAATAGAAAGCTGGGCCAGTTGATCTCTAATGATTTGTAAACTGACCTTTTTTTTCTACCTAGATATGGTGATAGTCTGGGCGTCGTTTTGTCTAGAACCGGGCGTCAGGTGTTCTTTTATATTGTTGGAAAAATGCATTACAGGTCCATTTTCGTTTACTGTTAAAATTTTTAACGAGATGGGTAGTGTATTTGGTTTGAATATCAACACCAAGGAAACCAAAAAATGCTTATAAACTTTCCAAAAGACGTCAAGAGCCCTAACCTCTCATTAAATGGTGGATAGATTGAACGTGTTAATAGATTTAAATACCTCAGCTTGGTAGCAAAGTGGAATGGCTATGATTTTAAACGGAGATATGCGCTTGCGAGTTGTAAACTTCTATGTGTAGCCGGTTCTTCTCTATGGTATAAAAATATGATCTCTAAAATCTCTTAAGTATTCGAGATGTGAACGTTGAGTAGATTATTCTGAATTCCTTGGACTACCTGACAAATCAAAAGGTAGAGCCACAATGAACAGACAACAGTTCAACATCGTAAAGGAGAATCAGGTGATTAATCTGGGTCATATACTAAGAGCAGAGCGTTATTCTATTCCTAAACGTATTAGAAGGAAAGTTCGGTCCAGAAAGAAAATAATGCTCTAGGTTGCGTAAGTAATATTCGAGATTGGTACGAGGGCTGCCTTTTATATTTCGGGATTTGAGAACAAAAACAAATATTAATCATGGAAAATCGCTTTATTGTTTTTCAAAATATTCCCCATGAAGATCTATACACTTTTGCATACGTTTGAACCAATTGTCGAAGCACTTTTTCCACTCTGTTTGAGGTATCTCCAAAACATACATTCTGAACGCAGCAACCGCTTCTTCAGGTGTCGAAAAACGTTGACCTCTCAGTTTGTTCTTTACGTACGGGAATAAAAAGAAGTCATTTGGTGACAAGTCAGGACTAAACGGCGGATGACTCATCAAATCGATGTTTTGAGTGGTCAAAAATGCAGTTGTTTGAGCCGATGTGTGAGAGCTCGCATTATCGTGGTGAAGAGTGATCCGTCTTCGGCGGTTGGTTTTCCTCATTTATTGGAAGACAAATGGCAAACAAATGGTTGTGTACCACTCAGAATTGACTGTTCTGCGTTGTTCTAGTGGTACGGTTGCGACATGTTCAGTTTTTTCAAAAAAACAGGCGATCATTTGCTTGGAAGTGCTTCGTGCGCGAACAACTTTTGTTGGATTCGGCTCATCTTGAAACACCCGTACAGTCGTCTGCTGTTTACTTTCGGGCTCATACGCGTAAATCCACGATTCATCAGCTGTCACTATGTCATAAACGTGTTTTGAAGTACCGCGATCGTATTTTTTGAGCTTTTCTTTCGACCAATCGACACGAGCCTTTTTTGAACTACTGACAAATTGTGTGGGATCATCCAACGCCAACAAATTTTTTTGACATTCAAAGGTTTATGCAATATTGAATGTATGCTGGTCCCACTAATGTGTAAGGTTGACTCAATCTCACGATAGGTCACATGACGATCTTGCAATATCAGTTCGCGCACAGCATCAATGGTTTCCGGAACAACAACTGTTTTTGGACGACCTTCACGAAATTCGTCTTGGAGTGAACTACGACCTCGATTGAATTCACCATGCCATCGATAAACAGTGGTCCTTGATGGGGAGTTTCATCGCCTAAAATTAAATTAAGTTCATCCACGCACTCTTGCTGACTTAATCCACGTCGAAAGTTGTAAAAAATAATCTCACTAAAATGTTCACGATTTAATTCCATTTTTTTGGCGTAGATGAATCCTTTAAGTTACTGTAAACAACAAATAGCGCTCGTATGTCAAAACATTCTGAGTACGTATAACCTCAAAAATGTCAAACTTTACGATAGAGCTGTCAGTTGTTAGATTGCAACACTAGGGTTGTCCAATCCCGAAATATAAAAGGCAGCTCTCGTATCAGATGCAGGAACCATATCTCGAGTACCAGTGAACAACACCCTATTACGTATATTACATGAAGAAGTGATCCATTGACCCCAACACAGAAGAAGAAGATACAGCCCGTTATCTGTTATCCTATAATTTTTCCTCAGGCTAGTACTTAGTCAATACAGGAATCTGTAACTCGAAAATGTATCTACTGCACATGTAGCAGTTTCAGCCAGTTAGAGCCAGTTATGCTCCCGCATCCTATTTAGCAACGTGCAAATTTTCAACCGAATTAGTTCACTACTTGCTTGTGCAAAATTTTTTTTTTCAATTATGCAACCAAATCAGCATTATTTTTTTTTTTGTTTTTTAGCATAGTACTGACTATAAATAACACATTTACGAGCTTTTTTAAAAAATGTACTAAAGTAGGATAATTAATTTATATTTTTCAGTTCATTATACTGCTATCAGTTTTTTCATCACTCTACCAAATTCATCGTGTACCAATTTCTTGACAGTTAGTTTATGCATATGGTAACCTGATTTGGTTTCGCCTTGTATACGTATCGAAGAACTTATCAAAATTAAAATCTGAAATTGAATGAAAACAACCTCAAAATCGACATGAAACATTTTCTCCATTCGACGTGGAGAAGGCCCGACCCCGCGCGCACACACACATTTTTCGATACTACTCTCGCATAGCGTCGGCTTTATCTGCGATATTATTTTCTTGTCTGATGTCACAGTGAAGGAAAGCGAATTGTCAATTTTCCGGGCGGTTTCCCTGTCTCTCTCACGGAAAATGGAAAAGCTTGTGCCGAGGAAAATAGGTTTTTCGGGAGAGGCGGCAAAATCTCGGATAACGGAATACCTCGACTTATTGAGACAGTGTTATTTTAAATTAAACCATTCACAACATTTATTTGTTCCTCTTTTTCCTAGATTTATATTTAGATATTAAATGATGCTTGTGAGGATGCCAATTTCAAGGTGGATTGAGGAGTTTTCTGAAAGGAATATTCGCACTTTTCTAACTTTTGTCGCATCACCGGAACCATTACAGCGCAATAAAAATACGAACAGAAAGGAAAGGAATTTCAATAAAATAACTTCCCGAAGCGGCAGTCTGTATTGAGACCATTAAACCAGCTTGCATCCTTTAATTACTAAATATCCTTTAAATAATAAATAAGAAAATAACTGTCACTTATTTAATTAAGACAAAAAACTTTGTTTGGCTCATACACAATCCATAGAATACAATGTAATGTATCCTGTAAGAGAGAGATGAACTCTCTGTGCAAACGAGCTAGGAGAATACAAAATAAATAAAAACTAATACAAAATTGAATTACACGCTAAAAGATTTATTTCTAATGAGCGCCAAAAGGTGACATTAGACAAATGACATTCTCGTACTGAGGCGAACATGGCCCAATGATCCTACATGCTAATTACAGTATTTAGGTGATTACGTTATATCAGTAATAACATATACTTATACATACGCACATCCAAAATACACATATACTGTTTTACGTGCTATACTCATACATACATCATACTCACATATACCGCTATACAAATATTCTTCTACATTTTATATCTATAGTGTTCGAATTAATTTCTACCTATTTCTTATAATATATGGACTTGTACTATCTAGGCGTAGTATTTGAAACCCACAGTTTTAGCTTCTTTTTATCATTTATTTTCTACAATTCATAGTTTTAAGATTGTTGTCTAGTTTATTGGAATATTTAATGGCTTAGTATTTAGAATTCTGTATACTGCAGTTTATAGTTATTTTTGGAAGTAATAGTGGTTTATTTCTTGTTATACTGTTCGAGTGAAAATATTTATCTTTTAAGCTGTCATAATGAAACTTGAGGGATTCTAATATAAAACGTTGTTTTAGGCTTAAAGGAATTTGATCTACTGTTAGCTTATCTATTTTGGCTCTTTTTAGTAACCTGTTTTGTATATTGATTAGTACATCAATCACTTTATTGTGCGCTCCTCCCCAAGCTAGTATCCCATACGCTGCAATGCTATGAAATAGTGCATAGTAAATCCTTAGTAATGTTTTTGCATGCATAAATTCAGACAGTTTTTTGAATATGAAGATTAAATATTTAGATTTGCTAACTACATGCTCTATGTCTCTTTCCCATTTAAGGTGTCTGTCGAAATATACACCCAAATACTTGCATGTGTCTACTCTTTTCAGTTCTTGGCCATCTATGTTTATTTCTAAATTTTTTGGTATGCTATCTATATAGCTTTCGAAGGTTATATAAACTGTTTTATTCAGGTTCAATGATAACTGATTACTGCGGAGCCATTTACTGATTATTTGTATGTAGTTCTTCGTAATGAGTTGGGTCTCGCTCCAAGAATTACCACTGCTTATTACTACGGTATCATCCGCATAAGATAATATGGAATTCTCTCTTCGAGGTGTCATTCCAGCAGGTCATTTATGTATAGGAGAAACAGTAATGGTCCTAGTATAGTGCCTTGTGGTACTCCCGTAGCTAGTTTCTCTTTGCTACTTTTGTAGTTACTAATTCTTACAAACTGATACCTATCTGTCAAATAACTTTTTATGGGATTTAGCGTAATTCCTCTGATCCCATAGTTGTTTAGCTTTTCCAATAATATCTCATGATTAACCGTATTAAAAGCCTTCTTCAAATCAAGGAAAGTTACTATGACAGGCTCTTTCTTTTCTATTTTATCGGTAATTAACTGGTGAACTAGGTAGATGGCATCTTGGCATCTTTAGTGCCTTTGTTTTTTATTAAATATATATATATATATATATATATATATATATATATATATAATACATATAAACAATTAGTTTGCCTGTGCCTAGAACCAACAACAACCAAATTAACAATCTATATTGTGTAATCCAACAAATATTTAATGAAAAAAAACTTTAAATGCCACTTTTTCATTTAAGATATAACTTTGGAGTATTTTCTCTTTGTGTTATTTAAAATTATAACACCATTGTATTCACGATAATAACCACGAATAGGTACCATCTGGTACCATCTGGAAAACTATTCTTTACAAACACATATCCCAGCTCTTTGGAAATCATTTGTAAATATTTAAAAATTATTTCTACTATGTACAGGGAATTTTTCCAAATTTGTAACCGGATCAAATTTGGAAAAAAAATCTATCCTGTGAATAAAATGCAACATTGATGTTTCTTATATTTAATATTCCCGGTACATAGTACAAATAATTTTTAAATAAATCTACATATAATAGATATCTGCCGTTGACTTCTATGATATTCCATTTCGAATAAAGTGATTTACTCTGTATATGCATTAGTGCGTTGTATGTTACATTAGTGTATTGTGTAAAATTGTGTAATGATATTTCCTGTCGAATATGGTCAATGACCCTGTATAAGCAGTAAACGTGGAGGGATGAAACACTTGGAGCCCTCTGTATTTGTTTTGTAATAGTAGATAAGATTTTAGCAATGGATTCAGCATTGCGATAGGATTATCGTCGTTCCACCCTTTTACTACATCGTAGTAAATAATTTCCTATATTAATTTTAAGTATTATTCAGAAGTCTTAGTGTAAAATGTTTACTTTATAATACGAAGCTAGTCTTAGTGGCAAGTAACTTTGACCGTTTTAACCGACTTCCAAAAAGGAGGATTATTCAAAAACGGTTTAGGCAATTTTGATGATTAAAACGGTATTATATTAAGGAACATTACATATAGGTCCCATATAATTATCTATAACATGAGATTTACAGTTTTTCAAAAAAAAGTAAATAACGGACTAGATTTTAGTGAATTTCAATCAATTATCACTGTTTTCTCTAAAACCGCTCAAGAAATTTGAACATTATAAATTGTATTCAAATTTTCATCAGAAATATCTAGTTTAAATGTCAAGATATGCCATGAAAGTATATCGTACAGGATGTTTGTAATGGTTTTCAATTTGATTCGTTTGAAGTAAGTTTCTTTTAGAGCCGAAGTTAAGTTACGGGACTTATAGTCGCGTGAAATGGCTGAAAGTATTCCGTTAGTTTATCGAAACGAAAATTTGTTATGCTAGCGAACTCTTCTATATGCATGATATACGGTTGTATGTGTGTGCGTGCGTGCATATGATATTAGGTGGTACATATGCAGTTGCATACATAGGATGGGGTTGAATTATAAGTTGGAATTGAATTAGTTATACAGGGCGGTTCCAATAATATTGTATTGGGTGGCACATAAGTAGTTACGTATACAAGGTGGTTGAAATAAGAGTGGAGCAAAACTATAATTATACATAGTGGACATTTGAGTTATAGGACGGAGAATAATTACAGCTATAGAAAAGGCTTTAAAAGTTGTCAGAAGCGGTTGAATATAAAGGATGGTTGAAATATAAGGTGAGTAGAATTACAGTTATACAGGTAGGTTTAAAAAAGTTATATAGTTTGGAACATAGTAGTTGCTTATACGAGGGGTTTGAAGTAAGAGTGTGGTATAATTATTGTTATTCAAGGTGTATCAAAAATTTCTTATATAAGCATAAGCAGTTAAGATATTTGAATTATAGGACCGGGCATAATTATAAACATGGGTTCAAAAAATTTTAGATAAAATAAATGGTAGAGTAAAATTATAGGATCAAAAAGATATGAATTTTTTTATATAGGTTAGACCAAGAGCAGTTACATAAATTTAATATTAGATATATGGGGTGAAATAAAATCATTGGTATACAGGAATAATTCAAAGAATAGACAAATAGAAAGAGTTAATAGCCTGGAGAGGATTTATACTGATACAGGGTGGTTTTAAAGATATCAGGACCGTTGTAATATTGTCTTGAGTTGAATTATAGTTGTTCAGGCTGATTCAGAAAATGATAGACCAATGAGTTGTATAGGGGTGACCAATACACAGAAGCATATACAGTATGGATGCAATATAGAGTGAATTAGAGTTACATACTTGTGACGTATATCAAGTCTCTAATTTACTTAATCGAAAAGAGAGAACTGGATTGTTTATTAAAACGAAAAGCAAGGTATTGTGTATTAATTGGACGTTATGTTTGTTTGTTTACTGTAATTTATTGATTTTCTATAAAAAAAGAGACTCTTAATATATTACCTTGTCCTTGTTTCTTACACAGAGGACAGAGTTATGTGAGTGTGGTTATTTCAAGATCAAGGTATTGTTGTTTCGGTAGGAAAATTCTCATTACATAACTTGCATTTTATTTCCATACTCATCTATTTTCATAAGTGTAAATGTGGGCCTACGTTAAGAAGTTTTCGCTTTAAAAATCAGTGGTAGGGTCATTAAGATCCAACAAGTTACTTAATATGTAAACGAGATAATTCAAGAGCGCTAATTCAAGCAAGTAACATAAAATCCATTCGAAAAAAAAAAACGGAACCAATCTCCCATAAATCTGAGAGCAACAGATATTCCCACCGTAACGCAATAATATCATCGATAATTTCTCTCCCCCTTTTTAACCAAAACCCTAGACTGGCATTTTCGCTAAATGACTGAATGAATTCGACTTGCAGGAAACACCGACGGCCCGGCGTTCTGCTGCCACACCACCGCCTGCCGGTTCTGGTTGTACGCTACGCGAGATGCTCAGCTGTTTTCTCTTCTCATCGTCTCTCGTGCACTCGTTTCTGCCTCTTCATCTCTTCTAAGTCAGTCGTCCTTCCGCGATGTCTCCACGACCTTCACCTAGTGAACCGAAAAACGTGGAATATGACGGTGAAATAAAGACCATCTGAGGATGAACTAAACCAACCCTTTCGTCAACAGAACGCAGACGATGAATATTCCCCTGACGCAAATCTTTAGATTACTGGCTTTTTCTGGAAATGTCTGGCGAAATTTGCATTTTTGTTTTTCCTGTCTCGGAGAAAATCTGTCGGTGGGGTCTGCGAACTTCTGTCTCCTATTCAAGTAAGGCTTGCAATTAAAAATTTATACAGCGAGGACGCGTGGGTTGGAACAAATTCATTTAAAATTCAGGTTTTGGTTTTTTGGAAAAATGCTCGGACACTCATTTATACAGGGTGGGCCAGAAATAAATTGCAACCATCTACTTCATTTTTTCAAAATGAAACATTTGTTTTTATTTTATTTTTGAATTTTGCATTGAATTCTAAGTATTTTTCATGAACAATATCCTATACCGACAATTAAGTTATTAAAAAAATTCATTTATTTCAAAATTGAAGAAAAAAAAACATCAATATATCAAACTAAATGTTTAAATTGTTGACCATTAACTTCCTGACAATACATAAGACGGTTTTCAAATTCACGTAACACTTCATTTAGCGTTTGCGACAGGATTCATTGCATTTCGACCCTAATTTTATTCTTTAATTCCTCGATATTTTACGGCTTATTGAAGTAGACTTTCGATTTCACGTAACCCCAAAGATAAAAATCCAACGGGCTTAGATTTGGAGACCCAGCTGGTCATTATATTACCTCTCCTTCCGATCCATTCTGTTGAAACTATACCGAATCGGCCAGTATATATGGGGTTTTCACCATTCGGGTAAAGTTTTGTTAAATAGGGTATTATGTCATTTTGTAATAGGTATAAATACTTCTCCGAGTTAAGTGTTCCCTCAATAAAAAAGGACCTACAATTGAAGTATCCACAATACCGGCCCATACGTTAACTTTCTTAGAAAACTGTGTATGACTTTCCATAATCCAATGTGGATTTTCTGATGCCCAATATCGAAAATTTTGCCTGTTTACTGAACCATTTAAACAAAATGTTGCCTCGTCGAAAAAAACTATCTTAATTGAAAATTGCGGGTTTGCATTGTATCTATCCGTCATTATTTCGCAAAATTCTACTCTCCGGTCCAAATCATCTTCAGTAAGTTCCTGAACTAAATGAACTTTGTATGGGTGCCATTTATTTCTATGCAAGCATTTTAGAACAGCCGATTTACTTACTGACTGTTCTGCGGCTATTTGTCTAGTGGATTTGTGAGAATTTTCTTGTAAATCGAGCAAAACTTTTAATTGTGTATCTTCTGGAAGATGTTTGGTTTTGTAATTGTCTCTTATGTGGCCAAATTCTACAAACTTTTTCTATTTTACTAACTACCGATCGTGTAATAGGCCGCTCCGGGTACTTCATATTAATCAATTCGCAAACTCAGCTTGTGTTCGAGTTCTGTCGCCATATCCAACCACCATCAAAATTTATATTCGCTGCTTTTCAATTAAACGCGCCATACTTTGAAACTTTGCAACTGCACTTGACAACGACTTATTTGAAGTAAAATTATAGTTCAGTTTCTATGGAAATAAACAAGTGTTAAAAACTCCAGTAATAAAAAAAGGGTTTCCATTCATGCGACCAAAATACGGCCAAAACTCATAAAAAAAAACAGTCGTAAATAAGTAGGTTTAAACCAACAAACACCTTATTTTTACCGTTGTTTTCTTAACTTTATAAGGAAATGTATTTTTTTAATAACTGTTAATTTTCTGTATAGGACTTGTACATGAAAAATAAAATAAAAAAATTAATGTTACCATTTGAAAAAATGAAGTTGATGGTCGCAATTTATTTCTAGCCCACCCTGTATAAATGAGTTTATCATTCCAAACACCTTAATTTTAAATGAATTTGTTCCAACCCACGCGTTCTCACTGTATATAGATGAATTGAGAAGCACTTCCTTATTTGAATTTGTTGGTAAATGCATATAGCTTGTGAGCGAAATTTATTTTGTCAATTTGTATTTATCTAGGGATCATTTGATTATATATCATCAAATCATTCCTACAACTGTGGCAGTTTCATGGTCAATGTACCTTGAAATTTCGGATTGCTCGTTGCCTTTGATTATTTTGCGTGTAATTAGGATTATTTCCAGCTAAAACACACGGAAATTGATAACGACGACGAATACTTGTTGATCATAGTTTTATAACATTCATTTTGCGCTCCCTAAAATTAAGAAACCTTCTAGAAGTTAATTATTATCAAAAAAAAATTGCGAAACAAAAACCGGTTGAATATAAAAAATAACAACAACGGCACTCCCGAAAACTCGTTTAATTTAAAAACCTGACTTAAAGGTGCTTCCCGAATCGAAAATAGGTACATTTTGGCATAATATTAAATTCGAGTATCTTCGACGATTCTATTTAAGGCCGACTGTCTTATGAAGCGAGCAATTTATATTTCGCGTTAATTGAATCGAAACTCTGTTTTGTAAATAAGAGATTTTGTTTTGGTAAAATAAATACGTTTAAAATAACTGAATGTTTATGTATTTGAACCCACGAAATCTATTACAATATTCTAGACTTCTCTTTCTCTCAGAATATCTATTTACAGGCTAACGAACTAAATTTTTATGGCATATGATATAATATTACACCATATTCAGTTTTTCTTCGAGTATTCCATTTTATCACGAAAACTTGTCAATATCGACTATCAGTTCAGCACTACTAATCGAATTACTCTCAAATGAGGAAACGTCAAAGTGAAAACATTATTTTTTATGGCTACCTACGTTAAAAGTGAAAATAAGAGAGAAAAGCATCCATAAAACTATATCGAGTATTATATCGTTGAAAAGCTCAAAAAAGTCCGATTTTTTGAGATCATAGCCAACTATGGTTTCCATTCAAAAAAATATAAGTTTGTGTCATATCTCGAAAACGAAAGCTGTCACGCAAACGAGGACATGACAATCATATCCGGGATACAATTCCCTTCAATTTTGATTTTTACACTTTTTTATAAAATCAAAAACAAAGGAGCTAGAGGGATTTGACTAAATCGACAGAATTTCGGTTTTTCAGAATATCTAGTAAGCCATGACTTTTTACAAAAATCCGAAAGTGTCATTAAATTGGGTCAGTAAAACTGCAAATCTTTCCCAATTTAACCATTGCTCTATCTCGGCTAGTTTCCGAGATCCCCATACTGATCATCAAAAAAAACACGCACCCTGTATAGGTGATAAGGTAATAATGAAAAACTATTAAATTCTATTCAGATTATTTTTTATTTTTTAAGATCGTATTTGGCACCTTTATATTGCAAACATTTATCGTAGTGAAGTGAGTACCATACCGATACTACATAACTCAAAGCTACTAAATCAACTATCTTTACAATGAGATCTATCACATATCTTGGTAATAAGCTTATTAAAATGATGAAATATTTAAACATTTATTATGGGAAGTTTATATAAAATATTATTTAAAATATCTTTATGAGATAAATTGGGGTTAAATCTTCGTGTTAAGCTTAATAAATTAATAAAATATTTAAGTATTATAGATCACTTAAAAAAATTTAAAAGTCATAATTAAAATTAAGTAATAGTAAATTGTATTTCAAAAAGAGCATCTTGGCAGCTTTGTCCCCCAAAAGGCTGTCACGATGTGGCTCATAAACAATTCCTGCTGCACTAAAAACTTGCTCACTTGGAACACTTGTCGCCGATTATGATAAATATGTGCAAGCGATGTAACTGAGACCTCCAAGTGACTTGTCCAGTCCATAACTATCATACTTTAATGTCTTTGGTTATGAGAGTTAACTTTTATAGAAGTCAATAACTTTTGTCCATAACAGATTGTTTCTTTCCAAAGGTTTATGTGCAATATTTACCGCCGCGTATTCTAAAAAAGTAAAGATTCGTATCCGTATCGGATCTTGGGATCAAATATCCGTTTTCAGATCCGTATCCGCGGATATACAATTTTAATGATCCGGCACTAGTTCGGACCGTCAAGAAGTTCTCCGAAATTATTCAACATTTACAGATTTCAAATACTTGTCTGTTGCACGAATAAACTGAGGATCCTAATTTACAGGCAAAATTACTTTGACGTCAAAGCATACTACCTTTTATAAATAAAATATATTTTCGACTAGTAATTAAACATAAATGAACAATTCTTCGCTTACTTTTGACACGAAAACCAAATAAATTCAAATCACCGAATCTGATAGTATTACACAGTCAAATAATAAATTCTCACTATCGTGTATTGAAATCGAAGGCAGAGGGAACAGAAATGGCAAACAGAATGGAGAACCGCGAACTTCCAGTTGACGGTTGTGAGAAATCAATTCAGATCGTTATCCTAACGAGGTGCGGTGTAGTCAAATTGGATGTCCTCAAGGGTGAGCAAAAAAAAACGTGTGAATATCGAAGTAAAAGCTGGCGTTCCCTTATCAGTTTTTCCACATTTTTGAATATTTGATTCAAAACAATTATTGTATTTTTGTTTAGATCTCATTTATGATCAATAACACTACAAGGAACACACAACGACATAGTCTTCTATATTATAGAATTATAATTATTAAAGAATTGAAACTTAAAAATGGTGGGGTAGAAAACATTCATGCGAAGACTATTTTAGCTTTATCTGAGCACATTGCTGAGCCGCTCACTCGTATTATAAATATCTGTATTGAACAAGCTATATGGCCCAATGCTTTAAAAAAAGCTGATGTTATACCTATACATAAATCTAAAGATAAACACTAATATCAAAATCAACCTATAGGCCTATTTCATTGGTATCAAACTTTGCTAAAATATTTGATAAGATAATTTACACTAGATTATTGCAATTTGTTAAAAAATATAAAATATTATCAAAAAGTCAATATGGATTTAGACAAAATTTGGGAACCAAAGACGCATTGAACTACTTAACAGACATTATATATAACAAATTAGACAAGAGTCGTCATGAGTTGTGACATTTCTCGACTTTGCCAAGGCGTTCGGCACTGTTGACCATCAGATACTACTTGACAAGATATACAATTACGGTATAAAGGGTAAAGCTCATAAATTAATAGAAAATTATTTAGGCAGTACGCACCAGAGAGTAAAAATCAATAATATCATGAGTGAATTCTCTCAGATTAATACAGGTGTTCCACAAGGAACTGTCTTAGGACCGTTTCTGTTTATATTATATATTAATGAACTTTTAAAGCTATTGCCTGACGGTATTGTAATATCATTTGCCGATGATACGGCTGTTGTAGCTAGTGGAGACACTTGGAAGGAAGTTGAAACCAACATGAACAACTACCTAATTGAAATAAGTAATTGGCTGGCTGTAAATAAATTATCACTAAATATTGACAAAACTGAGTATGTTACCTTTGGCAACTATTCTAACAGTGTTCCTGAACGCATAAACATTAATATCAATGGAC
This sequence comes from Octodonta nipae, assembly GCA_034190945.1. Taxonomy (NCBI): domain Eukaryota; kingdom Metazoa; phylum Arthropoda; class Insecta; order Coleoptera; family Chrysomelidae; genus Octodonta; species Octodonta nipae. The sequence goes on from CM067219.1 coordinate 139,613,537, forward strand.
TCAATATAAAAAGGGTAGAACATTTTAAATATCTGGGTGTAGTTCTCGACTATAGATTGACGTGCGAATTACATATTAAATATATTTTAAGTAAAACTAAGTACCTTATATATATTTTCTATAATTTAAGAAATCTATGAACACTGAAACCTTACTTATGTTATACTACGCTTTTTTGCATTGCGTTATTAGCTACGGAGTAATAGCATGGGGAGGAGCATATAATAACACTTTACAAATGCTTCAGCGATTTCAAAATAGACTACTAAAAATTATAGAAAAGAAACAAGTTATACCTAACCAAAAATACCCACTCAAGATTAAACAACTGTTTACATGTGAATCTGTGGTATATCATTATAAAACGCTTAGTAATGTATTCAATAATTCTACGAGCATAACAAGAAATAAAACCAATCAAATCCCTAACAGAAGTAAAACTGTCAGCCTCAAGAATAGTTACTATAGAGCAATAATAACATTTAACTCTTTACCAAATAAATTTAAAATAATGGCAACCGGAAAGATAAATAAGATTAAAACAAAACTTAAACCCTGGATTATGAAAAATGTATGAAAGTACTTAGGATACAACTGTTGTGTTATGGACAACTTAATTTATATATATAAGTACAATGAAACTTTTTTTAATCCAATTAGTTTAATTTTACTTAATTAGTTTACTTAGTGGTTAGTTTGTAAGTATATACCAGCCTACGAGCAGGTAGCTTTGTTACCTTGTAGGATTTACTATGTAAATATGCGTGGAATGTATCTGGTAAATAAATAAATAAGTAAATAAATACAAGAATATTAGGAACAAAAACAAAATAAAAGGTTAATAATTGGTTTCCTCCGAAAACAAAACATAGGCTAAAGAGATGTTTAATAAATTTTTAGTTACAATATCACCAGAGCTGGATCAATCGCATCCCATATTATCCCTAATGAATAAACACTGTGTAAAGATAAAGAATGTACCAAGTATGGTAACGAAATGCAAATATTGCATCTGTTTCGACACAAATACGACACCACAATTCCTTGGTCTTGAAACACCCATACAACTTAGTTTTTTGTGTAAGAAACAGTGACCAGTTTTTATATTAAGAGTCTCTCCTTTTATAGAAAATAAACAAATATAACATCCAACTAATACACAATACCCGCACATAATTTGCTTTTCATTCTAATAATTATTCCTATTCTCTGCATGCGATATTTTAAATTTTATACATCAGAAGTCTGGACACCACAAAATGTAGTATACTGGAAGATCCTATGGGTGGTGCTGTAATTGGTACAGTGCGTGTTATTCATTTACCATTAATTTTAAATAAGATCTTATAGCTCATTTGAATAGTATATACAATACCTACTCAGCCATATTAACTTTGTCTGGGTTTGGGCCAATTTTAATCGATAAATTTAATAGAAACTAAAATTATTAGTGGTCAAAGAGTTCAAAATATTCGAGAGTGACTAGCACTGTATTAATAGAAAGTAACATAAGTAAGTTCAGTATGAACTAAAAAGTCTTAACACGTTAAATCTATCTTATATAGTTTAAAACCTAGTCCATATTAGATTAAGAGTTTAGAAATTCCAAATGACTACACCAAAACCCTTCAAGAAATTAAATTAAAAAGTGCTGGGTAGTTAATATCTCTATGGGTAAAAAGTTATGTGTTCTCATGATCATTTAAGGCACATAATGAAAGTCAATCGATATCGTTATAGGACACACAGGATGTTCATAAATGTTATATGTACTCCACAGCTATTACATATGCATATTTAAATTTACTTGTTTTTTGGATGGCCCATATGCAGCGGCATAAACAGAGTATTTAAAAACTAGGGAAGAGTGCAATTATAATTATACATCGAAAAAATAATTATATGGTGTAGTCCATTAGCCGTTGAATTTACAGGGTTCTTGGTAAAAAGGGGTGGTGGAAATATGTGCTGGAGCAGAGTTATACTTATACAGTGTGGTTTAAAAAATATTCCAATAAAAATGCAACAATTTATAGCCCATAAGCAGATGCATATATAGGGCAGATGTAATATAGGGTGATAGGAATTATTGTTATACAGAATTATTATAAAAAATGTTAAAAAGGGAAATGACTTATTGGGTAGCCCACTATGAGCAGCATATATATGATGGTTGAAATATAGGGCGAAGAAGAATTATAGTTACAAAAGATAGTTTAAAAAATTTAGAAACAAAAAGATTAAATACGGTGATTCTTAGGCAGTCGAATATATAGAATGATAAGAGTGGAACTATAGTTACCGGGGCTCAAAAAATGTTAAAATGCATGATGCTTGGTCCATGAGCAGTTGCATATACAGGATAGTTAAGTTATAGTCCAGAGTAAAATTATAGTTATATAGAATAGTTATTCTGTTTTCTATATTATTCTATTCTTAGCTGAACTATTTAAGTTTAAGAAATTTCCTGGTAACTAAATTTTTGTATTTAATTTCCACTTACTATCTCTGCGATATTAAATTATGAATTACGAATACGACAAATAAATATATTAATTCTATATGAAAAAGTAGTTGAATTTCATTGGTTATTAACTCAATAAGATTACTTAAAAAACAACAAACACTTGTTTAAATTTTCTAAATAATTTTCTTCTAAAATTTCCAAGTCTCTTCTTGGTGTTTTAAAACAATACACCAAATTTACCCCCACATACGGTATCAAGAATTCCATTGATCTAGTTTCAAAGATCCAAAAAATCCCTCTTTCTAATATTGCCAAACTCCTTTTATTCGACTTGATCAATCTATTTCCCAGCTTACCACCTGATGAACGCATCAATCTAATCATAAACCTACTAGATAATAATAATATCAATCCCATAATCAAAAATGAAATTCTTTCTCTTCTGCATCTCTGTATCAATCAAAACTACTTCAAATTCAACAACAACATCCACAACAGTACTCAAGGCTTAACTATGGGCAATCTTTTAAGCCCCCTTCTATCTGAACACGAATCTCAGTAACTAAATCCTGTATTGGTATCTATACGTCGATGATATTATTGCGTGTTTTACTGGTACACATCGACAATTACAGTTACTACACAACTACTTAAACCAAATACACCCCAACATAAAATTGACACTTGAAACAGAAACAGATAACACACTAAATTTCCTAGACCTAACAATTAAAAGACAAGACACCAAACACACATTCTCCATATATCATAAACCATCACACTCTGACCTTACCATACACAATAGTTCACACCACCCCATACAACATAAACTTGCTGCATATCACTGTATGTTACACAGACTCGTAACAATACCACTTAACAAAACCGACTTTGATACAGAACTTGAACAAATCAAACTCATGGCAGTCAACAATGGTTACACCTCTCAACTTATTGACAACTTATTAAACAGAACATTAAAGAAAATTGCTATTAAAGAAGTCTATCCCACTGACCCCAATCCCATACCTAAATTATACCGTACTCTCACATTCAATGGAACCCCCTCGCAAAAAATCTCCCAGTTTTTACAGAACAGGAACATATATACAGCCTTCACAACAAACAACAATTTATCTAGACATATACGAAACAACAAAGACAAGACTAACAAAAATTCTAACTCAGGTGTCTATAGGTTGAACTGTGGTAGTTGCCCCAATTTCTATATTGGTCACACGGGAAGATCTTTCAATTCAAGATGGCGTGAACACACTAGAGCTTTCGAAAATCAACAACAAAACAAATCCACATTTGCGGACCACTTATTGAAACAAGACCATATACCTCAGAATACACTTGAAATTTTACATTTACAGAACACAAGTAAAAAATTATATCTGCTGGAATCACTAGAATTTAATAAAAACAAAGATTCCCCTAATCTATTAAACGACCAAACTGATACCAATTCATCTCTATTACTTAATCTTAATATCTATCTAATTTCATAAATGTATAATTTAACTGACCTATATCCAGCCCACTTCTTCGGAAATTCCCCAAAATTAAAACCTTTTAATCATTTTATTACCTTACCTGAAGTTCCTTTGTATGAAATATAAATTTAGCCTTCATTGTATTTCCAATTTCTGATGAAACCAGACTTGGCGAAACATATGTCAAATTTAAAGAAATAAAAAGTGAAAATTTAAACAAGTGTTTGTTGTTTTTTAAGTAATCTTAAAAATGAATTTTTATCAAGTGAAGACTGAAACAATCATCAATTAACTCAATAGGTCGAATTTCAGCCACAAGCGATTCTAGTCTATTTAGATATGTGATATGATGTATAGTCACTGTTTAACAATACTCAAAATAACTTTAATTACTTCGCACTAACAAGTTTTGTTGTACGCAATTAACCTCTTGTTTCTATTTTATATAGAACATGATACAAAATCAAGGATCTTCATACTCATATAATAAAACGTTTGCTGTACAATTCCCAATAAACTTCCCAGATGCAAACTTTAATTTTCCCTGACAATTAACGTCAAAATCTTTAATCAAATATAGGACGACGTGTGTAAATATTATCAAAGATATATGCCAAAGAAATAGTTTATCAAAGATTAGGTATTACACTATGAAATATCTTTGACAAAGATGTTTTATCAAAGATATTTGATAAAATATTTGACAATGTAATAGCGGCCTTATATAAGACTATTTTTTTATAATGGTATGTCTTCTCACCTAGTATTTTCAAAATACCTTAATATTGAGTATACATATAACACTCAAATGGGAGATGATAAGATCATATTCCAATATGATTGTCGAAATCACATACGAGGGTGAATGAAATATGAACCGGACTTTTGTTTTAAAAATTTTATTGGTATGATCAATACAAATTTTAATACATATTATTTTTCTACATAGTCTCCTCTCTTATGTATACCTTTTTCCCACCGAATCGGCAGTTTTTTAATACCTTTCTCAAAGAATGAAACTGGTCGTGTCGATAACCAATTGCGCACAAACGTTTCTACACCTTCGTTGTCCTCAAAGTGGTGGCCTCCCAGTTCTTCTTTAAGTGGTCCAAACATGTGGTAGTCACATGGCGACAAATCAGGACTGTAAGGCGGGTGTTCAAGGGTTTCCCAATGCATTTTGTTCAATTTTCCTTGAGTCAATGCGGCTGTATGTGGCCGAGCGTTGTCATGCAACAGAATCACACTTCGGATAGACATATCCCGTCTCTTTTGCCGATAGGCAAGTTTCACTTGTTGGAGTAGTTCACAGTAATACTCTGCATTAATTGTACGGCGTTCGTGCAGAAAATCGAATCCCAAAAAACTGTTGCAAGAATTTTCCCTGCAGAAAGACGAGTCTTGGCTTTCCGCGGTGCTGCCTCTCCAGGTTTACGTCACTCCATGCTTGCACGTTTGGAATCCGGGTTATAATGATGTACCCATGTCTCATCACAGGTGACAATATGTCTCAAAAACTCATCCCTCTGTGCTCGATATCTTGCTAACAGCCTTTCACATACGTCAAGACGGTTTGCTTTCTGATCTTCCCCTAGAAGGCGAGGAACCCATCTTGCACACACTTTTCGGTAACCCAACTCATCTGAAATGGTTGATTGAGCACTCCCGTATGATATTCCAACGTGTTCAACAATTGCCAATACTGTAAGATGTCGGTCACCTTCAATCATCCCACGACTTGCGTAGATATTCGCCTCATTGATGCCTGTCGTGGGACGGCGTGCATGAGGCTCATTTTCCACTGTCTCTCGGCCATCTGAAAAAATTTTATGCCAGTCGTACACTTGGGTCCTTGAAAGTGTTTCATTGCCGTACTGTGCAGATAGTCGACGCAAAATTTCCGAAGGTCTAACGCCCTCTCGCGCCAAAAATTTGATAACAACACGTTGCGCAACAGACGTATGCACCTCTTGCTCTGACATGATGCTACTAACAGCGCATCGACTACGCCTCGCCAAACCGACGAACTCCCCTCTTCTTAACATCCCTACCTAACATATATCGAGACGTCACGCCACTCGAATTACCTATATGGCGAGAAACAGAAAAATCCGGTTCATATTTGATTCACCCTCGTATTAACGTAAGGACATAACGATTACAAGCCAAGTTCTCATTTTTCAAACGAAAACTTGTACCCCGGAAAATTCCGTCCACCACCATTAGTTTCGAAAGCTCACCCGGTAACTAGCAGGTGTCAATTTGTTCTAATAGATGGTGGCAGAAAGACTCCACTCAGCTCTCAGCACGCTCAGAGCATCTCTCTAACGATCGCTCATTAAAACTACCCGGGCATTATATTTTAAAAAGCGTCGAGACTCCAATGAGAGCTTTATTGTGCTCTGCTTTCTAGACGGTCACCTAATTTAACTTTATTACGCCACCGCCGCATAAACCATTAAATTGTTCTAACGATACCCAGTTAGTTAGTTACAATTTTGATGTTCGAACTAAGGGGATTCTTATGTAAAGGCGGATTTAAAAAATTGATTACGGCGAAATTAACTAGTGCTACCTGAAACCTACACATTTTTGGTGCATTTTCCAGCAAATTTTTATGTGGCAGCAACTGGAACCCGCGACTTCGTCCAAGTAGAATTAGAAGAACTACAACTATAAAAATGTTGAATTTCTAAGCCTGGAATTATTTTCTGTAAGAGTGTCATTTTCATTGCAATTTTCAAAAACAAATATTTTTTTTTCATTTACAGTTCATTGTTTCTTTAATTAATCGTAGTTAGGGCGGTACTCCCGGATCAAGGGTACGCAATGTAATTTCATTGTCGTCGTTGTACCCTAGAGTGCGCATCTTTGTGCCGTTTATGGCATTCCATGGCCGGATATTTCTATTTCTCTTGCCTGATTGCCAGGAGGGCACTTTGCCTGAGGCGAAACATCTGTCAAAGAATAATTTGGTCAAGTGCGAGTTGAACTCACATACTAAGGGTTAGGTACCACCTTCAATATTTGATACAATGTAGATGAATCAAAGTATATCTTTTTCTAAATTCAGACAGCAGGGAATGAGTGCATTTTCTTATGTTTACCCTAATATCTGTTAAATAAAGCGTTTTAAATTTATAAAAATTATACACTTTTATTTTCCACACATAGATTTTTTATTTTATCTGCGACATGATTCGCTTGATTTTTATAAAAGATGTATTTAGTTTTCTAATTTGGCCCCCAAACTTAACATTAGAGGTTTATTTTAATAATAATCTTTCAAGGAAGCCTTTTATAATCTACTGTCTGAATTTTAGACTCTGTAAATTGGAAAAAAAGGGGAAAATAGGTCAAGTTTCAAATAATAAATTATTAAATCTTTTAGAAAAATTATTTAAAATTACAAATAAAATATATTTTTCAAAATTATAAATAAGGTTGTTTCTAAAGTGGGAGTTAAGTCGAAGTTTAATATTGTCAATATCTTTTAAACAAATAATTTAAAAATAATTCCCATAATGAACCTTTTATTTGATAAATTACATGATCCGTTTGAGAATTTAATTTTTATTTTCCATTTAATTCTATAATTTGTCCCCAAAATTAATATTAGGGTTTTTTACTAATTTTTCCCATAAATTTCAAGTCAGCCGCAGTACCCCTAATTATTTTCAAAATTTTGGATAGTATGGTTTCGGAAATAAAGTGGGAAATGAGAATTTTTATATATTTTTGTTAATATCTTGTATACATTTAATTTTAAAAATATGAAAAATATATATTTGTGTTCCTCATAATGAGCCCTTTCTTTTGATTTATTGGATGATGCGTTAATTTTTTTTATTTTTCGTTTTATTCTACAATTTGGCCCCCAGAATGCAATAAAGGGGGAATTGGTATTCTTTATATTTTTGTTAATACATTTTAGAAATATGAAAAAATATATTTGCATTCGTCATAATGAGTTAGTCTCTAACCAGAGACTAGTTTTAAAAATTACAATGTTATAAAGTAAGTCATATCACCAAAATTCACATCCTCATGGGATGAACCATAAAAATTATTAAAATGATCATACTTCGTATCGCTACGATATACTGCTAGCAAATCAAAAATCCACAATTAATTGAAAGACTTCAATCGTGATGAAGCCAGATTTCGGGCTTTAGCTTCACGCGAAGTTTCTATCCTTTATTGAAATCCAGAGGAATTCGCTTTTAAATCATACCTGGTTTTATTCATATCGCTAATATCAGTCATTTATGCAGATAACCCCTTACGATCATAGAAATCCGTACAACGCCATCTATCGAATTCTAACAAAGCTATGAACCGATGAATAACACATTCGAGATCACAGTGCCACTTATGAGGTGTGTTAGATAGCATATACCTTTCACAATAAATAGGTTATAAACTACAAAAGGGTTTTTAAAATCTTACTGATAGTTCCAGAGATTTAACCTATTCAAACAAATCCTTTGGGTTTGTTTCATTAGTATAGCTTCGTAGTTTCCCTGCCACATTGAGTTCTGCTGTTTATTTTGTATGTCAAGAGAACCCAGTGAAGAAACTACAAATAGTGACGGTCCCAGGCGGGTAATAGGGACCCCAAAATCAAGTCTCATTGATAAATCCCTTAAAATAAAACAAATTTGAAAATTATAAAAAAAATAAGTAATTTCAGTAAGATTGTTGAGTGCGTCATTGATTAATTTATCTGTAATATAATAATGGAAAATAATAATAAAGTTTGACTATAAGTCTACTCCACCCGCTATTTCAACCACCTTGTATATGCAAGTACTAATCGGCCACCCATTATAATATTTTTTCTACCACCCTGTATAATTATAAATCCATCAATGCCAAATATATTTCACCATAACCGCAACTGCTTATGGGGCACCGAAAATAATAATTTTGTTCAACATGTTTTTGAATCACCTTGTATGTATTACAACTACCCTGTATACGCTACTGCTTATTGGTCAACCAATATAACATTTTTTAAATAATTATCATAATACTTCTTCACCCTATGATTCAACTATCCTATATTTGCAACTTATGAACATTTTCACCTTATATTTTTCAAGATGTATTAAAGTATAATTTCTCTCCACACTTCATTTAAGCCACCCTTCGTTTACAAGTTTTTCTAACCTTGTTAGAATGACACTATATAACTATAACTTTACTGCGCACCATACTTCAGGTACTCTATATATGCAAGTGCTATATAAAAAAATTCTAGCATTTTTGACCAACCCTGTATAAATCTAACTGTAAGCTACCCTATATTTCAACAACCTTTTATATGCAGCTACTTATTTGCCACCAAATATAACATTCTGTACTACCCTGTATCCTTAGAACCCTACCCCACCCTATATTTCTACCATCCGGAACAGCTTGTAGGTCATACCATTACCTTAAAATATTTTTAAACCCACCTATATAGCTGTAATTATACTCCGTTACATATTTCAACCATCCTATATATGTAACTACTTGTGGATATAAAACAAGTTTTTAACCACAACATAAACTATAATTTCACTCCACTTTATATTTCATACACCCTGTATAAACAACCCATTTTATAACTATAGTATCTTATGAACATAACACTTTTTTTAAGTTTTTTTATTCACTGTATAAATATGGCATAAGCACTTTTGGACCACCCCTTATAACTAATTCCACTCCCTCTTATTTCCACCACATCGTATATATCCAGCTTCTTATAGGACACCAAATATAACTTTTTTTAGATTTTTTAAATCCATGTAATTCTACTCCGCTCTATGTTTTCTATACAGGGTGTCCCAAAAGTCCCGGAACGGCATTTTATCTCGGCGGGAACGCATTTTAGAGAAAAATGTTTCAAACAAAACTTATAGGATTTGTCCCTGACTATCGAACTGTGACCTTGAATTTGACCTTGAACTTAACCTTCAAGGTCATTTCAAGGTCAAGTCTGTTTTTTCAAATAGGGCAACATATTTCTGACCTCGGAAATGGAAAGATCGGAAAATTTTACGTTCAAATATGTCCTTGACCATTTTTAAAACTTGACCTCTCGTGGTCAGTAAAGGTCAAGTCAAGGTCAAGAACAACTTCGTTGCGTAGTTATACTAAGCATCGCATTTCCGTGGAAAAATCCTAAACCTTAGTTCTTGAAAAAAAAAAATTTAAACCCATATTTGACGAGCTACGCAACGAAGTTGTTCTTGACCTTGACCTGACCTTTACCCAACATGGTTGAAGTTTTTTCGCTATATCTACCATATCTGTCAATTTAGAGAGATAAAATATCTACCAGATTTTAAGTCAACAAAAATAGATTCAGCAAAATCAGTTAAGTAGTTCTTACGTGATGCCCGAACAAACAAACAAACAAACTTACAATTTTATAATAGTATAGATAATATTTATATATTCTTCTAATGTTTATTTCAATTGGTTGGCCAACTTCAAATTACACTAAAAATTAAATCGCAAATATGTTGAATATTTGGTGCTCCTCCTTCTTTCCGTACGATGACCGTTTAACAATTCGAGGCGGTGTGGGGGCAAGACGGGGATGGCTGGCGGCTGCCGGTGGAGGCTCGTGCACCAGAGTGCAGAAACTACAGCATGCGGGTTCGTTACTGATATCGCATTTCGATTCAAAAGACCCACATGCTCCGACTATTTGCCGACATTTCGTTCATTAATTAACAGGCCGAATTTATCTACGAAAGTGCGTCGTTGACTTTGGTTAATTAATTTGGTGACGTGCTTTCTGGAGTTAGTGCCCAGAAATATCGGGTAGCTCAAATATAAATTCCGCAAACGAGTGGAAGTTTTTGAAAAAATTCTAATCAAAATCACAACCGCAGAAATAAAATTTATTCAGGTAGACTAGATTTATGTGACCAAGTCCAAAATCATATTCTCAGGTTGTTTATAAGCAGGGATGGCCCCACTTGGTTGTGGGAAAAATTTCAAGGTTACGTCCCTCACTTGAAAATCAAGATGACACCGCCCAGGCTTACCGCACGTGCCGTGTTACGTAACCACCTGGGGGTCAATGATGTATGGCATAGAACGATGGCATTGAACGTTGGTATGGGGCGTTGACATATGGCATTGAACGATGGCACGGAATATTTACAGCTGACAGGTAGGCCGTAGAGTATGGTCAGAGGTACGGAACACGGTTGACCGATGACGTACTGTACTACAGGTGGGTTATAACGTAGTAGATAAGCAGTTGCCATATGCCTCCTTGAAGAGCTTTCATTGGTTAATTACCACGTGCTCAGCCGTGCCAAGCTCTCATTGGTCAATAGTCACGTGATCTGTTTAACCGCGCCAAATTACAATGATATACGAAATAATATATATAGTTATATTACTAAAAACCGTCATGATCATGGGGGATCGAACCCCGGCCGTCTGCTTCCTACCTAAACACTTAGTATATATGCTAACAAGACTACCTGATTTAGCCTATCCAACAGTTGGTAGTATGTTGAATGCAAATCCGTTTAATATGCGTAGGAATATTACCACTCACCGGCAACCGTAGAGATAGCTGTTGGGTGGAGACACGACGACGATCTTGCACCAAATTACAATGATATGCGAAATAATTTAAATAGTTATGTTACAAAAAACCGTCATCATCTTGGGGAATCGAACCTCGGCCATCTGCTACCTACCTAAACACTTAGCATATGTGCCAACAAGACGACCTGATTTAGCCTGTCCAACAGTTGATAATATGTTGAATAAAAATCCGTTTAAGACGCGTAGGAATAATTCCACTCACCGGCAACCGTAGAGATAGCTGTTGGGTGGAGACACGACGACGATCTTGGTGCGAATATTAAATGCCTGCTAAAATAGCATAAAAGATGTTATTCTGAAAAATACAATAAGTACAGGTATAGTATCACATTGTAAAATAAACAAAACCAATCTTTACCGAACGCATACAAAAATCAGATACCTAACAAGCAGCAAACAATTTTTAAAATATGTCTCATTAGCCCACACAGTTGAAACTTTGCCTTTAAATTAAAGATGCCGAGCCGTAAACCCCCGGCGGCGACTTTATTTCTTAGTACTACGAACGACACAAGATGGCACCTGTTGCAACTGTAACCCACAACACTGATACCGTCACCCTGTCGGCTCTCCACCCGACGACTTCCCAGCGCAAAGCTGAACACCACATCACCCAAAACAGTACAACAGCATGATCGTTCACTAGGAGCAATGATGTCACTCCTTCGCCCACACCAGAACCCCGAAATTTGGTCCAGCCGAAATTAGGCCCGGGTCAAGTGCCGAAATTTCAACGCGGTGGTACACTTCCGAAATTTGAACCCGGAATCAACCTAGATCATAGTGCGCCAATCCGTGCCTTTAGCACTGATATTATCCATGATTAAAATTATTTTGTTTTGTATTTAACAATTTTCTAGGAATAAGACCACAGTTGGAGGAAAAGACTGTACATTTCAAAATTTCCAGAGCTCTAAATCAGACCCTGTTCTTAATGACAAAGAGAACATTCAAATGCTTGACAGTACAGAGAATTTACGACGATTTGATATATACAGGATAGCACAAAAAATCCAAAGATCTTAATAATAAAGCTTTTTTCAAATTAGAAGAATTTAAAAGTTAAACCAGTTTATATTATTTTCGGACATAAAATTTAACAGCATTTAACTTATTCTATCACGCTAGTAATAGTTTATAGATAATTATTGCTAAGATTGTAACAGAAAACTCGTAGAAATAAACGAGTTAAATATTAAAAATCTCCAAAAATACGAATTTATTTTGTTTTTTGCTTATATAATGAAAAGTAGTGGAGGAATCATAATGCCGTCTACAGGAAATTTGTAGAGAATAAAGAATAAGAAATGCTTCTTAATGAATGTTTATAGATCCAGATTGGAGCATTTTTCACCGAGCAAATTCAGAAAAACTGATCAAAAGTAGATTTTTTTCAAAAATTTAAAACTTTCTGGTAGCTAATACTGGAGAGTCATCGTCAAAACGATAGTTTATGATTCCTGGAAGTTTCCTTGGACTTCCATCATCTTGAAGTGGTTGATCTCACAACGTTTCAATAGCTGTGTATCTGCTATCGTCATCAGGTGAATGAACGACAAAATTAATTATTATTTTTTACCCACACTGTATAATTATTATTCTACTCCACGCTATATTGCAACAATCTTGTATATGGAACTACTTATGGGCCACCCAATATAACATTTTTTCACCACTCTGTATACTTAAAATTCTAGTCCACCCTAGATTCATCTATCCGGTATGTGAAACTGTTTGTGGATCATAACATTTCTTTTTAATATTTTTTAAACCTTCCCGTATAGTTGTTATCATACACTGCTACATATTTCTACCATCCTATAATATGTTACTTGAAAACTTGTGAACTATTTTATAAACTTTTTTTAACCAATTTCATTTCTTTAATAATAGCTCAAGAAAATTCAAACATTCTAACTGCTTACATAACATTCATTTTTATCCACCCTGTATAAATATAATTCCTTTTTATCCTTATTTCACGCACATATTAAATGCTACTTCTTATGACCCTAACAATATAACATTTTGTTATTCACCCTGCATAAATATAATTCAACTTCATCCGTTTTTCAACTACCTGATATATATAACTGTTTATGGTCCACTTAATATGTCTTTTTCGAACCACCCCGTATCACTTCCCGGTTATTTCAACCACATTGTATATATGCAGCTACTTACCTAATATACCTTTTTCACCATTTCTTAAATACATGTAATTCAACTAAGTTTTACCTATCCTATATATGGAACACCCTTTAAAATTTCACTTTAAATATCAGTTGAATTTTTTTAGACGAAACATGATACATTGGCATATTCCGAATTTTGAATGAAGCTAAGGTGATTCAGGTATCTAATATTTGGTGCATGCGGTATATTACCGAATATGGTAGTAGTTTTTCCCCAATATCTGCCGTTTCTGTCAATTTATGGAGAAAGTTCAAAAATTTAACATGGAATGATTACTGTTTACGTTTTAGATCATGTAAATCTGTTTGTGAAGAATAACTTTTTCTCTTAAAATTATTATTAATTATAAAAGAAATCGTTTGATTTATGAATACACACTGTATATACATATTAGCTGACATTTATTTTGATTAATTCATCTTTTTCACAATTTACCACAAGTTCCAAACAGTCAATACCAGCAACTGCATCAAAGCATGTAATAATGGCGAATCCACCAAAACATAGAGTATAAGTAAATAGGTAAAAAGTTTTTACCCATTCTCTAAGAAACTATACAAGCTATGTTATTGAAAAAAATACCTGACCACTTGGAGATATACCGGAACTAATCCAATTTCTTTTCAATTTGTCCCACGTTCCGAATAAAATTTTCCAAGTTTTTATAATAATAACTCCGTCTCCACCAAGGCATAGAGTATATGAGAATAATTAAAAATAGTTTTTCCCCATGTTCTAAGAACCGGTACAAACTATGTTAATGAAAAAATATGGGACCACTTCGCTATTACCCTAAACAGTACTGAGTAAAACGGTCGAAATTCCTTGAGCCGTTTCCGAATAATCGGTGAACAAACATAAAAAAAGCAACAATAAACAATATAGATACAGAAGAATTGAAGTAGGTTAAAAAAAGACTCGACAACCGGGAAATGACCCTGGAAATTTGCTAAAAGAATTCCATGCAGATAATAAAAAGAACGGCCGATCAGCGCAGAAGTTTGTAGAGGGTATCTATTGTTATGATTTCGATGTTATTGTCTTAGTGAATATTAGTTTTTTTTTAATAAATTACGGAGGTTATAACAATATTATTATATTACATATTTCATTAATTTAGTAATTCAGTATTCGAATGTCTCGTAATTTCTCTTTACCAAAAAGTACTATCTAAAATGTTTCTCTTAAAAGTAATAATAAATTTCCACATAATTTCCAAAAACAAACACTTTGTAAATCAGTTTTAATTAAACGTGCTTCCATTCCCAACGTGATAGCATGCCAAAGGATACAATAAAAACAACATAATGAAGTTAAACATAGCAATTAAAATTAATTTGTCGTGTATTAGATGAAATAAAGCAAAATTAAATGATGCATTACGAGCTATTGCATCAAAATCCCCCCCGTTCTCCGACGGATTAATTGAATAAAATCCGGCAAATTGCTGAAACGGCTTCGGTTTCAACAATTACACACCGACAGCAGGAGCAGAGGATCTCGCTTTGTTTGGAGAAAATACAACAGAGCCGACGAGAGAACATCGTACCAGATATTCTCATTCATCATGCCTGCTAATTAGACGGAAACCCCGGGAAAAATCTCTCCTTTAACGAAGGCAACGCCTGGAAATTTAAGAGAATTTCTATAAGTCGGCGTTAATTAGATGAAGATAATGAAAAAAAACGCGACGAGAACAAAAGTCCGATTCACGGTAATTTGGAGTAACAACTTCCTGGCATGAGGGCTGAAACGTTTAATTGCGCCTGTACAGGGTGGCTCATGGAGAAATGTAGATACGTTTTTATGTGAATTCGAATGAATGTTAACTTTCGATATTCATAGTATCTTTTGGAGATTTCAATCCATGGATTGCAAGACAATACACGGTTTCTAGTCGAGAATCTTCATCAGTTATCACCAGAATCCCAATAGACACAGTCTTAGTTCCTAAATTATTGTTACTTTTCGTTAATAATTTGCTATCTTATGAAGAATGTAGTGTAGTTTCTTATGCCGATGATAGTGTACCAATATGTAATAGGACAACATGGGAAGAAGCCTGGAATAAAGCGCAAAATGCAATCTCAAATGTCAAAAATTGGTTAGATGAAAACAGCCTGAATCTAAATGTATCTAAATCTAAATTTGTAGAATTTACACCAACAAAGACAGGAAGCGCTGCTCTATCACCTCAAAAAATTAATGGAGCCCAATATAATATTCAGATATGTTGATTGACAAAAACTTAAAGTGGAAAACACATATCGAACACCTTGTGAAAAGAGTTAAAAAGCATTCCTATAAATTAATTATTTTTATGAATAACTATATCGAGTATTATATCGTTGAAAAGTCCTAAAAATGTCAGATTTTTTGAGGTCATAGCCAACTATGGTTTCCATTCAAAAAAAGATAAGTTTGTGTGATATCTCGAAAACGAAAACTGTCACGCTAACGAGGACATGACAATCATATTCGGGAAACAATTCCCTTCAATTTTGATATTTACACTTTTTTTTATAAAATCAAAAACAAAGGAGCTAGAGGGATTTGACTAAATCAACAGAATTTCGTTTTTTCAAAATATCTAGTAAGCCATGACTTTTTACAAAAATCCGAAAGTTTCATTAAATTGGGTCAGTAAAACTGCAAATCTTTCCCAATTTAACCATTGCTCTATCTCCGCTAGTTTCCGAGACCAACATACTGATCATAAAAAAAGCTCACCCTGTATATAGCCCAGAACTATGGTAGCTTATTAGCTCTTCTGGTATAATTAAAACACTAAAAACAAATTACTTTTTTAAAGAATAATACCCCTGTTTACATATCTCTATTTCTAATTCATGTTTAGTTATGCTCTATGTACTTGTAGTTACATTTTGTTGTTTTGAATTATTGTAATTATTTTTTTTTCTCCGTGACTAGTAAAATGGAAAGTTATAAATATATGTTAATTAAGGGTGTGTATGGGTAAGTATGAGTATATCTATCTGTATGTATGTATGTGTATATGTTTATGTATATAGGTACGTTTGTATGTCTTGGTTACTAAAGTAGCAGATTTTAATTATAATGAATTTAGCACTAACATATATATACTTGAACGTTCTCTTGGACACTACACAAGCTTAAGCGTCCATTATTTAATTAATATTCATGTTGGTGATCTACGTCTGCATGGAGAAGAGTGAACTGAAATAAAGCGACAGCGACGATAACTGTCAAACTCACGTATCTCTGCCGCTTCCTTCACTCGTGGCACGTCTGCATGGAAAAGAGTGAACTAAAATAAAATGACAGTGACGATAGATGTGAAATTCACGTAACGCAGCCGCTTCCTTCTCTTCGCGGCTCACCTCTTTTATCGCTTACTCTATGAGTTCCACATATCTTCTTTTGTTTGATTATTACCACGCTGTTTTAGCTCCACTAAAGGGTGTTTTTTTCGAGGCTGTGAACTTCAAATTTACATAAAACATAAAAAAAAGTTTAGCTTTATTTGAAAAGTAATTTTATATCGCAATGTTAATATAATATAATGTTTGAATTTAATTTGGAGATGACTTCAAAATGGTATATAAACGGAGAAAGGTCTAAAAACCTAAAGTATGCTGATGACATTATTCTAATCGCAGATAATCTAACCGGCTTACAAGAAATGCTAAATGAGCTGATGTAGGTGAAGTAGTTGTGAAAGCAACGTGGAGATGGGCAGAACACATAGCTCGAGTGGGTGAAACTCAATGGAACTAAAAAACAATAGAGTGGAAGTCATAGGGACACAAAAGAAGTAGAGGTCGTCCTTTAACTCGATGGTACCATGACATAAAAATGTGACCGAGAAGAGATAAGTAACAACAACAACAAGGACCATATCAATGGAAAAATCTCGAAGAATATGTTCATAAATGGATTAATAAAGAAGAAGAATTAACCAGCTCATAAAGCGCCCCAAACGGTGAATTTTTCTAGATTAATGGCGATTCGTCAATAACCTGTGGATTTTCGTTGCTTCAAATCTTCAATTTTGCTTATTAATTTAACCATTTTTTCCCAAAAGTATGCTTCATCACTTAATAATCGCCCTCCGAAGTTTGGTTGAAGATTGCACTTTAATAAATTAACAATTTATATCATTAAAATATTTTGTATACATTTCTTATATACTGAAAAACCATGAATAAAAAAAATATTTTGAGATCCTAATGACTCCATCTATCATCAAAAGAAATTCTAACCACTTCATTCATAATGAATTATCACACCAATTTAACATCCGAGAACTGTCAAATCACATAAAACAGTATTACCAATTTAAGGTTTCCTGCTTCCAGAAAAACCCCCTGTTACCTCTAATTGTCGTATCGGGTTGAAACGATGATCCACAAACATGAAATTCGATTATTTGAGATCATAAAGCGCACCAACACTATATTCCAACATTATTATTTTTAGCACGTGATTTTTATCCCAACACTCCGACCGTCCCTCGCATAATTACTTTTGACCCCTTTTGGCAGAATGGGTAAACACCCAAATATATCTTTAGAAAACACAGGACTTGTGGCCTATGCCTCTCGGTTACCTAAAATTTATGCTTTAAACCCATGCTCTGAATGTGCCTCCCTCCCATTATTAAAATCGTAATTACTCTTTAACTTTGAACAACAAACGGTATCATGAGATGGAGTAAGTTAAGAATTTTGTGCATTAATTAATTATTAGCTCTGGCCATAACTTTATATACTGTGCTAAAAATTACTTCCTGAGCTGGAGCATGACCTTCCCAACATGTTCATATGCCCCGCCGTACTGATACACGTGGCGATGTTATATACCTTCCCCACTCCCCCGCCCCCATATTCATACTTTGTAATTTCGAAACCAAATTATAATTGACCAACTCATTTCGAATAATTTTCCAATCATACAGTCAACACATTTTCAGTGTATTTTAGGTTTTATTAACCGACTTCAAAAAGAAGGAGGTTCTCAATTCGTCTGTATCTATGTTGCTTTTTTTATGTTTGTTCACCGATTACTAGGAAACGGCTTCAGGGATTTCAACCATTTTACTGGATCCTGTTTGGCGGGATAGCGAAGTGGTCCCATATTTTTTTCATTAAAATAGCTTTTACCGTTTCTTAGAAAATGGGGAAAAACTATTTTTACCTATTCTCATATACTCTATGCCATGGTGGAGGAGCCGGTATTATTATATAAAAATTTGAAAAATGTTATTCGGAACGTGGGGCAAATTGAAAAGGGATTAAATTAGTTCCGTGATATCTCAAAGTGGTCAGAACTTTTTTTCAAATAACATAGCTTCTATCGTTTCTTATAGAATGGGGAAAAACTTTTTACCTATTTTCTTATATTCTATGTCTTGGTGGAGTCGCGGGTATTATAAGATTAGATGGAGTTACTGGTATTAACTATTCGGAACTTGGGGTAAATTGTAAATAAGATGAATTAATCAAAATCAAAATAAGTGTCAGTTAATATGAATATACAGTGTGTATTCATAAATTAAACGATTTATTTTTATTCATAGTTTTCGGAGAAAAAAGTTATTCTTCACAAACAGATTTTTTACATGGTCTAAAACATAAACAGTAATCATTCCATGTCAATTTTTGTTAACTGTAGACAAAGTTTGCCTTCAAAAAGGGCTTTTAATTACAAATTAAAGTATCTTCATTTCTGTTAAGATATAAAATTGAAACTGCTCTTGTAATCATTTTTCCAATACAAAAAAAAATTGTAGGTTCCGAACAAGTAACTATTTAATGCCTACCTCATATTTTCCTAGCATTATATTTTTACACCTGGCGAATTCAACTTTTCAAAGTGATAAAATTGCCGTGGCGGGCGATTTTTGGATGAGTAAAATCTTATGAATTTGCATATTAATTTCACGCATATAAATATACATATGTGGTGTAAAAATAAAATTATATAGGGTAGTTATTAAAATGTTGGTGATCCATAAGATTTCCTATGCAAGATGGTTACAATATAACGTCGAATGTAATTATATCATACAGGATGGTTAGTAAAAAGCAAGAAAAAATAATTATATAAGGTAGTTCATAGCAGTTGGAAATTTATAATAGCTGACATACAGGGCGGAGTACAAATATTGTTATGAAGGATGGTTAAAAAAATGTTAATAGAATGTTACAGCTGTAGGATAAATCATTAACAATTACAGACATTGCATCACTGAAAATTGTAAAATAAATACATTTTTAAAAAAACAAAAACCGACTTCAAAAGAAAATTAACTCAAAAGCATGAAATAATATTTTGCTACAATTAAATACTTTTTATGAAGTCGGTGCCAATTTGAACAGCGAAGTTGCGAAGTATAACTCATCAATGTATCTCACAAAATATTTTCACTTTCGCTTGGCACCGACTTCATAAAAAGTATTTAATTGTAGCAAAATATTATTTCATTCTTTTGAGTTAATTTTCTTTTGAAGTCGGTTTTTGTTTTTAAAAAATGTATTTATTACAATTAACCATGCGCATTTCGAGTATCAGTTACATATTTATAAACCTCTTATAGACATGAATATTATTTATATGTATTGAGGATGTATGTATGTCTATATTGGATGAATTTCCCACTATCTACGAGATTTTGGGCCTTTTATCAAATTTATTCGGATACATACTTTATTTTTGTATATTACTTAAATCAAAAATTTTTAAAATTTTTACTGCTTCAGTATATATTGTAAACTTGTTGAAATATGTATTCCTTTCATTAGCACCGCCCATGAACTATCACTTTCCTGTATCTCATCTCGCAACGCTTCAGGTTCATTTATCATAGCACTAATTAGTAAGAAGGCCCGTGCGATACTACCAGTGTCGATTACCGAACAAGAGAGAATTCTATCCTATGCTGAATTGTCGTATATCTAACAAGGTAGCAGATATAATTAGAGAGAACAGACATCCTTCAGTGAGTGTGACGTATTTTCAACAGATCCGGACTTCAGGGAAACACAAACTTAGTATTTTACAACCCCCAATGTTTAAACTCTTTAAAGTTGCTGAAGGGTATCAATTATGTAACAAAATAATGGCAGTTTGCAGCATTATTATTTGCTCGGTATATATCAAGAATTTTTTTTCCGGGATCACAACCATTCTTTATTTTGATTCATATTTTAATCTTGCAGACGTTTCGCCAAGGTCTTATGCGGCTTATCAGTGCAATGTCCGGTAGTATACTGAGAATTGTTGTATCCGTGCTATGCATTCAAAGGTCGTCGTGAAAGTTTATAGCAACTCTCACCGATTAGAGCTGACTTTCAGCCCACTATTGTTGTTTGAGTCACGTGGAACCTTATCAAATCTACTCTGTGTGTTACTGGCTCAATTATACATTACTTTGTTTTCGGAGTACTGGAGAGATCCAGGGTGTCGTCTTTGTGGTTTAGTTGTCCGGCGTTTTCCATTTCAAATATTTCTCTTACGCTTGTTTTATAATTTGTTGTGTTGACTATTTGTTTGCAGCTGTCAAAGTTAATTTTGTGCCTCATTTGTAATTGAAAAAGCGTTGTTTGTTTGTGATAACCCGTTTATACCCTCTTATCATAGCAGGGAATCTCCTGTTTGTTTTAGCGACATGCCTTTTGCTATAGGGTTCATACGCAGTACTTCATGGTTTTCTAATTTGAGTTTTGAAATTGTTACAGAGTCCAGATCGAACTCTGGATCTTAATTTATCTATTACCCCAGGTCTCTCTAGAGGAGTGACCTGAGTGTGTATCTGAACTAAACTCACCAGGCCCGGAGACCATGAGGATTAGCAGATTAAGGGGCTTTTTCTTAATTCTGTTGGTGGTGGTGCATGGAAGTTCTTAGTTGGAGGAGAGAGTTGCCAAAAACATGCCAAAGGTCTGCCGGTGTTGATTCCGGCCCATGCCGTGCGCGGTTTTTTTAGAGGGACAGGCCGGATCTAACCGTACAAGATTGACGAATAACAGGTCTGTTATTTGTTTTGGTCCACACGTGCTCTACAAGGAAGGAATCATTGCAGTGTGCCCTCCTTGGCCAAACGGCCCGGGTAAGCCTTTGAACCTCCTTCGTGCTAGGGATTGGGGCTTGTAATTATTCCCCAAGAACGAAGAATTCCCACTATAAGCCCTTTGCACATACTGCCCGCCACTACTACCGATTGGATGATTTAGTGAGGTCTTCGAACTGGTAGTAGATGGATTTTCGGTGTCGCCTATGTTACCAGAAAGATGACCAAATTTAGTGTGAAAAATAACAAGATGAAAACCATGGAATGAACGGAGCAACATAGGAAGACCATCACAAACACAATACTAAAAAATGGGCAGGAGTCAACTAATACCTAAGAAATTAGGATCCAACATCATACCCAAATCTGAAGGAAACGTATACCTACCCAAAAGATAAAAAATAGCAGTAGAAGAAAATGAAGTAGTAGTGTATTCAGTTATATGTAGCGCTAATGTTGGTTATCACTAGATGACAGGGTGGTACATTTATCTTATAGAGAAGTTTCTGGTATTGATTAATTTCATTTGAAATGGTGGATCTGAACTCATGTTCTTAAGTAAACACTTTTCCAGCACACTCAGCTCCATTAAACCTACAACTTGAAATTTAAAATTCTGAATTAATTATTTTAACATGAAAAATAACTCAGGAGATCCCATATCGGCACTCCTCAGATGTCGATATTCACTTCACGTAAAAATATATAATTAAAACTAATTGAGTAGCTCTTAATGATAACTCCATAGCATTTAATGCATTTTAATTCTACGCATATGTAAGAAACATCTTTCAAATCTCGTTCAATATTAATTATTAATTATTAAATAAAACACATCCATTTAGAATACTCACATATCAATTTGTCGGGATGCACGTATCAAAATGATTCCAATTAGAAGGCTCAGCTATCAATATAATTTAAAATTTAAATGAACCAGTAATTGAATACCATCATCAATTATATATGATTTTCGAAAGGCACCAGGCTCATTAATTACTCAACGTTGATTGATCTTATCCAACTAGTGCATAGCTTTGCGCCAATTCAATAAAACTATTTATGCGTTGGTTTCCATAATGATTTTGTATCCCGTAATGAATTTCCTGTTCGAGTATGCGAAGTAGTTGCTTTTGCTTCCAATGATCAGTGCGCTTTTTATCGTTTTTATCGAGCCAGTCAGACTCTGTGTGCAGATGTGCGTTCACGTATATAAGAGGCGACAACTGACTAATTTATAGGATTAATTAAAGCTTTGAATTAATTCCTAGTTTTTTGTCGCTAGTAGATCTGCCAATCAGAAATCATAAGATTGCCTTTTTTCTTTTAGATTCTTGAGCTAAAGATGCAAGATAGGATGAATTTTCGACTTTTCTCAGTTTGTAATTACTTGGGCACATTTTTTCTATAGCAACTGTTATCAAAATTTCAAAATATTCAAGAATAATGAAAATTTCAAAAATTAAAAATTTTATCACATAGACAAGTTACAATATATTAGCTAATACACATTTTTTGAAAACCTTGAATATTGTTTATTTTTAATTTTGACCTTTTTCAATTTTTACACCTTCTGACATTTTTAAAACTTTTGGAAATGTTAAAATTTCTGGATATTCAACAATTTAATTATTGTGAACGTGAATTAATTTGGCTAATATATGATTATTTTAAAATTACTTTTGAAAATATAAACGTTAAAAATTGAAAAAAGTGCAAAAATTTAAGAATATCATTTCAGCGCCTTCAAAAATAAAAAACTTAAAAATTTTAAAATATACATTTATAAGGCAAAGTAACAAGCATGTCACAATTGTTTGAATTCTTGAATTAAAAAAAAGTGAAATTTAAAATCTTTCAAAAGTCAAAATTTAAAAAGTAACATAATATTAAAAATTTTAAAATTTATATCAAAATATGTATAAATTATACAAATATACTATTTTGATTCTAATTCGAGGCTCAATACATTGCTCACATACAATAATTCTTTTTTTTGTTTGGAAATGTTTTTAGTACGTAAAATTTTTCACGTAGATGTATCTATCATAAAACATAGGCTTTGCTTTGTTTCTTTTAGATCCGTAGGCGTCTAAAACAATCGAATAACCCAAAATAGTTTTTTTTCACAGACTGCAATTGCTTGGGCCCTGTTTATTTGGCGCATTCTTCAATAATTTAAAATTTTCAAAACTGTTATAATAATCGCATTGGTGGAAAATTACTAAACATTAATTTGACTAATAAACTTGAAAACCTTGAAATAATTAATTTTTTTAAAATTTGGCCACTTCAAATTGTATGACTGATATTTTTGAAAATTCTTAAATTTTTGAAAATTTAAATTTTCTGAAAATTCAATAATTCAAAAATTGCGGCCCTGAACTAATTTGGTTAATATGTGATTATTACAAACTTTTTAGATTTTTTTTTAATTAAAAAAAATCCAAATTGCCGAATTTTAAGAATCTGAAACGTCAAAAATTAAAAAAACGTAAAATTTTGGCAAGTCGATTTTATTTGTATCTGATCTTTCATAAAAATGACATACACTTCGTCTATATTGCATCTTAGTTGCGCTGTTGGACATCTGTACATGAAATCGAATTACCACATTTAACCTGAAATAATTTATATTACCAGAAATGTCTTTTTGTTTCAATAATCAATGGCATATACACTTAATTCTCTAATATCTTTACACTCTGGGTTCGTGGATGTATTTAAACACTCAGTCGAACTTACTACAATTTATTTCTACACATTACACATTCACACAGCTTTATTATATTGTACATCTGTTGTTTACTAGACGGTGACTCAATACTGAATGAATACTTTCGTGGGCTCCCCGTATTTATATATTTCTTCTTTGAAGGCTTATAGATTAAATAACCGGAGAGATATTTGATTCATGGACTCTCGAACACTCGAGTACTTTAAACGCCCTACTCGCTGGCCTCCGGGCGCCAGACAGACTACCTCTTGGCTTCCACGAAATATCGAATGAATACCCGTCACATGAATATCAAAATAGTTCAGCTTTATTTTATAGTTCACTTAATCAAAGTCATCTTTTCAAATCTGTTTATAGTATTAATCCTCGATTGAAAAAATACAATATTATTTCATTTGAGATTGTGCAACATTTTTTGCTTGGTCTCTAGGAGGATGGAAATATAATTATGGTTCAATGAGTTTTAATTAAGCAGGTGTAATAAAGTAGTAAAAAATTCTCTAATATGAATTTTGTGTCAATTCAATAAAACTATTTAAGCGTTGGTTTCTATAATGATTTTTTATCTCGTAATGAATTTTCTGTTCGAGTACGCGAAGTAGTTGCTTTTGCTTCCAATGATCAGTGCGCTTTTTATCGTTTTATATCGAGCCAGTCAGACTCTGTGTGCAGATGTGCCTTCACGTATATAAGGGGTGACAACTGACTAATTTATAGGATTAATTAAAGCTTTGAATTAATTCTTAGCCTTTTGTCGCTAGTAGATGTGCCTATCAGAAAACATAAGTTTCGCCTTTTTTCTTTCAGATTCTTGAACGTCTAGGACTTTCAAATAAGGCTAAATAAAGTGTATTTGGGATTTTTAATTAACTAATTGCTCAGAATTACTCGCGAATGATTATTTTATAATCCACATATTAGGCAAAAGAATAAAGAGATTATTTCGGATTTTATGCAGACTTATAGAAACATAACGAAAGTCACAAATAATTTTATATCATGTGAGATCTATTAAGGTAAATACAGGGGTAGTTCCATACATTTTTAGGGTTCCGTATATACAATATATATAATATCACTCAGGATTTCTGCCTCTGTCACATCACAGCCATTTTCCCCTAAACTACTGGACGGAAGAGGTTGAAATTTGGTATCAATGTTTAGTTTGGTGACCCGATCAGGAGTACATATCGTAAAAGAAAAAAAATTGATTTTAAGGGTACTTCTGGGGGGGAACTAAAAAAATTGACCGCCCCCCCCTTGATCTCGGAAACTACTGAGCCTAAAATTTTGAAAAAAATAGGAAATATAGAGCGTTGCCCGAACTTTACAGGAAAATTAAGGAGAAACCATTAATGTTAATTTTGGGGGGCAAATTATAGAATTAAATAAAAATTTAAAAATAAAAAAAATTTCAAACCCCCCATCATGTTATATATCCAATGAAAGGGCTCATTCTGAGGAACACAAATATATTTTTTCATATTAAAAAAAATATATTTTAAAAGATATTAGGGAAAATATACCAAAATTTACTATAAAACTTAAAGTTTTGAAAAAAAATTGATTTATAGGTTCTGACCTGAAGTTTACTGGAAAAATAAGGAGAAACCTCTACTTTTAATTTTGGGGGACCAATTACAGAATTTAATGGAAAATATAAAATTAAAATTGTTTCTAACCCATCATGTTATATATCAAATGAAAGGGCTCATTACGACGAAAACAAATATATTTTGTTCGTATTTTTAAAATAAATTAATTAAAAGATATTAACAAAAATATAAAAAAATTACCCATTCCCCCCTTATCTCCGAAACCATAAGCTGGAAAATTTTGAAAAAAAAATGGAGGTATAGCTCCTCACCTGAACTTTACTGGAAAATTAAGGAGAAACCCCTAATATTTATTTGGGGGGGGCAATTTTTAGAATTAAATGGAAAAATAAAATTAAAATTGTTTCTAACCCATCATGTTATATATCAATTGAAAGAGCTCATTATGACGAAAACAAATACATTTTTTTCATATTTTTAAAATAAATTAATTAAAAGATATTAACAAAAATATAAAAAAATTACCCATTCCCCCCTTATCTCCAAAACCATAAGCTGGAAAATTTTGAAAGAAAATGGAGGTATAGCACCTCACCTGAATTTTAGTGGAAAATTAAGGAGAAACCCCTAATATTTATTTGGGGGGGCAAATTATAGAATTAAATGGAAAATTAAAATTAAAATTGTTTCTAGCCCATCACGTTATATATCAAATAAAAGGGCTCATTATGACGAAAACAAATATATTTTTTCATATTTTTAACATAAATTAATTAAAAGATATTAACAAAAATATAAAAAAAAATTACCCATCCTCCCTCTAACTCCGAAACCATAAGTTGGAAATTTGGAAAAACAATGGAGGTATAGCCGCTCACCTGAACTTTACTGGAAAAATAAGGAAAACCCCTAATATTTTTTTGGGGGCAAATTATAGAATTAAATGGAAAATAAAAAATTGTAATTGTTTCTAACGGGTCATGTAATATATCAAATCCCAGGGCTCATTATGACGAAAAGGTACAAATATATTTTTTAATTTTTTTTTAAATGAATATTTTAAAATATATTAAAAAAATGTTTTAAAAAAATTACCCATTCTCCCCGTTATTCCCCAAACTCTAAGAGCTCTTTTTTTGTTTATAGGAAAAATATGAAAAAAAAACCTAATTCTATTATTTGGCCTCCAAATAATAGAATTAAACGGAAAATAAATTACTAGAAAACCCCCATAGTAATTTTAGGGACAAATTATACAATTAAATGGAAAATAAAGATTCTATTTTCAAACGCATCATGTAATATATCAGATAAATGCTCATTATGTGAATTACAAATATATCATATTTTTAAATCATTTGTATAAAAGATATTAAAAATATTAAACATCGACTTAATTCCCACTTTAGAAACTACACTATTTAAAATTTGAAAAATATATTTTATTTATATTTTTAAATAATTTGAATAACAGATTTAATAATTTATAATTTAAACTTTGACCTATTTTGCCGTTTTTCTTCCAATCTACAGAGGCTCAAAACTCAGACAGTAGATTATACAAGGCATTTCTGAAAGTTTATTAGTAAAATAAAACTCTAATGTTACTTTTTGGGGGCCAAATTAGAAAATTAAATACATATGTATTGTGATAAAACTCAAGCGAATCCTAAAGCAGATAAAATAAAAAGTCTATGTGTGGAAAATCAAATTGTATATTTTTTATAAATTTAAAACGCTTCCTTTAAAAGATATAAGGGTAAGTATAAGAAAATGCACTCATTCCCTGCTTGTCTGAAACTGGAATATTCGAATCTTGAAGGTGGTACGGAACCCTAAGCATGCGAGTCCAACTGGCACTTGACCAAATTATTTATATGGTAAATCAGACAAATAAAGGCAAAAACTCTTAAACTTCAATTTCAACTTGAAAAAAAAAGTAATATATATGAATTCGTATGTCAATAGTTTTATATGGAATATTTATTGTCAAAGTTGATAATTATTCAAGATGTATGCTTGAAAAAATTGTTCCGAATTATTGTAACAAAAATGCTAATTTACAAATACGTTTGTAATATTTATATCACTGCAAATCGACTGCCTTGTGATGTTTCCTCAATTTTAGGCTAAGAATAGCCTACAATGTCATTGACAGACTTGATAAAAGCAAACTAATATTATTATATTTCACCTATGTACTCGAGTAAATCGTCTGCCAATGAGATTTTATGAATCACACAATCCTGCCTTGTATTTCAATAAATGGCAGACCATAAAACGTTGTTCCGAGAAGCCATTTTTAAATGCAAAATAAACTTATGGTTTAAATATGAGTTTGTAGGTTTCGATGATTCTAAAGTATACTTATCTGCGACTTGCGACAGTAAATATGTCTTCTATCAAAGGCAGCCTTGAAAAAATTGTCCAGTTTTTTCTGTCACCAGCGCCCGGTCTATTACTAATAGCGTATCTGGGGAACTAGAAACACTATGAAGAAATTAGAAAGAATTAAACTTTTGGCGTAAATAGAAAAATTATTTTTTTTGAGATATACTGTTTTATCTTTGCCGGCAAAATGGATGTGTAGTAAAAGTTCGTTACTATTTATGAAATATATTCTTTCAAATCAGACGGCTGTTGTTAAATGTACTGATACACGACGGTTCATATTCCAGCATTAACAGTATTAGGTCAATTTAGCTAGAAATGTGAGATAAAAGCCCTTTCATATAGATTTCTGTGAAAAATGAAAAGCAATAGAGTTCTGCACTTACACGTTAAGAGTTGGCACATTCACCGTATTCAAAATACCCATAAAACATTCATGTCTCCAAAAAGCGCCCGAATAAATAATATGTGAGACGTAGTAGCAAACTCGAATTCCTCTTTTCCGTGTAACATTTCAGAATTTCCAACGACTAGCATTAAAAAGTTTCCACGCCAAATTTAAATACACTTTACGGATTACTTTTATTGTTCTCTCGACAGCCAAACACAGAGCTGGAGCAGCTGAAGCGACGCGCGAAGGAGCGTAAGGAGTGTATTGTCAGACACGGTCAGCCTACTTAAGATCGAAAGCATGTCAAAAGTCGGGGCTTGTAAATATCCAGGAAGTTCGTCTTATTTTACTTCTCTCCACTTCGTAGCGTTCGCCGGGTGGCTGAAAGGGACCGAGGCGTTGGCTGTCACTTAGAAGTTCAGCTAGACGAAACTCGGCGAAGATGAAAGCCGTTCCATGTCTAAAAGTGTCCGCTTTCGGTCAAGATGTCAAGAAAAGCTTTTAAAACACACTTTGGCGTAGCAGCAGCGACGCCACTAGTAGGAGTGAGCTCACTTACAGGATCGGATTTACTTTGACTGACAGGATATGGAATTTGGTTATCAAAATACTTCACACGAGTTTATTGTTTGTAATCCTACTTAAACCTCTACACAATGACGTTATGTACAATTGTATCCAAAACAAAAATTAGCCACTGTTAGTAAACATAAATTATATATTTAGATACTCACTTCAGGTGTCATTCCTTTGTACGCAAGACAATATATATTATATATAATATATATTGTTTCTGGTCAGGGAACCTTCATAGTTGCGCTTCCCACAATTGAATGTCCTCTCGAACACTCCTTTAGGTATTTGAAACATTTCGCTAAATTTGAAGACGCGAGATATAAGACCGACATCTAGGATGTTCGAGAGAATCAGCACACAGAGGTTCCGAATCTGGACCCGTTCCGTGTAGTTGCTGTTCTCCCTTATCTCCTAGGACAGAATGTCACGATAAAATTTTTCAGGTTACTTCACCTGTCAGAGATATTGAATACTCTCTTCGAGGTGTCATTCCTTTGTACGCAAGACAATATATATTATATATAATATACATTGTTTCTGGTCAGGGAACTAGCTCATATTTTTACGTTAGTTCATTAACAAAATAAAGTATAATTTCAATAGGGATATAATTTGACTGCGCCAATCATAATATTTATTGGATACCAGAACATAAATGAAACTACTTATATTTCATTAAAACACTACCTATACAAACAAACTGCATTTTTGCGGTTTGAAAATTACAACAGATAGTTCTTCTGCGAAAAGATTGAGCTTTGTCCTGAGTTGGCGTTTTCGGATAGCTCAGAGCTAACTTTTCCTGAGCTTTAGGACGAAATGACCTTTATATGTTAAAAGCTAATATTTTTTAATCCTAATATCAAGCTTCGCCGTTGGCTGATCAAATTTTACATATAGTCGGCTTTAGTCGGAACTAACCATCTTTTGATCCTCCTTCCGGGATTAATGCCTTGGGCTAAAGTAGCTGTGTTATATTAACGGAAGTTACCTCTTTTTCTGAGGGTCTTCTTCTGAGAATCACGTTTTGAGTTGTTTTAACTATTGTCTTCTACATCAATAAATATAAAGCCATTGACAACGAAGTCAAAATAGACTTTGAAACTTTTGGTATTCCTGCAATATACGTAGTTTTATTTCTATTGTGGTGTTATTCCCCAAAGAAACATTAAAATAATTGTTTTAACTATCTTGAATAACCTCAGAACTAACTCTTTTGTCCAGCCTTTGGAATAAAGATTACTTAAAAATAATTTGGTAAAGTGCGAGTTGGACTCGCATACTAAGAGTTCCGTACCACCTTCAAGATTTTAATATTCCAGTTTCAGACAAGCAGGGAATGGGTGCATTTTTTTATTTTTACCCTAATATCTTTTAAAGGAGGCGTTTTAAATTTATAAAAAATATACACTTTGATTTTCCACATATAGACTTTTTATTTTATCTGCTTCAGAATTCGCTTGTTTTTTATCAGAATACATATGTATTTAATTTTCTAATTTGGCCCCCAACAATTAACACTAGAGTTTTATTTTACTAATAAACTTTCAGAGAAGTCTTTTATAATCTACTGTTTGAGTATTGAGGCTCTATAGATTGGAAGATAAAGGGCAAAATAGGTCAAGTTTTAAATTATAAATAATTAAATCTGTTATTCAAATTATTTAAAAATACAAATAAAATATATTTTTCAAAATTTAAATAGTATAGTTTCTAAAGTGGGAATTAAGTCGATGTTTAATATTTTTGTTAATATCTTTTAAACAAATGATTTAAAAATATGATATATTTGTAATTCACATAATGAGCCTTTTATCTGATATATTACATGATGCTTTTGAAAATTGAATTTTTATGTTCCATTTAATTGTATAATTTATAAATAAAGCGAGAAATGAAATTTATTTATATCTTTATCTTAATATCTTGTAAACAGTAAATTTTAAAAATATGAAAAATATATATTTGTATTCCTTATAATGAGCCCTTTCATTTGATGTATTGCGTGATGCGTTAAAAAATATTTTTTTATTTTCCGTTTAATTCTATAATTTGGCCCCCAATATTAATATTAGGGATTTCTCCATATTTTTCTTGTAAACAAAAAAATGTAGGTCGTATAGATTGGGGAATAACGGGGGAATGGGTAATTTTTTTAAATAGTTTTTTAATATATTTTAAAATTTTTATTTAAAAAAAATTAAAAAAACATGTTTGCATTCGTCATAATGAGCCCTGTGATTTGATATATTACATGATCCGTTAGAAACAATTATAGTTTTTTATTTTCCATTTAATTCTATAATTTGCCCCTCAAAATGAGTATTAGGGGTTTCTCCTTATTTCTCCAGTAAAATTGAGGGGCTATACCTCCATTTTTTTCAAAATGTTCCAGCTTATGGTTTCGGAGATAAGGGTGAGGAGGAATGGGTAAATTTTTTTATATTTTTGTTAATATCTTTTAAGTAATTTATTTTAGAAATATGAAAAAATATATTTGTTTTCGTCATAATGAGCCCTTTCATTTGATATATGACATGATGGGTTAGAAATAATTTTAATTTTATATTTTCCATTTAATTCTGTAATTTGCCCCCCAAAATTAAAAGTAGAGGTTTCTCCTTATTTTTCCAGTAAACTTCAGGTTAGACCCTATACCTCTAATTTTTTTCAAAACTTTACGTTTTATAGTTTCGGAGATAAGGGGGGCATGGTTAAATTTTGGTATATTTTCGTTAATATCTTTTTAAGTATTTTTTTTAAATATGAAAAAAATATATGTGTGTTCCTCAGAATGGGAGCTCTCATTTGATGTATTACATTATGCGTTTAAATTTTTTTTATTTTTAAATTTTCATTTAATTCTATAATTTGCCCCCCCAAAATCATGGTTTCTCCTTATTTTTCCTGTAAAGTTCGGGCAACGTTCTATATTCCTTATTTTTTTTTCAAAATTTTAGGCTAAGTTGTTTCGAAGATCAGGGGGGAATGGTCGATTTTTTTTGTTTTTCCCCCCAGAAGTACCCCTAAATTCAAATTTTTTTCTTTTGTGATATCTACTCCTGATCGGGTCACCAAACTACAGATTGATACCAAATTTCAACCTCTTCCGTCCAGTAGTTTAGGAGAAAATTGCTGTGATGTGACAGAGGCAAAATTCTGAGTGATATTATAAGGGCATCCGTATATTGTATATACGGAACCCTAAAAAGAGCACTTCAAGAAATAAAATGAAAGAAAGAGATTGCATTTTGTTAAACAATGAAGCAATTAGGCCGCCTTCTATAGAAATATAAGTAACATGGCAGAAGATCCTATCCGGTGAACTTCAGAAAGAAAACTTCAATCAATTTGTCAAGAACGAAATATTTAACATTGTTAAAATTATTGTCAGTTAAAAAAATCCATGCGAAGTCTATATTATATATATATATATATATATATATATATATATATATATATATATATTTACTACGTAGCAATTAACGGCTAAGAATCTGGATAGAATTTTGGAATTTCCAAGAATAATGGGAAAGTAGCCAATTTTTTATTGTATAAAGGGCACTAAAAAAAAGTGTACTCTTTTATTATATTATTGAAAGCTTTCGAAATTATTTATTTCTTCTTCAGTCAATTTTCTAAAAGATTACACAAAATTAATAATAGTAAAACTTAATCTAGATCAACCAGACTTACAACATCGAGGTTAGAAAATTGTTAAAAAAGGTTCTCATTGCAAGTGCTGTAGAATGCGTAATGCGTTTTAGACAAACATTACAAACCTCTCAAAACAGTTGGTCACATTTTCAGCAAGGTCAAAGATAGGACACCAAAACTTTTAAAGACCAATGTAGTATACAAGGTGGATTGTAAAGACTGTCAGTCTAGTTACATAGGCCAAACATCAAGAAACCTCAAAAGCAGATTAACAACACATAAAAGTGATATACGCCTCAACAAGTGTAGCTGTGCTCTGGCTGAACATTGTTTGAAGAATAACCACTCACCTGACTTTGACAATCCAGGGGTTTTAGCTTGTGAATCCAATACCTTCAAAAGACAGTTTCTGGAGATGGTTTGCATACATCGACAAAACAATAGTATCAATAAAAAAACAGACATAAAAAACCTAAAAACAATATATTGCAATTTACTTGAGTTGGACAAAAATCATAAACATTAACTGTAATTTTACAAGCTATATCTCCCCCTGTTTTTTAGGTTTTAAATGTTTGTATATATGTACTTGTGTGTGTATATGTATATGTGTTTTTTTTTTTATATCATCGAGTCAGTAGTCCTTTGGACACTCTCTCTCTACAAATTCCTTCAATGTTCTTTGTATTTACACCCCATGACCTAAGAATCTTAGTGTCCTGTAACACCGAGGCTCGACTTTTGTTTCCGTTCCATGTCACTGGTTAAATATGACAAATGGCTTGTGCATAACCTTTTTTAAAATGTGATGGTTTTAATCTTAAAAATTTTACTCAATGGATGTGTGATCCAGTTACAATAATGTTTTATTCAATTGTTTGATATATGTTTGTAATGTTTGTCTAAAACGCATTACGCATTCTACAGCACTTGCAATGAGAACCTTTTTTAACAATTTTCTAACCTCGATGTTGTAAGTCTGGTTGATCTAGATTAAGTTTTACTATTATTAATTTTGTGTAATCTTTTAGAAAATTGACTGAAGAAGAAATAAATAATTTCGAAAGCTTTCAATAATATAATAAAAGAGTACACTTTTTTTAGTGCCCTTTATACAATAAAAAATTGGCTACTTTCCCATTATTCTTGGAAATTCCAAAATTCTATATATATATATATATATATATATATATATATATATATATATATTATATTTTTGCATTTGTGTCAAGTAATACCTTCATGTTTGCCAAATTTATAGTGTCTTAGGATAAAAACTGTAGTATGATTTTAATATTTATCTATTTATCTTAAAATAATAGTAGATCTTAATTTCAAATGAACACAAGATACTTATTCAAACATCTGTCAAGTGCTTCTTAAAAGGTTTAATAGACACAACGATATTTGTCTTCTAAATGTTATTTCTGGCATGTTCTTGATTATTTCCCAAGAAAACATGAAAACAAACACCGATATTTTATCTACGTATTCCGCATATTTACCTAAGCATTTCTAGATTCTAGGCAAATAGAAATGGTTTTCATTTCCCCATTTATAGGAAATGCTAGTGTGAAAATTCAGCCAGAGTTGCTCCCACTTGACCAATACGTTTCACTGATACCAACTATATAATAAATGGTAATTATCTTGACGTGTGTAGCCGAAAAGCTACTCCGTGGAAAATCACTAACGAGCATTTCCTTTCAGACGATATAATGGATGTTTACTGTGAGGTAATGGGAACTTCTAACGCCCGCACATACATAAGCCCTTATATTGGCTCCCTACAGGAAAACACTTTACAGGCTGATTAGAATAAAGTGTTCCAACATTATCAGGGAGAATATTGGAAAGTTAGAAGTCGAGATAATAAAATCACTAACGAAATTGTTAGTTGTTGAAGATCACGTTGAACATATTTATGGTGACGCTAGCCTACAGTGAACACGTGTCATATTTCGACAGAACAACAAAAAGTTAGATGATTATTTATTAAAATTAATGAATTGTAAAATTCTGTTCCATACTAACACCTAGTTTATATCTAACAAAATTGAAATATTTGATATATTATTCTCTGAAAATAGTTTTGATATTGAAGTGTTTCAGAGCACTGCCTGAGAGAAGCTAACCTTGTCGATCTTAATCTTGATTACTTTTATGTTTTTTGGGCAATAACACCACAATAAAAATAAAACGACGTATATTGCAGGAATACCAAAAAATTGCAATTTACATCAATAAATGTAAAGCCATTGACAACGAAGTCAGAATAGACTTTGAAACGTTTGGTATTCCAGCAATATACGTCGTTTTATTTTTATTGTGGTGCTATTGCCCAAAAAAACATAAAAGTAATCAAGAATATGCCACAAACAACGTTTAGAAGACAATTAATCTTGATGGATACGTTCTTCCACACTTTTTCTGTAGGAAGATAAAGGAAACGGGTGGTACGGCAATATCTGTAAAAAATAATTTAAAATTTAAGCATATAAATTTAGACAAATTTAATGCAATACAAAATGCTGACTTTTGTGGAATCGAATTATTAAAATCAAAAACTATTGTTATATCTATTTATAAATCTGGAAATGGACAATTTGATTTACTTTTAGAGAAATTTGAGCTTACTTATATGTTTTTTTTGACAATAACACCACAATCGAAATAAAACGACCTATATTGAAGGAAAACCAAACGTTTGAAAGTCTATTCTGACTTCGTTGTCAATGGCTTTTCAACGAAGTCAGAATACACTTTGAAACGTTTGGTTTTATGTCATTTTATTTCGATTGTGGTGTTATTGCCCAAAAAACATAAAAGCAATCAATAATATGCCACAAACAACGTTTAGAGGACTAATTTGAGTTTGTCTTGAATCGTGTCATGAAATTCAATAGTAGAATTATAAATATGGCTGATTTTAAATGTTAATTTTAAAATGAGTTCTCCATCTTTGAAAGATGTGACGGACTTACTATATTCTTTTAACTTAGCTATTTGCATAAATGAATATACAAGAATAACATCAACAAGTGCTACTTGCATAGAATATCTTTAGAAATTTAGATACGAAATTATTTAAAGTGTGTGTTTGAAACTGGTCCAAAAAAAGAACCATAACAAAATCAATACTTCGTAAATTAATATATATAACTGTTATTATCTGTTCTTATTTATAACATGTATTTCGTTTTTGTATTATTTTAATTGTGATTTTTCACTGACACATTATATTTTGATCTGCTAGAAAAATCGTTCCATATGTGCCGTTGTCAAATAAAGAAATCTAAAATCTAAATCTAAAAATCTAATCTAAATTCTTCACGTTTTCAATTTTTTTTAAATATTTTTATGGCACCATTAATAGCATTTGGTCTGACATCTACTGGAAGAACTAGAAACAATCTATTCCTTTCAACAAATCGCGATGTTACCAACCTTTGAGTGGATAAAACGAATCTAACCATTAGTACCCTTCTTCTTCTTCTTCCAAGGTTGGCCTTACGGCCGGTGGTGGTCTTGATCTTTCGATCTTATTGACCATAAACAAGTGTTTTTATAATGTAGAGAAAAAATATAAAAAAAAATTGTTCGAGTTAATATAATTTTCGATAAATACCGTCGTTTACTGTAAACCTGTTTTTTCTTTTAACTGTTTTTACTTGATTTATATCTTTAAAATAATGTGCATCTTTCTCATGCATTCATGTATTTCCTTGGATTTCTTTTCCTTTTTTCCAGTTAAAGATAGATTTTACTTTACTGTTTTTCACTTTGGAATTACCGAAAACTTGCACATGTGTCGAATGCAAAAATATTGAAAATAAACGATTTCTTGAAATAAAATGATTAGTAATTCTTCCCCATATATCGCTAGTGGTTATGATTAAGTAGATAAATCTAGAAAACTATTTACATAGTCGGGGTAGCCTTAGATTTCCGTTTTACACGCACATAACACCAATTATCACTAATCACTCTTAGAGCGTCATTTTCATTATCAAAGCGTCTTTATGGAAAACAAGGGATTGAGAAAACCAAATTCACTTCATTTACAGTCGGTTGATGGCTTATACTGTGGATATCAGGCGCTGTACCTGCTTACTTAACCTAAGACGAACACACACGTGCGGCTACCCCGACGGCTTAAACGGGAATCCTATTAGTACCCTATATCGAATGAAAAAAAAATAGTGACATTCCAAAACGCAGAGGCTATCAATTTGGCTGTTTTTGTTGAATATATGTTACCTAATTTCTTCTCTGGTTGTATTCTGATTTCATTGGAGTTTTAATATAATAAGCCTATAAATTGAAGGTGATCTCTTTTAAATTCCAGAAATGACTTCGAACTCTAAAGGTATACAATTTTATATTGAAAACTCTACAATCTGGTTGTACATAATTACATTTCTTCCTGGCGGATCCACCAAATCTAACATACCTGAATTATTTTATATATTTCGACGACTTCAGCGACCAAATTAGTTTAAATTATATTCTATTGAAGAAGATGGTGAGGGAAGTTGGTATTTTCAATTGCAAGAACAAATCAGTAATGAATGCTAAAGCCGGTGGCTATGGTAATATGTTAATAGTGTTGATCCAAGTTCAAACCTCATAATCAAATCTATTTTTTCGTTTTTGTAATTTTACTGTTATTATATTTTTATGTAAATATTCAATTCATTTTTCTGTTACATAAATTATGTAGACTAGTAAACATTTGATTTTGTTAAATATTTGACGATGCTGTTTACTAAAGTTCCTAATTTAATACAGTATAAGATTCATTCAATCATAGTCATATTCCCAAAATTTCTCGCTTTTCGTGTCGACGGCTCATATCCTATCAGAGGGTACCAGCACAAATTACTACTTAACAGATTTGAGATGAGATCTTTAATTAACCGACTTCCAAAAAAGAGGAAATTATCAATTCGTCCGAAACCTTTTTTTTATGTATGACCAGCGATTATTCAAAAACGGCTGGGGCAATTTTGATGATTTAAACTGCATTATATTAAGGAATATTACAGAAAATATAATTGTCTATAAGATGACATTTACACTAGATTTTAGTGAATTTCAATGAATCTTCACTGTTTTCTCTATAACGGCTGAAGCAATTAAAATATTATAAATTGTATTCTACAAAGATACGTTACAGCTTGATTCCCTATATTTTTCGATAACGTAAAACATACCATTTTTCTGTAAATCCGAAAAATGTGTACAAAAAACATCAATGTAAATGTCAAATTTTCATCATAATTATCTAGTTTGTTTCATTTAGAGGCGAAGTTAAGTTACGAGGCTTATAGTCCCGTGAAATGGTAGAAAATATTCCATTAGTATATTGAAACAAAAATTTGTTATGTCAGCGAACTCTTCTATATGGTATAAGGTTGTAGGTGTGTGCGTGCGTGCATGTGATATTATGTAGTCCATAAGCAGTTGTATATATGGGATGGTTGAAATATAATGTGGAATTGAATTAGTTATACAGGGTGGTTCAAATTTTGTATTGCATGGCACATAAGTAGTAGCGTATACACGGTGGTTGAAATAAGAGTGGACCAAAATTATAGTATACAGAGTGGATATTATATATATAAGGTGGAATAGAATTACAGTTATACCATGCTTGATATGATATAGTTAAGTTATACAGGGCGGTTAAAAAAGTAATGTGTGGAACATAAGTAGTTGCTTATACAAGGTGTTTGAAGTAAGGGTGATTATTGGTATTCAGAGTGTATAAAAAATTTGTTATATAAACATAAGCAGTTAGGATATTTGAATTATCTGACATAGTTTAATATAATTATAAACGTGGGTTGAAAGAATTTTAGAAGCAGTTGCATATACTGGGTGGTTGAGTAAAATTATAGTCATAAAATGTGGTTAAAAAATGTGAATTTTGTTATATAGGGTAGACCATGAGCCGTTGCATAAATGAAATACTATAGATATGGAGCGAAAATCATAGGTATACAGGAATAATTTAAACAATAGAAAAATAGAAACAGTCAATAATATGGAGAAGATTTATATTTATACAGGGTTGTTTTAAATATATCAGGACCGTTGCAATATTGTGTTGAGTTGAATTATAGTTTTACAGGGTGGTTTAGAAAACGATAGACAAATAAGTTATATAGGGGTGACCAAAACACAGTAGCAAATACAATGTGGATGTAATATAGAGTAGGTAAATTAGAGTTACCCTTATACAAAATGTTCCGAATAATAAAACAAAGAATAAAAGTTAAAAAATATTTGGAAAATATCAAAAAAATACAAATTAGAGAGATAAGAATACGCTGAAATTTTCAATAGAATTGTACCTTAAATTAGATAAAAAATAAGATATGTCTGACATTAGTAATTTATTGCACACAGTTTCTTAACGGGTATTAATTTAAGTCAGCTGAAGTCGTTTTTCAATATAAATAATGTTGCATTGAAATATACTTAGCCTTTCATTTCTATACAAATTGTTTCACGATAGAATTCACTCACTTGTTCTTCTGTCAATGATCCCAATACATTAGCCTTGATTCCAGAACTAACACCTGTTTTTATCGGTTTGCTAATACAAATGTACTTATAAATTCACCATTATTCATTATGTGTAGAAATTATAACAGCATATCTAATAACTGTGATATTAGGTTTAATAATTTTGAAACAATTGCTGAAGCCGTTTATACAACTACTGACAGATCAAATCTCTTTCGGTCACTAGGAAAATTCTCTTGTCAATTGTTTTAGTCTCTATTTATTGGTTTAAATTTATTATTTGATCATATAAAAACGTAATACTCTGGCCACGCCAAGATGGCCGCTATTGTATGAAACGTCTCTTGGAGCTAATAGGTTACGAAAGAGAAGAAATTTCATCTATTGCCACGACAATGACAACTGATAGGTGCAATCCGAACCCATAATACCTGGGTATTATACTGGACACAACGCTCTCTTTTAGGAAACATATAGGGAACACGGCTGCAAAAAATCAAACGAGGAATAACATTCTGAAAAAGCTCTATGGAACCTCATGGGAGCAACTGCCGATACCTAACGATGTTCGGCAATGGGTCTCGTCTTCAGCACGTCTCAGAATGGTGCTCCAGTATGGATGAGCAGCCACCATGTCTCAAAAGTTGATGTTCAGCTCCGCAGGAGCATGCGTATTACAACGGGATGCATAAAATCTACACCAACTTACTGGCTCCCAACTCTCAGCCATATTATGCCGCCAAATATCCGACGAAAAGAAGCTCTCCTACGAGAATTCGAGAAAATAATGGATATCCCGGAGTTACCTATCCATGGGTATATACCAACTGCTTGCCTCACCAGACTAAAATCCAGACATCCACCAATCAGGACAGCGAAAGCGTTGCATGAAAGTGATTTCAGGGGTCTCCGGGAATGGGATGCAGGTTGGAGGGAGGTTGCCCCTCCAGAGGTACTCGACTATGTGAGCATCCATGAGGAACCTGCGGGTTTCGATTTACCTCGAAATGTATGGAAGACGGCAAATAGAATTAGAACGGGACACGGCGTCTGCGCAGACATGGTGTATAAATGGAATAAACAACCCACGCACAATTGTGAATGCGGGGCTGCCTATTAAACAGTCAAACACATATACCAAGACTGTAAACTTACGGCCTACCAGGGAACAATAACGGATATATATATATACTCTTCCTCCTGCAGCGACTGAATGGATAAAGAACCTATCTGTTAGTTTGTGATTACTATGTGTGGACTTGTTATTTACAAATGGTATGTTTCTGTCCTTTTTTATATATTTTTTTACTCTGTACGCTTTTATTCTTGTTCTTGTGTATTGTTAGTGTTTAAATGTAATTTCATATTTTATATTATAAGATCAACTCATGTATACAATTGCCATACGCTAAATAAATAAATAAATACAATGACAATTCGTAATTTTCTGAAACATTTTATCTCGGGTTCTTTTCTCTCACAACAATACCTACAAATCCCTAACGACATATTACCAAAATTGCTCATTTGTTTTTAGCATATCGCCGAAAAAGCACCGACGCATCAATCAGCAGAACCTTTCAAAGGAATCATCACGACAGACGTACATATATATATCTACAGATCATTAGAGTAAAATTGTCATGCCCGTTCAATTCCGTCGAATCCTCTTTACAAAAGCGACTTGTTAGGGCGTATTGATGTTAAATTAAGCCCGTAAAATGTTGCAATCAAAATGGAACACAATTACAGTAAATAAATTGTACAGTTGTTAGCAAATAACCTCTCGAACTGTCGGTTGGCGGCGGCCTCTGCTCGAGCTAACGAATCGTGCGAAACACTAACAAGCTCTCATCCCTCTCTCGTTCGTTTTAAATATATCCCTTGATATTATCTTTTTCCTCTTCCTCCTTCTCGTTTTTGCTCTTCCGCTCCCGTTTTAGATGTGCAAAGATCGATATAAAGCAATTCCAATAAGTGTTTTATGAAGGGTTTTTTAAAGTTTTCTTATGCACTCGCTTTGACGAGTCGATCAGATAATTTCGTTAAAGAGTTACACAAAAAATAAAGCAGTCAAAGGGTTCAGATGTAAAGTAGAAGAATTTTGTTTTCAAGTCCCAAGGTTTAGTTAACTAAAATTGTTGAAGCGAAAGATAAATAAAGAAAATAGATAAGCAAAAGAATGAAATGCATAGCTTTAAATTTCATTTGTTCCGACCCGACCGACCGACTCTACACACTGGCTCGATCATGAAATGCCCACCCAATTCAGTTCTCTGTGTAAGAAACAGGGACCAGGATAGGGGCACGGAAAAAGTATCCATACTTTGTGGTATAGAGTACCTTTTTTTTCGATACCCATACTTGTCTATTCGATAATTTTTATTCCATATTTTTACTACCATCACATCTAAGGAACCATATTGGCTGCACAGGCATCACATTTCCAGCA
Organism: Octodonta nipae; assembly: GCA_034190945.1. Taxonomy (NCBI): domain Eukaryota; kingdom Metazoa; phylum Arthropoda; class Insecta; order Coleoptera; family Chrysomelidae; genus Octodonta; species Octodonta nipae. The sequence continues at coordinate 139,655,672 of CM067219.1, forward strand.
CTAGGCTCTGACCTTCTCGATGTAGTGTTTTATTAATGCACAAAAGACCTCAGGAATTCCATGTATTTCGGTCACTAAGGCGGGTAGCTTTTTCTCTAGGACTACCAGTTTGGACTTAGTTTCTTTGCCAGCATTGCTTTCCGAGCCTCTCTTTAACATTCCATTCTCTACATTCCACGAGTCTCCTGGGTTTCCCTCTCTTCTTCAGTGATAGGACTGAAGTTAGCAATTTGTTTCTAGACACATTACTATATCCTCCAATCAGAAAAATAGAATTAGAAGTTTTTAAATTGTCCAATTAATTTTCAAAGCTGTCTGCAACAGAATCAAGTGACTTCCGTTCGAAGTTTAACTTCTAATGTATATCAAAAATTTTTCATGTTTTGTTTTTTTTTCACTGACAAATTTAAGGTATTACTTAATTTTACATGTTTTATTTATATTGCAGTAATAAACGTTAGTATTTATTTGTTACAGAGTCAAGTTGAGCGAACATGAGGAGACTACTCAGCCAAATTATTTGAGCACGTCTATAGTCGAGGTGACTATGCACAGCACAGAAAATGGTTCTGGTAAGTTTTCACTTATATATGACTGTTCCTTGAAGCATTTCTAGTCTATACAATTTGTTTTCTACTTCATCCACAAACTGTAATCTGGTTAATCTATGGAACAGTCTCCATATATTTATTTTAACATTTTTTAAGACATAAAAGTAATTTTTTGTTTTTTTTTTCAGTATGTTTCCATACTTAAATAACACCAATACATTTGCACTCTTTCACACTAACTACGTTATTTTCGGGTACATGGACGTTACTGAAATTATACCAGTTGGCATATAAACTGTGGAAGGATAATTTATATAAGGCTAGCCATTCCAAAATTTGATTTAGAGATTAATTCATTTTTAATTATATACTATAGTTTTATCATAAGTTCTAATCACAGCATCATCAGCATAAGAAAAGATAGTATTAACAATCATATTTTCTAAAAGATCATGCACACACAATACAAATAGCAAAGGTCCAAGTATTGTTCCCCGAGGAACACCTGAATTTACGGGCATAAATCACTCAACATGTCGTTTGATTTGACTCCTTGTATCCTATTGAATAATTTTATAACCATATCAAGTGCATCACTTGTTCCTTTATTTTTAATAAAGGCAAACTGATTTTTGCTTTTTAATAATAATTGTAAACAGTTTGTAAGTGTTTATTAAATATTGGTATTAATTCAGCATTTTGTAATGCATTCGAAAATGTTTATTGTGCAATTCTTATATTAGTTATGTGTATAAGTATACACCAGACAAAGTGCATTTTCAGATCAACCTTCCCCCATTATACAACACATATCTGTCGTACGATTGGAAAATAATAGCATATCCATGTACCGCCTCTATTAACAAAAGAATTTATTTTCATTTTTCCCCAAAGTGAAAACTTTCTGGGAGCGAGTAAGAGAAAAAGCCGTCGCAGTGTCTTCCATCGTTAATGGAAGAAAGTTTCCCAGTTGCGCACCTTATTATATGCGGAATGTATGTTTCCGAAAAGTTTTTGAGCAGATTTCCGAAGCTCACGTCAAGAAAACGACAAGTCTTTAAGTAATGAGATCTGTATTTTTTGAAAATAATTGGACGAATGGGACGAGTGCAAGGTAATGGCTCTGTAAATAGACTTGAGACACATTAGCAAGGCCAAGGATAACCCTGTCAAATTGTGATGGCACTGGGAATAATTAATTTAGAATTTATTTCTTGGCAAAAAGATACAAAATCAACTTATTTCCTTACGTATATATTTTTATATATACAGTGCCTGTCAAAAGTCCGTCTCGTATCTTTTGGTTGTAAACAATGACTACTGATATAAATGGACCCGGCACTTTCATATACGAACAAACGAAAAATGGGTTCAAACATGAGACAAAAATAGAAAGAGACACAGATATATTTGTTTTCAAATATTCTGGCTGCAACAGTAGCATCCAATCAGCATCAAATTAAAGGTCATGTTATTCAGATTCAATATAATACAACTACGTACCTATTCCACCAATATGAATATATTAAAATACAAAAAAGATGTGCACAATAACAAAAACAATTAGTGGCTTAATTACTAATATGCCACAGTAATTATCAATCATTTATTTATTCACGTAAACTGTAGTTTTATTTACTACTTAAGTGAACTTTTGTAAAACTCAGTTATCACGTTTATGATCTGACACTTACGGGTGAGAAGATAAATTTGGCAAAATAATATGCCGTTTTTCTGCAGATACAGCACTGAAATACCATTGTCTTATTGTTTTTTTTACACGTGCACAAGATAATCACTAATTTCAACACCAAACTGACGCTAAATAATACGAAAATTGAAATTAACCTCAAATACAAACATAAACAAAGCGACCTGCCGGTAAATTGCGCTGTTACCTGATCCCCACATGAATCGTAACGATTTCGTAAAGCGTCAGTGTAGAATACCTAGATTTAAGTATTATTTGTTACAATTGAAAGTTTGGCAACGGAAAGCATTGGTAAGCATGTGTTTACTATTTTCTGGCAAAGATCTTTCAACCCATTTTTAATGTAAATAGACAGATCCATTTATATTAGTAGTCATTGGTTACAATTGATGACGTCACAGGGCCATTAATTTTAAATAGGAACTTATGGCAATGATAGCTCATTTGAAAATAATTGATAATAGCTACTCAGCCATATTAATTTGTGAAAGTGAATCTTTTTCGAAAAAATCCTCTGACACTTTGATTTGTGTTTAAACAAAGCCACTTTTTCACATACGACCCTTATTTGCGACGTAATCATTATTCGAGATATGACGGCACGGTCTTTCAAAGGGGGTTTCATTCTACCTACACATGGTCAAAAAGATGATTAAGTTAGCTAGGTTGAATTAATAATAAAAAATATATATTTTTAATTTTATTAATTATTGATAATGATTAAAGTAAATGTTGAAATTATGCAGCTCTGGCTACCTGACAGTAACCAAGACAATTAATAAATTCCTGTTGAACATAGTCAATAACTTCGGAAATATGTGATGTATCTCCTCACGAGATTCTCGCTTGTAATTCTTCTAAATTCGGTCTAGTAACGTATACTATGCTTTTTAAGTAGCCCCAGAAAAAGTAATCCAGGAGTCTCAAATCTGGCTATCTGGCTGGCCACCCAAAAGGCCCCCTTGTCCCTATCCAACAATTCAGTAACACCTTATCTAAATAAACAGGGACAGGTGCTGCATAGTAAGGAGGTGCACAATCTTGCTGAAAGAAGATATATCATTCTTTCAAAGATACGTTTCTCACTTGGATCCAAATTTATTACTTCAGGAATAAGTTCGCCTCAAAGAAACCAGTTAGATTCACGTCAAACATATAAGGACCCAGAATTCTTCCTTGGACTATGCCGCACCACACATTCACTTTCTGGGGATTTGAGGACTATATTCCATCAACAATTGGGGATTGCCGGTAGTACTACAACGGCAGTTTTAGCTATTAAAATGTCCGTTCAAAAAAAAAACGTAGCCTCGCTAGAAATAATACGTTTTTTACTAAATTGTATATATATATATATATATATATATATATATATATATATATATATATTGCCACAACATTAAATAGGCGAAGTAGGTTTGAATTACTATAATAGCAAATTTCATGTTAATTGAAGATCTACTTACTCGTCATATGTTCCTTTGCAGTTATATTTAAATTATGAACAAAAGGACTTTCTTATGGAAAATAACTTACAGCTAATTTTTCTGAAACTTTGCCGTTTGATAGTTCTATACTAGTGGATCAAAGGTCTCTATTTGCTCAAATGCTGAAAGTCTTTCGTTTTCGAGATATAGCCCACCAAAGTTGATTTTTCTACATCTTATAAAATATAACTTTCGAGTGCTGTATTTCGAAAACAAAAAATTTTTAGAAGTCATGAAGGCTTATGATCCACAAATTCAGACCTATCTAATGGCAAAGTATCAAGAAATCAACAGAAAGCCACCTGTATACCAACCATCCTATACATACGCTGCCCACGGACAAACATAAATTTGTTAGCTGCCGTCTGTAAACTATAGGACGGAGTAGAATCCATCCCATATTTACGAAGTCAAATCCGTCCTATATTTCAACCACAGTATATAACTCGTTGTGGGCTAACCCATAAATTATTTCATTTTTAACATTTTATATTATCGCCCTGTGTAACATTAATTCCTCTCCACACTTTATGCAACTTCTTATGGGCTAAAAAAGAAATAATTTTTTAAAAACACTCTATAAAGATAACTCAATTTCAGCATATATTTCAACCATCCTGTATATGATTTGCTTATGTTTATTTATTTATTATGTTTATGTTTTAATTTCACATTTTTTCCAACATTTTTATACCACCAAACGTCCAGTCCACCCTATATTCCAACCATCCTGTATATACGGCTGCCTACTGACCACTATCATTCTAGTCCGTCCTATATTTCAATCTTCATATAAATGCAACTCCTTCTATCGCTTTACTTTGTGATTTTGTTTGCTATAACTAAACACCCTATCTATAAACGCACCAAATAGCAGTTTAAAGTTTGACATGTGTTGTCACTGAATTTTCTGTTCGCAAAATGGAAAAATTTGCATTTAAATAGCTATTTGCCTGGTATACAAACAAAACGAGCTTGGTACTCATTGATTTAAGGAGCCGATAATACTATGCTTTACTACCTATATGCTTGAGATGTACATAGAAAATTTTCAAATTCGCAATTCTAACTTCCAGTGCCTAAAATTACCGTACTATCACGTTGGAATTAAAATATTTATGAATAAATGTCCGTTATGTCATTTCGATGAAATTTTTGATAAGAATTTTGGAATTTTCGGCGATTTTCTGCAAGTTGCACGTCGCAGAAAAGTATATCAGTACACTTAAGGATCTTCCTTAATAGATTAAACGTTAAAAAACTATGCACATCCATAAGGAGTTATCGAAAAATCGACTAAAATATTAGGGATAGTGGTCGATTTCCATGCACGCATGTGTTCATTCACATATTTTACTTTACCAATAGAATTCTTTTCCAAAATTTGAAGTTTCACCAATCCGGATATATACTCTATTAAACAAGACCATATTCATTCAAAACGGTGCATCACAGGAGAAGAAATCAGGTAACATACATACAAAAAAAAAAGCGAAAAAACTATGTCCAAATTTGTTGTTTCCTTTATCTTTTATATTTTAAATGAGCAGTCCCCTCTATAAATACCAATATTACCAACACACAAATAATCTCCTAACTGCTTAACCCGAAATCAAAGAGCTACTCTAGCGTCGAAAGCACGCCGAAGACAAATCGTCCCACCCTGTACTTAAAATCTCGCTCCGCATATATTCCGCGTCGTAGGCCATTAAAGGCTTATTTGTCAAATGGCGTGCACCAGAGAGGGAACAGAACACTCCATTTTCTCGAGTTTACCACGGAAAACGCAACCACTCGGGTACTTTATCTCAATGATTATTTGATTAGAAGTCCAAGGCGATAAATCCATCCTGTATATATATATTTTAATCGAGCGATACGATAGTGAAGTAAAGTTCAATGTAACGTCTCTTCCGATCTCTTGTGTATATTGCGGAGAGTGCATTTTCGGATTCTGTTTACCATATATATCATTCTTTCTCGAAAATAATAGCATATTCATGTACCTCACTATTAACAAAAGAATTTATTTTCATTCTCTCCGTAACCGAAGCAAAAGTGAAAGAGGAAAAAAAAGTTACTGCCACGAGAAGGAAAAAACTCTTGGCGGAATGTCTTTCGAAGTTAATGGAATAAATTTCTGGACGAAATGGGAAGGAAATCTATGTGCTTTGACTTAGTCATTACGGTAATGTTGCTTACTGTCATCGCGGACTTTAATGTTGCTTTTGGAAGCGACGCAAAAAGGAGACAGCAAAAAATGCATACGAAAAGAAACTCGTAATGAAAATATTAATAGCGAGTATCTGAGTTGCTTAGGTTTGTATTCCGATTTGGTTAACCGATTTCCAAAAACGATGAGGTTATCATTTTGGAGTGATTTTTTTTGTATGTATGGTACCTGATTTCTGTTCTGGTTGTAACCAGATTTTAGTAGTTATGTTTGGTTTAATAGAGTGTACATCCAAATTGGTGAAAATTCGAATTTGAGAAAGGAATTTTGTTCCTAAAGAGTTGAAATTTGGGCTTGAACATATTCTTGAATAGAAATCGACCAATATAATAGATTTCTCAACAACTCCTGACCGATTTGTATAATTTTTTAAGTTGCATTCTAAAAATGAAAATCCCGAAATGGTTTTATATTTATTTATTAATACATATTTGTTAATTATTACAGTGATAATACATATGAAAATAATTTGGTGAAGTGCGAGTTGGACTCCCATACTAAGGTTCCGTACCACCTTGAAGATTCTAATATTCCAGTTTCAGACAAGCAGGGAATGAGTACATTTTCTTATATTTACCCTAATATCTTTTAAAGGAAGCGTTTTAAATTTAAAAAAATATACATTTTCATTAGTGTAGTTTCTAAAGTGGGAATTAAGTCGATGTTTAATATTTTTGTTAATATCATTTAAACAAATGATTTAAATATATGATATATTTTTAATTCACATAATGAGCCTTTTATCTGATCTGATGCGTGTGAAATTTGAATTTTTATTTTACACTTAATTGTATAATTTGTCTCTAAAATTTCTTATAAATTTCAAGTGAGCACCAGTACCCATAATTATTTTCAATGGTTTCGGAAATAAAGCGAGAAATGAGAATTTTTTATATCTTTATGTTAATATCTTGTAAAGAATGAATTTTAAAAATATTAAAATATATATTTGTATTCCTCATAAACCCTTTTATTTGATGTATTGAATGATGCGTTAATTTTTTTCCCGTTTAATTCTATAATTTGGCCCCCAAAATGAATATTAGGGGTTTCTCCTTATTTTTTCAGTAAAGTTCAGGTGAGGCGCTATACCTGTATTTTTTTTTCAAATTTTACAGCTTATGGTTTCGAGGATAAGGGGGGGATGGGTAATTTTTTTTATATTTTTGTTAATAACTTTTAATTAATTTATTTTAAAAATATGGAAAGAATATATTTGTTTTCGTCATAATGAGCCCTTTCATTTGATATATAACATGATGCACAATTTTAATTTTATAGTTTCCATTTAATTCTGAAATTGGCCCCCCAAAATTAAAAGTAGAGGTTTCTCCTTATTTTTCCAATAAACTTCAGGTCAGACCCTATACCTCTAATTTTTTTCAGAACTTTACGTTTTATAGTTTTGGAAATAAGGGGGGATGGGTAAATTTTGGTATAATTTCGTTAATATCTTTTTAATTTAATTTTTTATTAATATGACAAAAATATATTTGTGTTCCTCAGAATGGGACCTTTTATTTCATATATTACATGACGCGTTAAAAAAATTATTTTTAAAGTTTCATTTAACTCTATAATTTACCCCCCAAAATTAATATTAATGGTTTCTCCTTATTTTACTGTAAAATTCGCCCAACGATCTATATTCCCTATTTTTTTGAAAATTTTAGGCTCAGTAGTTTCGGAGATCAGGGGGGGGACCGTCAATTTTTTTAGTTTTTCCCCCCAAAAGTACCCCTAAAATCAAAATTTTTTTCTTTTACGATATGTACTCCTGATCGGGTCACCAAACTATTCATTGATACCAAATTTCAACCCTAGTAAAACAAAAGCTTGTTTACCCTAAAAACTCATCATATATAAGCTATGACTACTAAACTAGTAGTCATTGATTAAAGCAAATGTTAAATAACAATTTAACAAGATATTTGGAGTATTCAAGCACTGTGAGATAAGAAAAAAAAGAGAGTTCAAATAAATATCACATACTACACCTCAAAACAATTTAAAGATCTTAATTTAAAAGATTGAAATGTTACATTGAATACGTCGATGTGGTTAAAATAAAGGTTATACATATTCAGCATTTGCGAGATGAGTGAATTTATACCGTAATTAGTCGGAATTGCCCATTTATTTTACTATTAACTATTTTAAATTAGAATGTCCCACAGGCAGCTTACGTCTTGTACTCAGCTTTTGTAATTTTTAATACTAGCCTTATAACTTTTGTTTAGATAATCATAAATGTATAATATAAAGTTTAAATGAAAAATATTTTATATGAATACGAGAAACAATTTGACATAACGTGGATTCCTGGATTCCATACAGTACAATCAAACTCTAGATGGATAGTTAGAGACGTTGATTGTTTAAAGGACCTAGTAATACGCAGAATTTTTCCATGCTTTCCTAAGAATTTTTTCAACATGTAGGAAATTGAAACGTTAACTTTTCGTTAAGTAACATTCAGTCTAGAAAATCTTATAGAAACAATTGAAAATACTTAGAGATAATCTGTTTAAACTCCAATATTTATAAAGTCGATCTAAGTCGGACTGATTCTCAACATTGTCAGTAATTGTTCTAATAGTTTTGGAAACATTAGGAACATCTGCGTACAGAGAAAATTCAAAGTGGGAAAAATAATCGTTATGTAAAGTAAAGGCCCTAAATGTGAGCCTTGAGGCACACCAGCAGTTACTCCGACATATGAGGATGTACATGCAGCAGGTTGCCATGTATGCCGATATTCTGTAGCTTAACAAATAAAACTGAATATGAAACGTATCAAATGCTTCCTAAAAATCGGTATACACGGTTTCCACCCGAGTTGTGTGTAGAGTATCAAGTACATATTATACAAACATGTAAGATTAGTAACCACTGATCCGCCACTGAAAAAAACATCGTGATTCTGAATCAGTACTTCTTTCAAAGAATCAAGTATCGAATATTTTACCAGGAACGGAAAGCATAGTGATAGGTCTGTAATTGCAAACCTCAATTTTATTTCCATGTTTGAACACAGAAATTATTTAGCCATTTTTGAATAAAGTTGGGATTTTTTTCTCTAAAGATTATTGATAAAATATGGAAAGTGGCTTACTAATTGAATGCTTGCATAGCTTAAAAAATTACAGGCAAACAATCTGGTCCACTACCCTTGTTAGCGTCAATTTTATCAATAGCTGGTGGTTCCTGCATTTCAGTTATTATATTATCTTATATAAATTAATGTAAAATACAATAATGCGTTCCATTTCATAGTCACTTCCTTATTAAAGTGATGCTTCTCAATGTAAGACGGAACAGTTTCCCATGCTTTCATCATTTCTCTTATTTCTCCAGATGATGGTTGCTCTTCTGTTACCTGCTTCTCATCTGACAAGCTTTCCTACAAAATTTCTTGCTGTGAAAAACAATGATCGGTCTCTCCCACAAGATCTTCGTTATCACTATTATCGTTCTCCAATCCCATGATAGTGGCCAAAACCAAAACTCTCTGCCAGTGAGGATGGTTTATTCAGTCACCTGAAGAAACTGCTCGAAGAGTGCGTTGGTGTGCAGCTTCTTAAAATTATAAATAACTGGGCTGGAATAATGGAGTGGAATTGGGGGGCAGAAACTCGATCTAAATGAACTTAAATTTTTCCGTGAGGTCATCTTATATGTTTGGTGAATGGGCAAGGGTGTTGTCGATAACAAGCAAGACATGGAGTAGCAGATTCAATTCAAGCAAATATTTTTCTACAAAAGTACCAAACAATTCCTTGATCCACTCGGTCATAAGGTCACGTGTCACCCAAGTCTTCCTATTGGACCTACACACCACATTTAGCCTGCTCTTCTGGATTTTGTATTTACTGAAAGCTCGTGGAAGTCCTGAATAGTAAACGATCAATGCAAGCGACTTATCAGATAAAACCACAGATTATTGATCCCTTGTGTTAGAGGATGTAACCATCCATTAGACTCACCATGGAGGTGGAAGAAGGTGGGTGCCTACCATTCCTAGATGTAAAGTGTCAAAGGACTCGGACCGGAATCCAAACAACAGTCTACAGGAAGGCTACCCATACAGGACTATATCAACATTATTTATAAGTCTAACCACCCATCAACAACAAAAACTGACATAGAGCCAAAAATATCTGTAGTACGCCAGAAGTCCTCAAAGAAGGACAAATGAAATTTAGAGAAGACCTTTTGGCGAATGGATACCCGGAAACCATCAATTAACAAGGCGTTTGAAGAACTGGACTAACCACCTAGGCAGGAAGAGGAAACCACGATAACAATCGTATACTAAAGGCTTGTCGGAGAAACTTAAACAAATTGCACACATATATGGAATCAGAATAATCTTCAAAAGCAGCAACACTCTAAGGAGCAGCAATACCAAATAACTCTATATACAGTATACCTTGTGAATGTGGCAATCTTTACATTGGAGGCACAAAGCGACCGCTGGAGACCAGGATTAAGGAACACCGTACAGCCACCGAAAAAGCAGAGGTAACGAAGTCTGGGCTAGCTAACCACGCGTGGACCGAACACCACAACATCAACTCTGACCAGGCCAGGATAATTCACAAGGAGGAGCATTGGTATAAAAGAAAATTTATAGAGACAGCATATATAATCTCGAACGCGAATATAATTAGCCAGCCCAGCGTCCAAATTAAAAAATTTGGAAACCCCTTCTTCGGTCACTGTCGCTACGCATCACCGGCAACCGCGACGCATGACCGATTAAAGATATAAATACCAGGGATAAACTGAATTTCCCATCATTCACCTGATGACGATAGCAGATACAAAGCTATTGAAACGTTATGAGATCAACCTTTTCAAGATGAGAAATGCTAACAATATTAGCAGCGAAATGGTTACAGAATATTGGAGAAGCAATACAAATAAGTTTTACTGCTGACAAAATTTAACTAGAATGTGAAATCCTCATTAATGATAAAGTTTTTAACATTATTTTAACATATTCTTGAAGTCACATTTTCAATACCTTTCAAGGAAGGCGTGGCTGTCGTCTGAAGGGGGTTTATCAGAAAGCCGAAACTTTTACACCATCAAATTCCAGATACATTTCAAAATCGAATTGCCTGTTTTTTTTTTGGTTAAGCTTAATTCTTTAAAGTTATTTGAAGTTAATGGTATAGCTAAGCTTACGTTGGCTTAATTCTCTGTTGGTTATGACAGGCATTAACCAACATAGATTTTATTTTTTGAATCCTCAACACTAACGAACCCTACCTCAATGTTCACTCTACTCTATCCCTTAAAAAGAGTGACATGCATTCCTAAAGACATAAAGTCTTTGTTCTGTAAATTTAATGTAAGACAGAATAATGCACACTAAAAGAAATTCCATAAAGCTGACAGTGAAGTAATCCGAATACACCAAGCTTTGTCGAGGCATTCCATTAAGTTCATCGGATTCACAAAAATAGCCCCCTCAACATTTTCCATTATGCCTTTTCTTTTACGTTCCCTCGCTCTCTCACTCTATCTCTCTGTCTTTCACGCTAATTCACTTCCTGCACCACCGAATCGGGTCTATATTTAAGAGCCAATTATCATTTAACTGCCCCGGACTTTTAAAAGAACTCGGATTCCTGTTTTGTGTTTGTCTGAAAACGCAAACAACAAATGCCTTGATGATAACGCTTATTAGAAAGCATATGAGCACCGCTTTACCAAATGTGTATGTCCTGTTCAACAAAAGGAATTTCTACGATTATTATGGAGTCCAGATATCTCTTCCTCGAAACAGTAACGCCAGACTATTATAGGTGTCGTTATTTCATAATATCAAACTCGATATTCGTGTATATTGCTAAAATAAACGAAGAGTGCTGTGACATAACAAGCATGCTAAATTTGTATACAGGGTCAGTATGGGGATCACGGAAACTAGCGAAGATAGAGCAATGGTTAAATTGGGAAATATTTGCAGTTTTACTGGTCCAATTTAATGACACTTTCGGATTTTTGTAAAAAGTCATGGCTTACTAGATATTTTGAAAAAACGAAATTCTGTCAATTTAGTCAAATCCCTCTAGCTCCTTTGTTTTTGATTTTATAAAAAAAGGGTAAATATCAAAATTGAAGGGAATTGTATCCCGACTATGACTGTCATGTCCTCGTTTACGTGACAACTCTTTTTTTTCGAGATATGACACAAAATTTTCTTTTTTTGAACGGAAACCATAGTTTGCTATGATCTCAAAAATCGAACATTTTTACAGCTTTTCAACGATATAATACTCGATATAGTTATTTATAAAAATAACGGAGTTATGGATGCTTTTCTCTCTTATTTTCACTTTAAATGTAGGTAGCCATGAAAAATATTGTTTTCACTTTGACGTTTCCTCATTTGAGAGTAATTCCATTAGTAGTGCTGAACTCACAGTCGATATTCGAAGTTTTCGTGATAAGATGTACGGCTGAGGAATACCATCATATATATTTTAATCGTCGTCAACCTGCTCTATGTTCATCTAAGAGGCTTTACGATAGTTTGGAGCTTTTACTAAACCACCAAAGGAACGTAATCAAATTAACGAAGTAGCACAAATAAATGTTTTGGAAATGGTAAATCAAATTCCATCTACATCAACTCGTGAGATTGCGGCAGAAGCTGGCACATCTCAACGAACTGTAGTTAAGGTACTGAAAGCGCACAAGTTCCACCCGTACAATCTTTTAGTTTCTCAAACTTTGCATGCTCTTGACGAACATCGACGTATTTTGTTTTGTACATGGTTTAGAGACATGTGCCTTGACAATCCAAAGTTTCCATTAAAGGTGTTATGGTCAGGTGAAACTAGATTTAGTAACTGCGGTATATTCAATAGACACAATGAGCATATCTGGGCTAAAGAAAACCTTTTCCATGTAGAACAAAAACGACCCCATATAAAATTTTGTTTTAATGTTTGGTGTGGTATCTAGGGTCTACTATTCTAGGGCCTTTTATCTATGACGAATCACTTACTGGGAAGCGCTACTTGCATTTCTTGCAATACACCCTTCAAGACATGTTGCATAATTTGAATTTGAGAACTCGTTTAGAAATTGAGTGGTTCCAACATGATAGAGCACCTGCTCATAACTCGTTATTAGCAAGACAACACTTAGATAATATCTATCCAAACTCTTGGATAGGAAGAAATGGCCCACGCGTATGGCCACCCCGGTCTCCCGATTTGGTAGTTAAAAACTTCTATTTATGGGGTGCGCTAAAAAACAAAGTATACAAAAGAAAGTATGAGACGGTTGGTGATCTAAGGGAGGCGGTATTACAAGCAATTGAAGAAATTGATAGGCGGTCTGTGAGGAAAGCGGTAATGTCAATCTTAAAAAGATGCAATTTTTGTCTAAATAACGATGGTGGACTTTTCGAACATAAATTGTAACCATTATTATGTATTTTAATTTCTTAAGTTTTTAGTAAGTACCTACTTATTTAGTTTTTTCGTTATATCTGATATACCTAACAAAAAATCGTTCAATGTTTTTTGGAATAGTTATTAATAAATCAATCTGTTTGATGGCTACCTACGTTAAAAGTGAAAATAAGAGAGAAAAGCATCCATAACTCTGTTATTTTTATGAACAACTATATCAGTATTATATCGTTGAAAAGCTCTAAAAATGTCCGATTTTTTGAGGTCATAGCCAACTATGGTTTCCATTCAAAAAAAGATAAGTTTGTGTTATATCTCGAAAACGAGAGCTGTCACGTAAACGAGGACATGACAATCATATTCGGGATATAATTCTCTTCAATTGTGATATTCACACTTTTTTTATAAAATCAAAAACAAAGGAGCTAGAGTGATTTTACTAAATCGACAGAATTTCGTTTTTTCAAAATATCTAGTAAGCCATGAGTTTTTACAAAAATCCGAAAGTGTCATTAAATTGGGCCAGTAAAACTGCAAATCTTGACACATTTGGATTTTTAAACATAAAGTTTGTTGTCATTTTCCACATATGCGTACAAGGAAATACCGGCATTAACTAGGCAATGAAAGTAATCACATATGATTTTATCAATAATTAAGTTTTTTACCACACTTTAATTATTCTGGTCATTTTCGGCATTTTCAAAATGGAAGCTGACATTATTTGGACGTTATATATGCATAGAGCTATTATATACGTAGAGTGAATTAGGTATGTGCGATTTTGTAAGTGGCAGTGTAATAACAGTAGAAAGAGAAAGACAGTATCAGGGAGCGCTTGCTATGTCTCTACCCTATCAATAGTAGACGTTATTACCGACACTGACCAATCAGGAACGACACGCTTATTCTCTCTCTCTTTCTATTGATATTACATGAATTCGGCTACTTCACGTGCTCTACAGTATTAACCTCGTTTTATCTATGACCTTTGGACATCTTTGTGCTACCTTCTATAACTAAAAAACATCAAATTTCATTATATATGTCGTGTGAAGTTGTCAAAACGATGGCTTTCCTGTTCCAATTTAAATTTTATTCAGATTTTAATGCCATTGACAACAAACTCTCAGGATAAGACACTTCTTGCTGTTAATGTGGACAAAAATTCAACAAATACATTGCCTTCACAGAATGCCATACATTATACAAAGGCACCTACTGGCAAGTAACATCGACAACGGGCTATTGTCCTTTTGAGATTAGGAAGGTCTCTTTATTTCCATCACAAAGGTGTAGTTCCGGAATAACGCATGGCTATCGAATGCCCGACGATAATAACTATCAGTTAGATGAAACTTTCATCGAACAAATTGTATTGTATCGAGTTGGTTTTCCTGTCGATCGGAATAGGTTCGGGACACGGAAAGTTGTTTTTCTTTCATGGAAAATTACACGGGGCCTGGGGAAGACGTTTACGGCCTTGTTTAAGAAATACATCAATATTTATAGAGGTTTAAGCCACTCAATTCTCGTGTTGTTTTTTGGATTATTTAATCCCTTGTAAAAAATAATGGTGGGCGTGCTGTAGCACAATTTGAGGATGCGTTAAAATGTATCGTAACATTTTTCAGCTGCGAAATTTATTTTTCGTTTGTTTCGGTAAGAGAAACTAGAGCTGTATATTGAGTATCGTCATTTATTTAGTTATGTCTTTAAAGAATATAGGGGCATAAAAGATATTTTGCCTGTACATGGGTATTTTTCTCCTCAGTTATTTCTTGCAACTGTATTTAGATCAATGGATCAATGAGTAGTTGGGCAGTTTCGAAAAATTTCCCCTTGTCTTTACGGAACATTCCTGACAATTATTCTAAGATGAAGACATTTCTACAAAATGATCAACCAGTATTCCTGTATTTATATAGTGTAACATTACATTTTTGTCGCAGAGTATAACTAGAAGTGTATTCCATAAACCCGTAAAAGAACAAGTAAACGACGAAATATCTGAGGTCTCATTTATGCAAAACGTAAATAGCCTAAATTGGACGTTGGATGTGTCATTTATTTAAAATAATTGTTTTCTTGTAACTATAACACGAGTATTGACTTCGAATATTAACACCAACGGATATGATAAAATTATCTTCAAACGTAAACACGTACCTCTTTTTTATTATTCTGTAGCATTTTTGTTATTGCGATAGGTTTATTGGGTTTTTCGTATTGGAAATATTCTCGTTTTGTATTTGGTATTGATTTGTTTTGATGTTTATTTATTCCAGGTTAAGATTTTTGGTTAGATTTCTCTTGACGTTCGAGGCGAATTGCTAAGGGGGGAATCACACGTTCTAAATGGTTTAATGGCATTTATGGGAAGAAGATGTAGAAAAGTAGATTGGAGCACGGGACATTTCGAGAATTGATGTTGTGGAATTAGACGATGTTTGTATTAGAATTTAGAATGGGTTGGTAGGCTTTGGAGACGTCAGTTGTCGGAAGAGGGAGTTGGCCGTTGATCGTCCTCGTGAACGGTTGTTGCCCGTTGACCGTCCTAGTAAAAGGATGCATGTTGTGTAGTACTTGGAAAGAGAGGTTATGGTGAAGTATGGTGATAGATGTCTAGAAGTGTAATCTGAATTTATACTGGCAATTTTGTGCCATCCAGGTTTGGGATTTAGTTGGATACACTTTAATCGTTGGTTCCGTTATTGGATTTGTGATATTTTTGGATTTTAACGGAAACCACACTCGTGTGAGGATTCAAGACGAGTTCATCACTCACTCTCTCGTGGATCTGCAGTTTTAGCAACGAGTAATTGATGTTTCCTTTGGCAGTTTGGTGATATTTTTGGAAATTAGTGGAAACACGTTCTCATTTGTGAGGATTTTATTGTTGAATATTTGCATGTACACTCGTTGGCCTTCCTGGACGACTAACTGGTCAACCACTAATTGAACATCGCACGTAAGAACTTTAGCCTACCCAAGACCTTGTTTATCTTCAGTGTATGGGGCTATCAACTTCACTGAGTTTGCCGAAGTTTTGGCAAGTCTTGTAATCGAACGAGTTCCATTTTAGTTTATTGGGAACCGGAAATCTTCGTTGGTTGCCGTAGCAACGACGGCGTATGTTTGCTTCGATTCTACGGAGGACAGCTGAGTGTTGTGTCATCGCATTTGAACAAAGTATCTTTGAAATTTGATTCAGTGTATTTGTTTTGCTCATAATTTGCTTTTCACATTAAAGATAATTGATTTATTTGAATAACATTTTGAACTTATTAAATTTAATAAAGAACCTGATTATTTAGTCAAACTTTTGACTGTTAATTTGTTCATATAAATTTGATATTTGTACATTTCCTCTAGGTTAAATGTTGAACATCATTTCGTGATTCTTGAGTTATTAGATATTGATATTATTTGGTATTTTGTGAAAGCGTCGTGAGAGCTCGAAACGTCGACTTGTTAATTGAATTATTTTGGATGCTTTAAAAATAATATTTCTTTCTAGATTTATGAAATCATTATTGATTTTTCTTGAAGTTTAAATATAATTAAACACTTTTGTCAGTAACTGAATTTTTGGCTTCAGATTTCAGAATAACAGTACAGTTATTGAACTTGATATAATTTTGAATTATTTATTGTTTAGATGTCATTATTGACTTAGATATTATTTTGAATATTGCTCGTTTAAGTAACTCATTTCTGATTTAAGATATATTGTGCATGTTTATGGATCACAACAACATTTGAATATTTTGATTAATGTTTTTGATAACATTTACTTATTTTATCGAGGTTCATTTGATCATTAATTGATTATTAAATTTGTTGATTTTGGTAATAATTTGAACTTAGTGTATCAGGTATGTAATGTTGATTCTTAATTGAACTATAGATATGTATATGTAGGTACATGAAGTTGGCTACAGGTCGACTTGTGTTTGATATTTTTGCAGGAATTTATTGAAATAATTTACAAGCTCATTAAATTATTTACTGTTTTAATAGGGTGTTGTATATTATGTGATGCTTATTTATGTTTAAAGACGTTTTGTCTCGAAATCTAAAGTCGTTATCAATCACTAACAAACAAAAAAATAAATATATATTAAAGCAAATACTCAAAACAATTGTTCCTTGGGTAGGCCAGGAATTAGTTAACATTTAAATTTGATTTCCCGCGCAAACCAGAGCGGCATGGATCAGTTCACGGGGCCACAGCGCACTTTTTGCATAAAGCAATTTTATTTAAATAGTGGATCTCTCATTACTGTGAGGCGCTTATTCCGTATTGAATACTATTTACATGACTTAAATCAGTATCCAAGTGCAGTTTTAATTAAGAAAATGGGTAAAGAAGTTCAAAGAGACACACTAAATGTGAAGCAAACCGGAGGTCTACAGGTCTACGCACTTCAAGAAATGAAGAGAACGTGCAAAGAGTTGCGGCTTCAGTTCGACGTGACCTGATTTATCGACGCGCAAACTTTCAGCTGAATTAGGAATATCGCGCACAATCATACGC
The DNA here is from genome assembly GCA_034190945.1 of Octodonta nipae. Lineage (NCBI taxonomy): Eukaryota > Metazoa > Arthropoda > Insecta > Coleoptera > Chrysomelidae > Octodonta > Octodonta nipae. The sequence goes on from CM067219.1 coordinate 139,673,630, forward strand.
CGTATTATGAAGTTAGATTTGAAATTGCACCCAAATAAGATTCAGTTAGTGCAAGAATTGAAGCCTAATGATGGAAATTTACCCAAATTGTACGCGGAAACGATGTTGGAACGCTTTCGTAACTTCGACAACATCTTGTCTAACAATGTCAAACTGAAATCAAAATAATCAGATTCGCTAAAACGAAGATGGCCGAGAACATTAGAAATATTGCCATGATGTCAGATCGAACTATTTATTTTAAATCTCACGAATTGTATTTATATCATAGGCTTTGTAAGATTAGTTAAATTGTATGAAACTATTAGCCTTTAAAATAGAAACAATAGAAATTAAAAGCGTAATGTCAAAATAATAAAATATTATCGGAAACACATTGATCAGTTGCCACACAATACAAAATTCTAATTTTAGTTGACAAACCGTATTTAGAAACAAATTAAAGTTTCAAACTTGCGAGTACCAAATAAATAATTATTATCATATAATATAAATTTTAATGCGTGAAATCTGAATAGCATGAGTTTTTTTTGTTTAACTTAGTTTATTTTTCGAGTCAATTCATTCTACGATTTTCTCTCCAAGCAATCTGGCGGCACTGTTTGGCATTGACAGTTTGGACTTAAATTATGAATTTTTTATTTTATTTTATTTAATGAATGGAGCAATATTATAAAAAAAACGTAAGCATTCTGCACTGAAGGTCCTCAATAGCTACTAAACAAAACAAAAATAAAGTAAATCGGTTGAAGGGCAGATGAGAAAATGGTACCTAACCGTTTTGTCTTTGCCTATTTATATATAGATGAAAAGCAGATTTTGTGCAGGTATTGTATATTACTTGGATTTTATATTGGTTTGTTTCTTATTTATTATTGATTTTCTATAAAATTATTATTCAGAAGTCTTAATGGAAAATGTTTACTTGATAATATGAATTAATATATTTAATGGCAAGTTTCTTTCTGATGTCTGACGTATGTCAAGTTTCTAATTTAATGTGTCGCAAAGAGAAAATTGCAGTTTTTATTAGAACGAACAGCAAATCTTGTGTAGGTATTGTATATTAGTTTATTTTCTATGTATTATTGATTTTCTATGAAAGAAAAAATTCTTAATATATTACTTGTTCCCTGTTTCTTACACAGAGAACTAAATTGGATGGGCATTTTAAGATCAAGGTAGTATGTAGTGTCGGTATCGATGTTGAATCAAATGAAATCTCAAGTTATTCAATTCATTCCCTTGCTTATCTATTTTCATATGTGTAAATGTGGGCCCTCGTTAAGAAGCTTTAACTTCAAAAATAACTGGGCCAAAGAAACCAAGTTTTGGGAAATGCTGGCCTAACTTACAGAATTGAAATGAATTCGTCTAACTCAGCTGATCCACTCGTGATAAAAAGTCGTACTAATATCGTGCGACAAACGAATCGGTAAGCAATAATGCCTTGCCGGTAGAGAAGTTTGCCGGCATGTGAGTCATGCGAGTATATATATGCGCCCCATTTCGCCATAATAAAACTCAACGAACAATATAAAATTCTAATATAAACGGCCGGATACAATCTGAAAATACATTGCGGCTTGTCGCGGCTCCGTAAGTTGAGCGAAGAGGCCGTAATCGATGCATAGTGAGGGACCCGGGGTTGACTTTCAAAGGCAATTTATAAAAGCCTGATAACGTGAAACATTGTGAAAGTTTCTTGGATCATGCTGTGTAAGCTATGCCAACGTCTTCGTCGGTTCGGTCGACGGTGGTTCTAAACTGCTCGTCCTAGCGGCGGTCGATCTTTTGCATTTCCACGGAAAGATCGTGTGTTCCGTGTCACTTCCGTTTTTTCACTGTTTGTGCATTTGCGATAATGTCCTGGTGCGGTCAGAGTCTTTTGTTTTAACGAAAGGGTTTTAGTGTAATGGTTACTTTTGCTCGTTTGTTGATTGAAATCAATTTTAGTTTGTAACGCAAATACAGGGTGACAACGTATTTATTAGACAAGTTATATATTTGGTTTTGATGCATTGTTAGTCGGTTTCTTCAATAATTATTCACTGGTCACGTTAATAACTTAATGAAAAAGGCACATCTGAAGCTGAGAGTTTTATCTGCCAACAAACACAACAACAACAATTTTAAACTCAGGAAAAAACTTTGTGAGTCGTTAATTTTGTTCATTGTTTCTTACGGGGATACGGTTTATTATACATGTCTAGATGAGATTACTAAGCATCGGCTTCAGCTCGTTCAAAACAACTGTGTTCGCTTTATTTTCAACTTGAGGAAATTTGACAACATATCAAGTAAATATAACCAAATCGGGTGGCTTAAGATGCCTGATCTTTTCTATTACCACCTTGCCAGTTTTATTCAAAAGCTATTAATCTAAACCCTTTTACTTAAGAGAAAAGCTTATTTTTCGTAGAGAAGTACATGAAAGAAATGTCAGGGATAGAAATTTTTTGTCCATTCCTCATCATAGTACTGCCATGTTTCAACGGTCATTTACATATGCAGTGGTCATTTATAATTCACTGCGCAACAAACTCAAAGATTTTCAGGCTAAAACTTTTTCAAAAAATGTTAAAATGCTGCTGCTCACGTCATTATGAGATAATTTCAGTTATCCCTCTTTTTCGTCTCTTGTCACTGCTTTAACATTCATAGATTAGTTATATATGTATGTGTGTTATATATATATATATATATATATATATATATATATATATATATATATATATTTATATATATATATATATATATATATATATATATATATATTTATATATATATATATATATATATATATATATATATATTTATCACTAGGTAACTGAACTGAAGGTGAGTCTGCTTCTTTTATTTATAGTTATCGGTCGATTAGGAGGGGATGTCACGTGATGAAGGGGCTGTGCGGTGATTAGTTGGGTGTTGGTGGGCGTGTCTGGTTTGTTTAATCTGGCAATTACGGAGGTCCAAGCTGTGGAAGGCGAGTGCTGTCATCATGTCTATTTTGACAGAGATGTCTTTTCTCTATTTCGATGGCTTCGCGAATAGTGGATGCCCTAAGAGAATTGAGAGATATGATAGTCCTACTGTCCTCGAAGTTGATAGAGTGCCCTGTTTGGAGATGGTGATGGGCGAGAGCTAAAGTCGGATCTTTTTTACAAACTGACAGAGAGTGTTCATATACTCGATGGTTAACGCGCCTGTTGGTACGACCGATGTAGCTTTGTGGGCAATCGCGACATGAAATTTCGTAAACTCCTCGATCCTCGTTAGCTACTTTGTCTTTGTGGTTACGGGTTAAGTTGCCTACAGTTTGAGTGGTGTTTAAGACATTCTTTATTTGATGTCGTTGTAAAATCCGTGCTATTTTGTCAGTGACTCCTCGAATGTATGGAAGGACGGCTTTTCGATTTTGTTGGTCTGTTTCTGAGGGGGTTGGTGTGATTGGGGGTTGTTGAGATTGATGAATTATACGCGCAATGTGGTTGGGATGATAACCGTTTGGTCGAAGGATTTGTTTATGATTATTTAGTTTGTTCTGTCTATTATCAATATCTGTTAAACGAATAGATCTAAGAGTCAAAGATTTCATTACAGAACTCAATTGGGCAGGGTGGTGGTGTGATTGGGGATTTAAGTAGCGACTATTGACTATATCTTTGTTACAAAACTCTATTCATTTACCCAAATAGTTATTTCCTGTTTCCTTTACGGGGTTTCCTTCAATATTGCCTCTTCTAAAAAATAATTTCCTTTTTCTCTATCAACGTATATTTTCTATTATGATTTTTTCTCTTATCAAATTTTGCAAATTATAAATAAATTAATTGCACTTTTTAACCGGTTTCATAAAAGGACGAAGTTGTCAAAGCGGTTGTAGTTTTTTGGGTTTCCCTCAGAACAACTTTAAACCAATTTTGATGATTTTTTTTTCATTTGAACGTATATGCTTCCAAACTGTCCCATATTTTTTTCAATGACATGACACATGGTAGATATATAACGTTTTTTTAGAAACTACAATACAATTTGGCGAATGCGACAGTACTATAAATGAAAAGAAGAGTCGTTTTTAAGATTTAATTTATCGAATATAGTTTGGAATTAAATGAAAATATGTGTTACTAACCAACTTATATAGCTTTGGTATACTCAAAATAATTACTTTTATGTTTTTTTGGGCACTAACACCACAATCGAAATAAAACGACGTACATTGAAGGAAAACCAAACGTTTCAAAATCTATTCTGACTTCGTTGTCAATGGCATTCATTTATTGATGTAAATTGCAAAATGAAATTTTGATTTATGACATTTAAATTGACATTAGAAAATTTGTTGTTTTTAGATATATAGGTTGCACAAAAAATTCTAAAGATCATGTATTATAGTTAACAGCTTTCAAATTAGAATAATTCGAAAGAGTTGTCTTTAGAATTTATAAGTGGCGTTCTTAGGTACGACTTTGTTATAAGATAGCGCATTCGCCAAAAATGCGATAAAAAATTTCTATTGTTTCAGTGATCCCCTTTACGTCATAAGGGAAAACCTAGGAAAAACCTTATGAACTATCCCGATACTGGGTTGTTCAAAAAGAGGTTACCATTAATAATTTCCTTAATTGTCGGTAAGCAGATACGATTAAATTCTACAGAAGTAGAAGCGATACAATCGTCTTCATTCAAAAGAATTAAGGCAGACTCTTTTATTTTTCGTTTTGTGTTATGTTGTTCTTTGTGAAGTATAGTTGAATTGTCAAATTGTATTTTATGGCCTAGGTCCCAAGCATGTTCACAAATTTTCGATTTTTCAAATTGCCGTTTCTTTATGTAATTCTTGTGTTCATTTGTTCGTACGTTTAATGGTTTCGATGTTCGCAAGGAACCTTGTATATGCAGTTTTTTGTGTTCTGGGTTTTGTTGGTTGGTTTTGTTGTCGATATTAGAGATTTCAGTGTATTTCTTGTTTGGAATGTTGTTTTAATATTAAATCTGTTGCCCACTCTTTTCAATCCTTCTGACAGACCCTGTATATATGGTATAGTTGTAACTGTAATGTAGTTATATCATACAAACAGATACCCAAATTTCAATTCAAATCATCCGAATACAGTTAAGAAAGGTGTCATTAAGTCATTATTTGATAGAGCAAAGACCAACTGTTCTGATGATAATAAATTCAACAAAGAAAAAATAATTATTAAAAATGTTCTCACTGGAAACAATTACCCCACAAAATTTATCAACAAAGAGTTAAACATACTTGAACAGAAAACAAATCTTCCGAATCAACCCAGAACTTCTCTTATTAACTCTACTACTACTCAGGACAACTACATTACAGTTACAACTATACCGTATATTCATTATCTGTCAGAAAAATTGAAAAGAGTGGGCAACAAATTTAATGTTAAAACAACATTCCAAACAAGAAATACACTGAAATTTCTTATATCGAAAACAAAACCAACCAACAAAACCCAGAACTCAAATAACTGCATATACAAGATTCCTTGGGAATGCAATAAATTTTATATTGGAGAAACATCGAGACCATTAAACGTACTAATAAATAAACACAAGAATTACATAAAGACAATTTGAAAAATCGAAAATTTGTGAACATGCTTGGGACCTAGGCAATAAAATGCAATTTGACAATTCAACTATACTTCACAAAGAACAACATAACATAAAACGAAAAATAAAAGAGTCTGCCTTAATTTTTTTGAATGGAGGCGATTGTATCGCTTCTACTTCTGTAGAATTTAATCGTATCTGGTTACCGACAATTAAATGAGAAATTATTAATGGTAACCTCCTTTTGAACAACCCTGTATCGAGATAGTTTATAAGTTTTTTCCTAGGTTTTTCCTTATGATGTTAATGGGATCACTGAAACAATAGAATTCTTTGATCGCATTTTTCGCGAATGCGCCATCTTATAACAAAGTCGTATCTAGGAAAGCCACTTATAAATTCTAAAGATTCTTTGAAATTCTTCTAATTTGAAAGCTGTTTAACTATAATACATGATCTTTAGAATTTTTTGTGCTACCTATATATCTAAAAACAACAAATTTTCTAATGTCAATTTAAATGGCATAAATCAAATTTTCATTTTGCAATTTACATTAATAAATATAAAGTCATTGACAAGAAAGTCAGAATAGACTTTGAAACGTTTGGTTTTATCTAGTACACTTTCAGCATCATACGAAAGATGTCATTTGATTCTCACGTCATTATCATATTGTACAACCTTTACCTCACCCCCTCGTTAAAAGCCCTCGAACAATAATATGGGCGTACAAGTTAGAGAGATCGAATAATTCACCATCAAGCTTAAATTATCATTTATCATAATGTAAACTTCGGATTTGCGCTGAGCAGCTTTAATTAAGGACTGTCAGTCTTTTGATATAAGCTTGATTTAGATACCTTCCTAATAATTGATTTCTGTCGAATTAACAGGCAGTTAATTGATTTACATATTGAGAGGTTACGAACCCCGTACACAGGCCCGTTTCGATATAATCTCCATAATGTGTTCGGATCAATGGATGGATAAATGATTCGAAGCTGTATATATATGCGAAACGCAACCGCGTCAGCATGAATTGTTTTTGAAACCGTACAGACTGATTTATCGTAATTACTCCGTCTATGGGTCGTAACACGAATAAGTCATGTCGTAATTTAGTTAAAGTGAGTTACAACATGTTTTCGGCTATTATGTATCTAGAGGTCGTTGCTTCTGGACACCCATTTTGTTATGTTACTCAAAATTATGGAATAAACATGATAAAACTTATATTATGCACTTAAGAAAATAGTACCTCGGTGACCGAGCTTCACTCGTAAATTCAAGGTTTTTTCATAAACGTACCTATGTATATCCAAATAATCGGACAGTTGCTAAGTAAACTAATTTAAACTCCCCTAACATATTTTCTTTCTTACATTTCTTATTTACATGGTGTTACTACAATTCAACTTCCCCCTATATTTCAACCACCCTATATGTGCGACTTCTTATGCAAAACCCATCCAAACATTTTTTTCTAACATTTTTTTTTAATCACTCTACACTTTCACTCGATTTTATATTCCAACATCCCTGTATATGCGACCGCTTGTGGCCATTCTACAAACACTTTTGTTTCCAAATTCTTTCATTTATATTGTAACATTTTTGTAAACACTTTGTATAACTATAATTCCGCTCCACCCTATATATGCAACTTTTTACAGGCTACCTAATATAACATATTTTAAATCACACTGTATAACCATAATTTCACACCACCATATGTTCTAACGACCCTGTATATGCATTTGCATATAGCCACCTATTGTATTTTTTTTGAACCACCATGTATAATTATAATTCCAGTACATCCTATATTACAACCACCCTATAAATGCAAATGCTAATAAGCTACCCTATAGGTAAAACATTCTATTAACATTTTTTAGCGACCTGCATAACAATACTTTTACTCCGCCCTGTATGTCAGCTATCATTAATTTCCAATGGCTTATGGGGTACCCTACACAATTATTTTTTCTCGCTTTTTTCTAGCCACACTATAATTCCATTTGACGCTATATTTTAACCATCCTGCATAGCAACTCTTATGGACCATCTAACATATTTTGTTAGACCCTGTATAATTAAAATTTTACACCACCAATTCATATTATACGCATCAAAGTAACATGTGAAATCATGAGATCGTACTCATCCAAAAATTACATACCATACCAATTTTTTCACCTTGAAAACTTGAAATGTCTAGCTGTAAAAATGTAATGGTAGGAAAATATGACGGAGGCATAAAATAGTTACATGTTCGGAACATACAAATACAATATTATAATTCCAGTACACCCTATATTTGCAACCACCCTGTAAATGCAAATGCTAATAAGCTACCCTATAGGTATAACAATCAATTTTTTAGCGACCCTGCATAACAATACTTTTACTTCGCCCTGTATGTCAGCTATCATTAATTTCCTACTGCTTATGGGGTACCCTATAACCTTATTTTTTCTCGCTTTTTTTCTAACTATACTATAATTCCATTTGACGCTATATTTTAAACATATCCTGCATAGCAACTCTTATCGACCATTTAACATATTTTGAAAGACCCTGTATAATTTTAATTTTACACCACCAATTCATATTATATTCGAAATCATAGGATCTTACAAATAGATCTTACAAAAATTGCCTACCGTGCTAATTTTTTCACTTTGAAATCTTGAAATGTCTAGGTATAAAAATATAATGCTAGGAAAATATGACGGAGGCATATAATAGTTACATGTTCGGAACATACAAACACAATTTTTATTGAAAGAATGTTTAAAAAAAGTTTAACTCTCAAATAGGTCACCAAACCACTCTGTATTAAAAGAATTTTTACAACAGGAGTCTCACTCTTACGTAGGTTACCAAATCACCCTATATTGAACGGTTTGATATTACAGAGCAGCCGCCTTGATTGTCACAAATTGCCACTAATTTTTTAATAATTTAATTTCTCAGTAAAACGATTTTTCCCAAATATGAGACCCTCGCCAGTCGATTTCTGTCCATCGAAACTTCCAAATGGGAAAGTTTCATCGAAATCGTTAGAGCCGTTTTCCGGAACTCAATTACATATATATAAATATATATATAAACATTGCTCGTATTATAGTATTAGATACTCGTCAAAAATGACTTTTTTATTAGAGATTGCTGTATCAGTTAAGTAAGATTGATCTCGTAAAGACTTTATCTAGTAAAAGTAACAGTTTAATCCGTCAGTATCGTGCGATCCCAATGCAACTTGTAATTGTTGTTTTCTACAGCAGATTAAACTTTGTATCAGATGTGATAAATTTGTTCATTGTCTCTAAGACGATACCCAGTGTCTTTGGAGATTTTAATTTGAGAAAAGTTGGTGAACGCAGTATTTGCCTGTACTCAGAAGTCCTCTCTCCATTTCGGTTTCGAACTTCTCCGGCAGCTTAACAAAGGATTTCTATATTTGCTGAAGTTCTTCGGCTGCTTCGTCACTATGTCTCAAAGAACATCATATTAAACTTCATTCTATATTGTACTCGGACTCAATCCAAAACTCAATATTCGGTGACTTGAAGTCCTAAGTAAACTTCTAACAGAACTGCTGATGAAGGAGGAGGATATCCAGTCTTGTCCTAATCAGTTCATGTTCTGTCTTCACAGTCCCGCTCAACGCTGTTGTTGTGACTCCAGTTGCAATTTTTGTTGGAGTTCATGGGCTGTAGTTGTTTAAACAACAGGACTGTCCCGCCTCAGCACCCTGGTACCGACGTCATGTCCAGCGGCGGCTCCAGACCTGTTCTAGCGATCCCCAGGCAGCTACTTTTTAACGCTATTTCCTGGGTCTCGCCAGGTCTAACTAGGTAACTCGAACAAGAGAGAAATGAAATGGTTAAAAACCAGATCAGCGTGTTTAGGTTGTGGGGGAATTTATAGGTCAGCGAACAGCGGTCCCTATAATGGTCGCATACGATAGATGGTGAATACCTTCTTTTTATGACCCGGCTACCAACACATGACAAATAATTAAAAATTATTAGTTTTAGTATCATTAACCAAACGTAAAAAAATGTTGGGACTGGAGGTTAATAAACCATTAGTCTAATAAGTCATGTACTCAAATTACTTCTACACATACTCCAAAAAAAAGAATCAGCAACAAGTGCAAGGAAGTTATGAGTTCACAGCATTTTGGTTACGAAAATAGAAAGCATGTGTAATTGTGGTTAATTGATTTTGAAAAAACGTTTGATCGCGTCCAGCACAATAAGATCTCATAGATATGAGACTGATTTTGCATTTCTATTGGGACCATTACCGTACATAACAAAGAATCGATGTCAGTCACGATTAAGAGGGGCGTAAGACAAGGGTGCATACTTCCCCCCACTCTACAACATTTATTCGGAAAACATATTCAGAGAATCCTTAAGGTAACAAAAAAGAATCGTAGTAGGAGAAGAAACAGTTAATAAATATCAGATATGCCGACGATACCATGATTATGAAGGAAACCCTGTAGATCTGTAAGAATTGGTAAACAGAGTTAGTGGAGTCTATAAAAACTCAGGACCACCTATCAACTAACTTAAATAAGACTAAATCTATTCTTGTGGGTATAGGGGTATGTCGACCAGACCCTGTTACTATTAAACGAAAAACCGTTGGAGAGGGTGGCAAAACTTAAATACCTAGGCTGTTGGATAAACCATCACATAAATCCTTCAGACAAGCAAGAAATGCATTTCTGACTTGTCATTATTTTCAAAAATAATTTGGTCAAGTGCGAGTTGGATTCGCAAACTAAGGGTTCCGTACCACCATCAAGATTCTAATATTCCAGTTTCAGACAAGCAGGGAATGAGTGCATTTTCTTATATTTACCCTAATATCTTTTAAAGGAAGCGTTTTAAATTTATAAAGAATATTCACTTTCATTTTCCACACATAGACTTTTTATCAGAATAGAATAGAGTTTTATTTTACTAATAAACTTTCAATAATAGAAGTCTTTTATAACCTACTGTCTGGGTTTTGTGGCTCTGTAGATTGGAAGATAAAGGGAAAAATAGGTCAAGTTTTTTTTTTCATATTTTTCCAATAAACAAAAAAAATTAGGGCTTATAGTTTGGGGAATAACAGGGGAATGGGTAATTATTTTAAAATATTTTCTTAATATATTTTAAAATATTCATTTTCAAAAAATTAAAAAATATATATTTGTATTCGTCATAATAAGCCTTGTGATTTGATATATTACATGACCCGTTAGAAACAATTATAATTTTTTATTTTCCATTGAATTCTATAATTTGCCCCCAAAATGAATATTAGGGGTTTCTCCTTATTTTTCCAGAAAAGTTCAGGTGAGGGGCTATACTTCAATTTTTTCAAAATTTTCCAGCCTATGGTTTCGGAGATAAGGGGGATGGGTAATTTTTTTTATATTTTTGTTAATATCTTTTAATTCATTTATGTCAAAAATATGAAAAAAATATACTTGTGTTTTCGTCATAATGAGCCCTTTTATTTGATATATAACATTTAATTCTATAATTTGCCCCCTAAAATGAATATTAGGGGTTTTTCCTTATTTTTCCAGTAAAGTTCAGGTGAGGGGCTATACCTCAATTTTTTTCCAAAATTTTCTAGCTTATGGTTTCCGAGATAAGAGGGGGGAATTGGTATTTTTTATATTTTTGTTAATATCTTTTAATTAATTTATTTTAAAAATATGAAAAAAATATATTTGTTTTCGTCATAATGAGCCCTTTCATTTGATATATAACAAGATGGGTTAGAAATAATTTTAATTTTATATTTTCCATTTAATTCTGTAATTTGCCCCCCAAAATTAAAAGGAGAGGTTTCTCCTTATTTTTCCAATAAACTTCAGGTCAGAACCTATACCTCTATTTTTTTTCAAAACTTTACGTTTTATAGTTTCGGAGATAAGGGGGGGAATGGGTAAATTTTGGTATATTTTCGTTAATATCTTTTTAAATAATTTTTTTTAAATATGAAAAAATATAAATTTGTGTTTCTGAGAATGAGACCTTTCATTTGATATATTACATGATGCCTTTAACTTTTTTTTTATTTTTAAATTTTCATTTAATTTTATAATTTGCCCCCCAAAATTAATATTAATGGTTTCTCCTTATTTTTCCTGTAAAGTTCGGGCAACGTTCTATATTTCCTATTTTTTCAATTAGGCTCAGTAGTTTCGGAGATCAGGGGGGGAACGGTCGATTTTTTTAGTTTTTCCCCCAGAAGTACCCCTAAAATCAAAATTTCTTCTCGGGTCACCAAACTATACATTGATGCCAAATTTCAATCTCTTCCGTCCGGTAGTTTAGGAGAAAATTGCTGTGATGTGACAGAGGCAGAAATCCGGAGTGATATTATAAGCGTATCCGTATATTGTATATACGGAACCCTAAAAATGAAGGTCATGTTAATATCAGAACCCGGTAAACCAGGCGACCAACCCGCAAGCTAGAAATCTATAGCTTTGCTTAGTTGCTGCTATAAATTACTGGAATGAGTTGTCTATAATCGAATAAGCGCGGCTATCCTAAATCAGGTAACTCATATTGGTTTCAGACCTGGTCGCTGCTATTGTGCCCTCACAACACATATAGAGCCAGACTACCAACCAAAAAAATGGAGACGTCTTTAGATAATTCCAAATTTGAGAAAATTAACTCGGAGTGGGAATGTTTTTGCTATTTAATTAATTATGAAATATTTAGAGCGTTAGAGAGCCGCCACTGAACCGCACTGTGTTGTACTCGTATATATTCTAATTGCACGGAGATCGTCCCAGAGCAATTAGCAGAGTTCCTTTATTAATTAATGCGAACCGCTTACAGACAGTTTACTTTAAGATTCGGCCGGATATGAGATCGGGGCAAGAAGGGGTTACTATATTCCTAACGTCTAATCGGCAACCGTACACCCCCTCGCGCGCGTCCTTCCACGTTACGCCATGCCGGCTAGATAATTATTTTGATAAATTTAATATGATCCATGCACGTACCTAAGCGGTTACCTTAATTGTTATTGTTAATTTCCTCAGGAGAAACTAATTTCGCGAAGGCTGCTCCTTGATTAGATCCCTTTTGAATATTTTAGGGACAGGCGATAAGGGAGAAGGATTGCATAGTGGTGGACGACAACACCGTTTGGATTACGGCTTGTTAATGATTTTATATTCGACAATGAATTTTCATTTAATGAAACAGTTTTTAACCTACATTTTACTTTTCACGTAGCCTTAAAGACAACAATCAACGGGTGTCATATCACTAGTTCTGGGCAGTCAATTTATGCCTTTTTTTTAAATTAGTCTGCCGAATTCTGCTACATCATGTTGAACTCAAATATCGTCCAGAACCACCTATCTTTTAATTCAGGTTTAACAAATATAGGCTGAAATGTCTTCGATGGCACATTACATATTATATCCAAAAAATGTATGAATTAGATGTTGATATTTTAGTTCAATGCTGGTTCAATGCAAGTAAGTAATTGACAAATGAAATTTAACGGAACAATCAATAAAACAGTGTAGCGTCGCGTAAATTAAATTACCAAATAAAAGTTAATCACTGTCCTTTTATGTCGAAGCCCTGCCGGTGGTGGTGTTTTGTTGGTTCTTCTTTCTTCAGCAGCAACAGGAACTGTTTTAGTGCTTCGTCTGGACGACACGCTCCACAAAAAATAGCGATGTAATGTTCATTGATTGAGCAAACAAAAATATAGGTTTAACAAACAAATGATGCGCTTTTGTAAACACAACAGAAACAAAAGAAAGCGGTTTAGCGGTTGTTACGACCGGAACTATAACCCGCGTAGTCGTAACACAATCACAACAATGAGCGGCCGTCTTAACGGAACCAAAAAAGTGTTCGAATAGCTTGGAAGTCAATATACGAATCACGCATACCGTCTTTATTTTACACGCAAAAAAACACTTAAAATTAGCATCATATTTAAAAAATACACTAAACAAATTGCGGGAACGCAACATAGGCTATTGTTGCCCCACATCCGCAACTACACTAAACTGTTACATATTGACTATGTAAGGGTTTTTCTGAATTGATAATTGTTTCAATCTTCACTTGATGAAAATTCATTTTTAAGATTACTTAAATTAATTTGTTCTCGGTCCGAGAAAATGTGAAATCAGAAAATGTCAATTCTAATGAGTTCGCAGATATCAACATAAAGTAATATGAATTAAAGAAAGGTTATCATAGTCAGCTCCGAGAGTTTCTTGAAGTAATGACGAAAGAAAGAAGCAAATAATGATATGAAACAATCATTATTACTGAAGACACTAATTTTACAACAAACAAATTAAATGCCGAAAAACCCTTACATAGTCAACATGTAACAGTTTGGGTGTAGTTCCGGATGTGGGGCAATAATTGTCTATATTTTTTAAACCTGAATAGAATTACAAGATAGGTGGATCTAGATACCGTCTAGATCCAACTATCTTTGGTGGAAATAGGCTTTTATTGTCAATCTATAAGGGATGGAGCACTGTTTTTGATGATCGGAAGGGTGAAAAATTTGGAAAAGGGAAAATTGATCATAATTATCGAAGTAATGTATAGTATCAATTTACAAACTGAATCCACTCAATCCGATAAAATCCTTTTCAGGTCAATTGACCCAGTAATTAACCTTAGAATCCCTAGAAATTAACAGGTATAAATATTCAGGAAGACTATTAAACAACCAATTAGATCTTAATCCATCCCCACTTTTAAATCTGTTTAATGGCTCTGTATAAGTAGTTTAGTTAAATAATATGTATATATAATGGTGTTAGTTAGAATAACAGTTTTAGTATTTTGTGAAACTTGATAAAGGCATTGTATGCCGAAACACGTGTCGTTTATAAAATAAAGTGTAAATCTCGAAATATAATTTTCGTTTTTTTGTGTTCATCATTATGAATTTACATCAAGTATCAGCCGCAACAATTCAGTATTGTAAAGATGTATTTACCGGATTAAGGAATTTGGATCGTTTAAATTGAATTCTGCTAAGGGGAATCCCAAAGTGGTCCCAAATTTTTTTCAATAAGATAGCTTAAACCAATTTTTAGAAAATCGATAAAAAGTTGTTCTTCTATAGTAACCTTTGGCGAAGACGATAGTATCCAAAACCTGGGGTGTTATACATTGAAAATAGATTGCAATTAATTCAAAATAAATGTCAGTTAACCAACTTCAATATGGAGTTTCCTGAAAGATATTTGTAGCATATTTTGTCAGTGTTTAAGCACTTTTTGGAAAATAACACCACAAGACACGAGATTATTGTATATTTCCAAATGTTTCGGCGTTTAGGTCAGACCCCGTTGTCAATGGCAAAAAAATCCTTGTGATTGAATAATATATTGGAGAAACCTCTAGACATCTAAGTTTTCGAATAAACGAACACAAACATTACATTTAAAAAAATTGAAATTGAATTTGAAAAATCCCAAATTTGTGAACGGTTGTATCGCTAGTACCTCCGTAGAATTCAAACGTGTCCTTGAGAACAACCCAGTATTGGGATAGTTGATAAGATTTTCCTAGGTTTTCCCTTATGATTTTTATGGGATCACTTTTAATTTCCTCCAATTTGAAAGGAAGTTTATTATTACATGGTCTTTATATTTAAAAAAAAATGGTAATTTTAATTTTTTTAATTGTAACTTTTTCATAGTTTATTTGCCATTGACAACGGGGTTTTGACCTAGACCCCGAAACATTTGGAAATATACAGTAGTTTCGGGTATTATGGTGTGACTTCCCAAAAAGTGCTTAAACATTCAACTGGACTCTATATACCGAGTGTCTTCATAAGTTGGTTTGAAATGGAAAACTTTGATATGAATATGAAATTTTAGAGAAAAATTATTCGTCATAAAAAATGTACACGGTCTGAAACCTATACTGTAATCATCATTTTTTCAGTAATTTTGCTTAAAAGTAAAGTGTTTGATCTTTAATAATAAGAAGTGCATACACTAGACTGTCAAATTGCAAAAACTTACTTATCATTATAAAAAAAAGTTACAGTGTTGTGTTATTCGGTTATTAAACCTATAGGAGGTTAAAAAAATCCAAAATTGTTAGTCTCATGATCTTTTTATATACCTTAAAAAACTACAAGAAATATTAAAACCTTCTTTGCTGAATTTTCCAAAATTAATGGGGGTTTAAATTCGCCTCTTGTTAGAATTTGCATGTTGCACAATTCCTTTTGGAATAATATTGTTTTATTTAACACCACTTTCCTGTCTATTAAAAGACAAATTGAAGTAATTCACTCAAGCTAACAAATTAACACAAATATCAAAATTAAATATTTAAATAAAATCAAATATTCACGTTTTAAAGCTTTTTCCAGTGGAAGTACAAGCGAAAAAAGATGATTTGATTAGATTGGAAATTTGTGGTTTGGTAAAAGATATATTGCGTATATTTATTTGAGAACTGAATCCACCATTTATACAGTTTGGTCAATTTTGTTATTTTTGAAAAGCTTTTTGGTGTTAAATGTCGCCATATTGGATCCGGGATGTTTAATTTTCTAATTGTTATAATAAACTCGTTATCAGAGACCACAAGAATTCTCTAATAGCAACTTTGAGACCCTTTCTTTCATTTTTCGATTTTTGGCGCACCACCAAGTCTCAAAACAGATTTTTTTTATTTTGTATTCCTTGTGCTTTAGCTAAAAAACGATCGTAGGAGCATAACTGTCAATGAATCTACATTTTTTTAAATTTCTCCAACCCCTAAATATGCTTATATGTAGTTGAAATAATTAACCCAAAAAACTTTTATACTGTTTTCGTTTTTTTTCTGTGTTAATACTTAATAATTTTTGACTTACAACCTCATTAATCTGCATCTAATAATTGAACAAAAGTTGTTCCTCAAAAACCCTGCTTCATTATTGAGTTGTCTAGCAACCTAAGTCCGTATCTGTCATTCAACGAACGTTCTCCCAATTACCATTTATAACACCAGCAGCTTTTGGATTGATCCATTATCATTAGTCAGGAAGGCAGAACAGAGCACAGAACTGAGAGAGTGAGTCTACAGCAATAGCAGCAGCAGAAGCCGTAGTGAACAGTTTAATTGATGTCACTCTAATTGCATCTTATGGAGGCTTCATGTTCGACCAAGTTTCACTTTTCATTCTTGTCCTGCGGCTAATGGACTTTCGAGTCGCACAAACAAGAATAATCCGTTGATATAATTTCCGTCTGTCTGACCTGTCACTTCGTTCGGATGCAGTTTGTTAGGAGACCAGCCAGTCCGCTTTTCGTGCAGTACTTGGCAGTTAAAAAATTTCGGAACGAGTTGTTTTTACGATTGATTCTAAATGAATCATCGCCATCATTGTTTATTGGCTGACGCTAACTGAAAGATATAAACACGGACTTCCCTTTGCCCTTTTCAGTGTTATATAATAAAAATGAGTTGTGATATGTTCCAACAATATTGCACTCACAATTCTTTGAACTGCAGGGTGTTCAACAACTCTTGTTCTAAGGGAAACTTCATTACTAAAACTGATTTCATGTCGATGTCATGCTGTTAATTTTCTAAATCTCACAAAATCATTACTTCTGCTGCTAATGACAAATCATGAAAATGTAAATAAGGTTACTACAATTTTGTTTATCTATCTTCTGTTAATACTTTAAAAAGATTAAAGGGCATCCTGTAGCGTACGGAAAGTAAAGGGGGCGAAATCAGTCAATATATCTCTTTACTTTATTTTACTCTCTCCTCAATTTTTTTCCTGCCACCGATAATATTTAAAAATTGTATATGGAGACAAAAGTTTAGTAAGGCAATTTCGTAAAATTGTCCCTACAGAAATTTTTTCTCACAGTTATTCTGAGAGAAAGAGATGTCTACAAAATGATTAACCAGTAGGTATTCCTGTATATAAGTAGTGTATTGTATATTATGTTATAATTATTTGTGTTTGGAGACGTTTCAACTCCGCCTCTGGAGTTTTTCTAAAAAATTCGCTTTGATGGTAATTTTGTTGTTTGTCAAAAAATTGACAGTGACAATTTGTCGTTTGGCGATCTCTTGATACTGAGGGTACCATTTTTCTGCTTTCTACCAATAGATTTTCCAACACAAATGAAGGTCGTTTGAAGGTGCCCCAATTTCCGTGTTATTTATCATCATACAGCTGGCTTCTTTATTTTTTAAATTTTCCTCTTTCAACAAGATCTTTGTTTAATCTCAGTCCATCCTATGGCTGCAGATACTGGTTAATACATGGAAGGCCAAATTTTATTTGTCCACATCTCTTCTGGAAATTTTATATTGATGTTCCTTTTTCCTTATTTCTAAAGATCTTGAAGGATAGAGCGCAATGTATTATTTGTTTTAAAAACAGTTTTTCACCGTATCTATTTCCAAACCGCTTATTATCCCGACTTGACCATACAATGTATGGCATCACACTTCCTCTAAGGCACGTTATGAGGGCCTTTAGATGAAAATTCACTAAACCCCAGATATCCTAGATATCAAAAGGGTTTAGCTCTGTGGGAGCCCTTGCCAGACTTTCAGACCCGTGCTTGGAGTCGTGACGGCAGTTTCCCATGAGTTTCCTGACCGTCCGGGCTATTCCTAACAAGACGGCTTTTTGAATTTGTTTGTAAAGATATTCGTCCAGACCGAGGTATTTTAAATTGTGTAATAGATGTTTTGGGACTAGTCCTGTCGTTGACATAACAATTGGTACAGTTCGTGTGTTGTTCATGTTCCACTTCGTCTTTATTTTAAATTCCAAATCTCTATATTTGGTTATTTTCTCAGCCTGCTTGATATTTATTGTTGTTAGAAATTGCTATCTCAATTAAAGTTGTTTTCCGAGAGACTTTATCTACCAAAACTATATCTGGTCTATTGTGAGCAACAGACCGATCGGTCGGTATCGTGCGGTCCCAGTACAGCTTGTAGTTGTTATTTTCTAAAACAGATTCTGGTTTATATTTATAGTATGGTAATCTTACCGACTGTGATAATTCATGTTTCAGTGCTAGTTCCTGGTGAAGTATTTTTGCCACAGCATCGTGTCGTTCTTTGTGTTCAGTTACAGCGAATGCTTGACAACCTCCTGTGATATGCTGGATAGATTCAGATCTTTGGCAACCGTACCTGCATCTATCGTTGTTAATAGAAGGATCTTTAACGATGTACTTTTGGTAGTTCTTAGTTGGAATTACTTGATCTTGGATTGCCAATATAAAGCCTTCCGTTTCAGGGAACATATGACCAGAGATCAACCAGTAGTTTGACGCTGCACTGTCGACATAATCTTGGTTGACGTCATTTATATGTTTTCCATGAAGGGGCTTCTCTTTCCATTTCATCAGTTTCTGATCTATGGTCTGGTGGTGTAATTGGACATATTGTTGTGTCAGTCGCAGTGGTATTGAGTCATCAACCTGGCACATGACTCTGTGTAGATCAGAAAATTCTGCGAGTTTCTGGAAATGACTACACAAAATAGAAATTTGTTGATCTAATAGTTTACCTAGATCTGTCAATCCTCTTCCTCCTTCATACCGTGGCAAAGTTGTACGTTCGACAGAGCTCTTTGGATGGTGATTTTGAGCTTTTGATAGTAAAACTCGAACTTTTCGTTGAAATTGTTCAATGTCAGTCTTGCACCAATTAACTATACCGAAAGAGTAACTGAGGACAGAACGCGCATAGGTGTTAATAGCCTGAAACAGATTTTTACTGTTTAGTTTGGTTTTCAACAGTCGTCTTACCCTTCTATAAAACTCTGCTGTTAGGTTCTTTTTCATAGTCATGTGATCAATTCGTTGAGCCTGCTTTATTCCAAGGTATTTATAAGTATGACCTTCCCCCATAGATTCAATTGAGGTGCCATCTCCCATTTCGAAGTGCCCCTGCTGTATTTTACCTTTAACTATATTAATAATTCGGCATTTGTCTAGGCCAAATTTCATATGGATGTCTCTAGAGAACCCTTCTACTATTTTAAGCATATCATGCAGCTGTTGTTTCGTAGCTGCCATCAACTTTAAGTCGTCCATGTATTACCATTATTATTATTTTTCGTTAAACCTGGGACATACGGAATTACGTTAATAATTTGGTTTTTCTGTTCGTGTTTGTTTGGTATTAGTCGTGTGTTGGTTATTTGTGCTGGTTTGTTTTTGCGATTTTCTTTCTAGCTGATTTATAGTTTTATTTGTAAAGTCTCTTCTTTGATAATATTGACTTCGTCGTTAAATATTTGGGTGGATAAAGATATGTTGTTTGCTCTAGCACTTTACAACACCTTTCTTTACATTCAAGGGAGAGTTGGAATTAAAATTCAACAATCAAAGAAAGGTGTTGTAAAGTAAATAAAATGAGCCACAGGGTCATATTTAAGATTAGTCATCTATTACTGTTACCTTGTGAATTTCTATGTCATTTTTTGATAAAATATTACATTCAGTTGTATGTACTAAATGCATCGATAATTATTCGATATTTAAATCAGCTGAAGGTAAGGCAGCTGATGAAGGTTCTCGACTAGAAACAATAAATTGTCTTGCCTTCATTGGATTGAAAAATTTCTAAAAGCTAGTATCATATGTTAACAAGTACCTTGTTCTGATATTTTAAAAACAATATCTGATACCAAAATGTATAAAAGTTGCATACTCCTACTAAATATTATGTGCCAGTAACGGTAGGAGTATTTTTTACTTAAGAAGAATGAATTACCATTTTAATGATTCTTGGTTATGAAAATAGTGCGAGAATACATCAGGAAGTATTTATTCTTTTCAATGACTTCTATTCAAATCGACAACCAATCTGTCAGTCGGTTCAGTGAAATAGCTCAGCTCAGCTTAGGGATGTTATTGAAGTTGGCCGATATAAGCTTATGATGTCTTTTATATCCATACTCTTATACTCGTCAGACATATTCCATCTAAATGAAATAGTACATAGACATAATTGCCGTTACTGGTTCGAAAGTAATCCGTACTGGATAGTTGAAATCTTCACACAAAGGACACAGAAAGTAAATGTTTTTTCAGCCATTTGTGGTGATCGCATTGTAGATCGTTTATTTATCCAAAGTAAGAACAAATAATTCAATCTCGTTTGGTTATCGTCCCCCAACAATAGTAATCTATGGTTTCAGCAAGATGAGGCATCATCTCATTATTAGTTGGGCATACGTGTAATTTGATGAAATGATTGGGAAGAATGCCTATAAAATGGCCGAAACGATCTCCCTACTTGACGCCTTGCGATTTGAACCATCGCCGTTGTACCAAACAATATGTCAAAATTGGAACAAGGAATACGAATCCAGACAGCACAGATATCTCTTGACATCTTAAGAAATTCTGTTCATCCATTCTGTGACCGATTATAACATTGTCTGGCTGTTAACGGACAACAATTCAAGTATCGGTTTAGGTTTTATTTTCAAAATTCTTTGCACTAGCTCAAAATTAACCCAGAATTTGGCTAAACAAACAAACTTTTTTTTAACATAAAGAGCACTCTGTATTTGTATCGTAAACTGCAAAACTGCCGGATGTTTCAGCCTCTTTCGAGATCTGACCTAATTCACATTAAGAATGCATAAGCTATCCGATCTATCCGTCCTCCACTTAAATCTCAGACATTTTAGCGTTATTGGAAATATTCTCAATATTAAATAAGAAAACCATTAGTATAATGAGACTTTCTCGGCTCTTGATTCATTGTTATAATGGCATTGTCTTGTTCTGGCGATTGCAATAACAATTTAGTATCCTTGAGGGAGCTAAATTGCTTGAATTACTGTTGGACTTCTCTGCCAGCTACACCCACTTTTATCTTCGGGATACTCAGGGACGGTAATGGAGATTTAAAAAATCAATCCGCTGTGAGACAGTAACTTATTTATAGTGACAGAAAATAGAGTGGTGACATGTTGAAATCCAAAAAGTACACTGAATTTATACAGTAATACTTAACAGTAATAAACAATAATCGATTCGGTATCTACAAAATGTGTCTATCTCAAAAATTGTTAGTAACATTTTCTGTATAGCCCTAGATACCGAAAATTTCAACATTTAACGTCAATTGTTTACGAAAATATTCTTTTATAAGTGATTTATGTACATTATACACTCAGTTTCGATGAATCATTTATTATAAATATTCCTTAAATGTCCATTTTGACATCAAAACGGTTTCAAGTTGTCAACTTGATATAGATAGAATAATTTATATCGATGATCCTATATAGGACAGGTGAAACCGATGTTGGAGCAGTCCTAACGTTGAAATTACCCAAGATGTCTAAATCTTCTAAAATATCATCAATATCAAAATTTCCAAGAATTTCAAAAATGATCATATTGCCAAAATGTGAAAAAAACCGAATCGTCAAATATCTGTTAAAATACCAAAATCCTAAAATGTGAATAATCCCAAAAAAAACAATAATGTGGAAATGTGATCCCTAGAATTAAATAATAAAATACTGTAATGTTTTTATTTTCACACTCGGATTCAGTTAGTTTTTGGTTTTATTTAAAAACAAAGTTCAACTCACTCTAATTTATTTCCACTACTTTAACACAATTTATATTCACAGAACTATTTACAATTTATCCCTACTTAACTAAACGGCAGTCGAATACTGAATGAATGCTTCCTCAGCTCTCCGTATTTATATATAAGAGCTGCCGGGACTAGACGAGAGAAATACATCAAAGCAAGCCGCCGACCTCGATGCGAGAGCCGAACAACATTTCGGATTCCCAGAAATTTCGGAGGAATGCCGCTTCCACGAATTATCGGAGGAATACTCATCACAATTCCATGTTTTTCTGAATACATTCCAACCAATTAATGAAATTTGTTCGTTTAGTCCAGCGGTACAAAAAATCGCTGGTATAAAAAATGGATGATCATCAAGGTTAAAAAATACCAATGTTATTAAAATTGGCCAAAATGTCTTCTAAAATATCAAATTTACTAAAATTATCACAAATCTCAGCACCTTCGAAAATATCGAAACTTTGTCCAAAATGGAAAACCTCAAAAAGCCAAAAAATTCCAATAAATTAAACAAAAATATGATGTTTAATAAATTATGAAAACTACGGTATTGATAAATGAGTAAAATAAACAGAATAAATTTCATAACCTATAACATAACATACACTGTGAGTCATTTTAATCAACTCATTTGACTATCTTGGAAAGTTGGCATTGAACAAAAAATTGCTTAAACAAAAGTTGTTAAGGACAATCTTCCTTTAGTATCAGTTTTGAACATGATATTGATGTTCAAGGTCATTTGAAGGTCAAAGATATTTTTTATCAATTACCTGTTGTTTGGACTCCGAATTCTAGAAAAGCGGAAAATTCTTCGTCTTAAATGTTGTTTTTAACTTTTTTATGATTACCTTTACAAGCTCAAATCAATATTAACCATTAAGCATACTTTTAAAAACCGCTGTTTCAAGCCCTTAAGAATTGTGGGGGAGTAAATGTTCGAGCTTGTGATCCGTTATTGCATCACACGGATCTTGACCTTGAAGTCAATTGTCAAGATCATCTGAAGGTCATAGTGAAGGTCAGATAATGTGTTAAAAAGTCGCCTTAAGTCTTTTTTTTTACTTTTTAGCAATTGATTGGGCCTTCTAAAGATCATCTTACATTACATCTCACTTTTTTGCAATTTAACAAAAATCAAAAATTTGTTTTAGAAGTGAATAGGGATTTTAAAAATGATTTTTATTTTAAACGGAATCACTGGTATACCATCATCAGTGTCTGCCAAAATAGGCTGGCCAAACTATGCACGAACGCCACTGATGGAAATACAAAAGAAATGTGATACGTCCAAAAATGCTTCTGATGCGCAGTAATTCCAAATTTCATTTAAAAACCTAGAGTAGTATTAAAGATCTATATATAAATAGGCAAAGACAAAACGATTAGGTACCATTTTCTCCTCTATCTCTCAACCGATTTTCTTCATTTTTTGTTTTATTTAGTAGCTACTGACGAACTTCAGTGCAGAATGCTAATATTAATTTATAATATTTGTTCTTTCATTAATTAAAATATAATAAAAATTCATTATTTACGTCCATAATGTCAACGCCAAACAACTGAATGTGCCGCCGCCGCCAGACTCAAAACGTTGAGTAATTATATATACACGGACCAATGCTGTTATATATTTAGAGTATGTACTTCTGGAAGTGGCATGGAAGCGTTGTTATTGTTTAGTGGTAAAGTCATCGTTGTATTTTATAATTATACAGAGCGATTCCAGATATGTTAGAAATCATTGTTTTCATGGGTGGCACATAAGCAGTTGCATATATATTGTGTTTAAAATATAGAGTAGAGTGCAATTATAACTAATATTATAATTATATAGGGAAGCCCATTAGCGGTTGAATTTACAGGGTTCTTGGAATAGAAGGTGAGCAGAATTGCAGTTATACAGGGTGGTGCAAAAAATATTATACAGAGATGCATATTCAGGGTGACGGAAATGGAAAAACATTTCGTAACCCATAAGCAGTTGTTAATATATGGAAGATGAAATATAGGGTGAGATGGATTATAAATATACAGGATGATGATAAAAAATGATTTATAGAGTAGCGAAGAGGTCCATATATATGATGATTGAAATATAGTTCGGAGTAGAATTATAGTTACCGAAGATAGTTAAAAATTTCATAAACAAAAAGAGTAAATACGGTGGCTCATAGGCAGTCGCATATACAGAATGGTTTACCGGGTGGTTCAAAAATGGTAAAAAATATTATGCGTACTCCATGAGCAGTTGCATATACAGTGTGGTGGAACTACATAATGAGATGGAATTATTATAATGAAAATTTTAATAAATGTTAGAGAATTGAGTTCAATTATAGCTATACAGGGAGGTCAGAAAAAATAAATATGTAGGGTAGCCCATTAGCGGTTGAATTGTTGTCATATTAAATATAGAATTACGAATTTGAACACAAATAAAGTCCTATGAATTATATCTGAAAAAAAACTTGAATTTCGTTACTTATTTGTAGAAGCGAGATGTAAGACGCACATCTAGGATTTTCGAGGAAACTATCACACAGAGGTTCCGAATCTGGATCCGTTCCGTGTAATTGCAGTTCTCCCTAAAGTCCTAGGATAGAATGTCACTATAAAATTTTCGGGTTTCTTAACCTGCCAGAGATATTGACACAATTGGTCGAATTTCGACCACTGGGCGACAGCTAGTATTATTAAAAGATGCTTTATTTTTAAAAACTTTGACACCCAGTAAAATTTCAAAACTTACGACATGTAAGACATACTTTCATATAAAGAATTCTTCTCAAAATTGACCCATGAATCACACCCTAAAATATCTCAATCATTAGTCAATTTGTTGACAACCCATCCAAATACTTCATTTTGCTATTCTTACCTATTCCTACACAGTCGAAGTTGGTGGTAATAATAGTTATTATAAGAAACTTTCGGTCCCACAGTAAGACATTCACTACTTTATCGTATTTTTAGGCGTAAATCTTTATATTACTGATTGTTGTCTTTTATAATATTCATTAATTTAAAATACTTTAAACCCTTTGCAATAACTGAGTTTGTCACCTAATATCTCAAAACTGCTCATTCGGTAATTTTTCATTTTCCCCATGCAGACGAAATATCCTTAAAAGGTTCTCCAGCTAAAATGGAGCACACTTAGTGTTAGAATCACTCCTGAACAAATCATTTTTGGAAAAAGGTTGCGAAACACTTGAAGGGCCCTCGATATCAAATACAGATCCGAAGTGTCGACCGCCTCAAACAATATCCTTAAAAGGAGATTTATAGTCATCTCTGAACGAATTTATACAAGTTTTATCATACGGGAAGGTTTTAGAGGCTCTTGTCCGATATCTTATTGGATTTTCGGAACAGGGACGTAGCGTTAGTCACAAATCAATGAATTACCTTACATCCAATAAAACACAATATATATATATATATTTTAGGTGGTTTGCGGGAATTCATCCGCGTAGTTGATAACTGATCCCTGCTGGGATCGATGGTAAAATGACGACGTTTCGGCAGAGTCACATCTGCCCTCTTCAGGTCGGTACGCATAATTCTCGTAGCCTTCTATTTTCGCTTCTAGTTTCTTGAATCGATTTAATTTTGGTTCTCTGGCATTTGTTGGGAAACTCTTTGTAGTGGCTTCATTTCAAGATGTGTTTCAACCAGTCTGTGTATGCTTGTGGACCGCTCATTCCGGTATTTTTTGAAACATTTTTGAACCAGCTTGTATGACTGTGGCACTTTGGTTTCCATTGTCTGTATGCGACTGCCAGTGGATTGCCCTGTGGACGCTTTTTCTTTCTAAAGTTTTTTGCTCGCCTTATATAACTGTTATTGTTCTATTCTGCCCTATATTTCGGCCATCATCTGCATGCAGCGCCTTTGTGGGCTGCCCAATGGGTTGTTTCTGTTTCAAACATTTTTTAGAACACCCTGAATGCTTCTCCACTATGTTTTGCAACTGTCCTGAGTGCCAGGCGGCTTGTGGGCGGCCAGATGTAGCATTTTTATTCTAACATTTTTTTGGATCACGCTGTATAGCTGTAATTGGGCTCAGGCATGTTTTGGGTGGAGTTCCGCTCTATTTTGTTCCGATCATCCTGTGGATGTGGCTGCTGGGGAGTTGCCCTTCAAGTATAACATTTTTAACATTTTTCGAGTAACTAGAAGCGAAAGCAGAAGGCTACGAGAATTATGCGAACCGACCTGAAGAGGGCAGATGTAACTCTGGCGAAACGTCGTTATTTTACCATCGATCCCGGCAGGGATCAGTTGTCAACTACGCGAATGAATTCCCGGAAACCACCTAAAACATTTATTGTTCGCGAAAACTTAAAAACAAATATATATATATATATATATATATATATATATATCATGTAAAACATATATATATATATATATATATTCCTTATTTGAGGATGTTTTTTATTAGCCAAGAAAATTGCTAATATGTTAAATCGGGTATTGAACAATTATCGAAAAATGTACTTAGAATATTAAGATTAAGCTTACTCAAGGAATTTATTTTTAAAATAATAATCTATACAATCAACACGTTTAAGAAATTCTGGGTATTGTCTAATCATACCTGGCATCCAAAACGCAATTGCGAGACGGTTAGAAAAATCACGAGGTAACCGTGCCTGGACTCATTGTCCATGATATGGATATAATAGCTGTTCCTTTAAGATAGCAAATACCGTCATATGGTCAACATGTAGCTATTAAGCAATTTTCCTAGTGGTGGTATTAGGTTGCTGGTCAATTAAATTAAGTACAGCTTCTTCCAATTCTGGTGTTCTAATATCCCGGTGGCGACCACAACTATAAAGAGTGTTCCAATTTGATCCAATTTGATTGAATCATATGTTATTTGACAGATGACAAGTAGGAACATTCCGGTTATTAAAACTGGAGAGATATACGATTGAGAAACGCGTGTTTATTTTTAAAAATTATTTTAAATTTGGTGAAAGTCGTGCAGAAGTTGGGAAGAAATTTCTTACGGAATATGGAAGAGAACATTGTTTGTCAAATGTTACCATTGGAAAAAATTGTAGAAACTGGTTCAGTAAACGATGAAAAAAGTAAAACATATCTTCGTAGTGGACATTCAGAAGAAAATATTGCAGCCGTTACTGCTAGTGTTGTTGAACAACCAAAAACATCAATTCGTCATCGTGCACAACAAATGAACATTCCAAAAACCACTTTATTCAGAATTTGGTACAAAGATCTTAATTTAAAAGCTTACAAGTTCAGATAACGCAAGAAATAAAGCCAATAGACTTTGGTTTACGCCGTCAATTCGTTAATTGGGCCATACAACAGAAACTTGAAAATATGAATTTTTTCAACAAAATCATCTTCAGCAATGAAGCACATTTTGAATTGGGTGGATTTGTTAACAAGCAAAATTGTCGAATCTGGGGAGAAACAAATTCACGAGAAATAATGGAAAGACCGATGCATCCACAAAAAGTACCGGTTTGGTGTTTCTTTTTGGGCTGGTGGAGTGATTGGTCCACACTTTTTTGAAGATGACAATGGAAATGTTGTTACTGTGAATGGTTATTGATATCGAACGATGATTACTAACTTTTTGTGGGATGAATTGGATATATAGCGATAGAACTTGAACACAAGCTGAAGTTTGCGAACTGTTTAATATGAAGTACCCGCAGCGGCCTATTACACGATCGGTAGTTAGTAAAATAGAAAAAAAGTTTCTAGAATTTGGACACGTAAGAGACAATTACAAAACCAAACATCTTCCAGAAGATACACAATTAAATGTTTTGCTTGATTTACAAGAAAATACTCACAAATCCAATAGACAAATAGCCGCAGCACAGGCAATAAGTAAATCTTCTGTTCTAAAATGCTTGCATAGAAATAAATGGCACCCATACAAAGTTCATTTAGTTCAGGAACTTACTGAAGATGATTTGGATCGGAGAGTAGAATTTTTGCGAAATCGTGACTGATAGATATGCAATCCCAACCCGCACTTTTCAAGTAAGATAGTTTTTTCCGACGAGGCAACATTTTGTTTAAATGGTTCAGTAAACAGGCAAAATTTTCGTTATTGGGTATCAGAAAACCCACAATGGATTATGGAAAGTCATACACGGTTTTCTAAGAAAGTTAACGTATGGGCCGGAGTTTTGGGTACTTCAATTGTGATTCCTTTTTTTATTGAGGGAACACTTAACTCGGAAAAGTATTTAGACCTATTACAAAATGATATAATACCCTGTTTAACAGAACTATACCCGAATGGTGAAAAGCCCAATATACTGGCAGATTCGATATGGTTTCAACAGGATGGAGCGCCCCCGCACTTTTCGCGAACAGTGCGAGATTATCTTCACAATATTTTCCCAAATAGATGGATCAGAAGGAGAGGTAATATCAAATGGCCAGCTAGGTCTCCAGATCTAAGCCCGTTAGATTTTTATCTTTGGGATTACGTGAAATAGAAAGTCTACTTCATTAAGCTGGAAAATATCGAGGGATTAAAGAATAGAATTAGGGCCGAAATACAACGAATCCTGCCACAAACGCTAAATTAAGTGTTACGAGAATTTAAAAACCGTCCTAGGTATTGTCAGGAAGTTAATGGTCAACAATTTGAACATTTAATTTTATATGTTGATTTTTTTTTCAATTTTGAAATAAATGTAATTTTTTAATAACTGTTAATTTTAGGTATACGACATTTATTTCTGACCCAGCCTGTATAAATGAGTTTATCATCACAAAAACCCTAGTCCAAAACAAAAACCGACATGTCGGAGCGTTTTTTCAAAAAAAAACCTGAATTTTAAATGAATTTGTTCCAACCCACGCGTCCTCACTGTATATACCTGCTAATAAAGGCCATTGAAGTAACAGTAGTTGAATCTTGCAATTGAATTGAAACAGTGGCGAATATAGGGTAGGAAATAAAAGGATTCTTCTTCCACCGATTTCCTTAACCGAGTTCTTCAATCAAAAAATTAATACCAGTAGAACCGCACAGTTTTTTTATCAGTAGTATTTCACCCAAAAATATTTAAAAAATAGCAATAAAAGTTCAACAAATTAAGTATACCTTGGATAACAAAATTCTCAATACATTCTCCTATTGACACCTCTTACCAACAATTAATTACCCTTACTAATTTTATATGGATCCGCCACTGAGTTCAGGGGAAAATGCAAAAACGGTGTAACAAAATCATTACAAAATTCCAAATTAAAAATAAATTTAACTATTTAAATTGAAGTATTGTTGAATATGCGGAAATTTTCAAGAAAGTACCTGTTGATTGATGAATACTATATAGATGCAGCAATCCTTAAAGCATTCAGTTACCGAAACACAGGGGGTTAAAAGTTTAATTTCATGGCGCAAATCATAAAGTTTTGTGGAGAATGCCAGTTCCGTAGAAAATATACCCTCTAGACTCAAAAAAATCATAAGAAACTATCAGCAGGACGCTATTTGTCTAGCTTTGGTCCAAGTTACGTTAACAGTGCTCATCCAAAATACACGATTTCACTTCTGGATATAACTAAAATTTTCATGAACGCTACCACCGCGGATCCTACTAACTGCGCCTAATTTCCATTTTAAATTAACTGAATAGTGTTGTTTACAATTGCAGTATGATGTTAAAATGTTTTAAGAATCTTTTTTGATCCTCACTAAATCCTTACTCATCAAAACATGACAAAGACTTCTGCTAAATATTCTTACGTAAGAGCATTTCCTTTCACATGCACCGCCCATGTAAATTTCTTTGGCCAAAACGGCAAACGGTAAACGGCGATGTCTTGACGTTAGCCCGATGGATTTTTGCTGGAAATCATAAATATCATCGAATATCAAATAAGCAGCGTGCAGTGGAAAATGGAATTGGAATTGCCTCCAAATTTTATCTTGCACTGCTGAATCCTTAATGTCATATCGTTGAACTGTTTATACGTTTTACCTGAATTTCCATACCTAATCCATAACATTTGAATCTTTTACATAAACATGGATTACTCTCTCTGGATCTGCATGCATTTCATTTGGTTAACCCCAAAGTCCGATGTAGTTGATTTAGCCAGGCTAAATGGATTCACCCGATGTTGTTTTATGTGGAAAGAAAGAAATAAACCAAAGGATTAAAGTGCTGGTTAAGAAAAGTAGGAGCCAGTTAATGTAACTGACGCAATTTCAATAAGAAAATTAACTGTATATTTTGTTTACTGATGACAGAAGGTTTATGACTACTAGATACTTGAGAAACATTTTAAATTGATAATATATTAAATATGCTGATTTTTGTTTTTATTGCGTACATGACGTGTAAAACCAGAAAGAAGTTAGATTCACGCTTGTGTATTCATCTGTAGGTCATTCTCCGAATTTGCTGGATAAAAATAGTTAAAAATTTAGTACTTTATAGAGCTCAGTGACATAATCACAGCCAGATTACGTAGATAAATGACTATGAATTCCGTGATTAATTTAGAGAGGCAAGAAACACCGGTATAAAATTTTAAATAACAAAATAAACATATAGAACTTCACAAAAACCGGAAAATATATTAATAATTATAATATAAATTTTAGAGAGGAAGATGGAGAATTATAGGATTACATTTTTTTTCAAGCACATGACGTAATATATCAAATAAAGGGCTCGTTATGAGGTATACAAATATTGTTTTCCATTTTCTCATTTTTTAAATAAATAATTAACGAACATATACAAAAATCGACCCATTCACCCTTTATCTCCCAAACTAATGACCTTAAACCTTGAAGAATATAGGACCCCAATCAAAGATTATAGGAATAGTTAAATAAAATGGGGGTAACTTATATAATTAAATGGCTAAATAAAATGTTTTTCAAGCTTATCACTTTATACAGGGTGTAAACGGTTTGAGTGCAAAGATTTTGAAGAACAATACTTCAGGCAAAAACAAATCAAAAAGCTTTATAACATTTTCTAAAATAAACTATAGTTTTGCCAAAAAGAACACATAAAGTTAGATTTTATGTAGCCCTTGCTACAGTGAATAATACCATAATTTCGATTTCAAAATGTCGGTAAATCTAAATATGTAAATACTCAATAGCTTATACATCTTTAATAGCCACATTAAAAATGAAAATTGATTATTTAAACTCGAAATATGCTTTTATAATTTAGTGTAAGTTTCTCCGAATAGATATGGCAACGTGGCATACAGACCAACTTATTTACTACATTTTTTACTTTAACGACGACTGAGAGTTACGATTGTTTTTTGCGATTTCGATTCTTGTAAATAAGAATAGATAAACGGTAAAGTGATTTGAATGATATCTATTTGATGTAGACTTCGTGGGTTGCTTTCCATTTAATTATTTTTTTATTTTTTAAATAAATAAAATCGGTTGTGATTAGTGTGTAAGTTCGAAAATTAAGAATAGTGCGACAGAATTTATTTGTGATAAATAATGGCCGATTATACAATTAGGGAAAGATATGACATGCTCTTAATTTATGGGGAAAGCAGACGTAATTGCAGAATAGCAAGAATGTTATACAGGGAAAGGTTTCCAAACAGACGACTGCCCAATGCTAGGACATTCGTAGCTGTTTCGCAGAGGCTTCTGGAAACAGGTAGTTTAATACCACAAATAAACAATCGCGGACCACAGCGACATAATCGTATCTTAGCTGCTGAGGATCAAATACTAGACCTTATCGACATCAACCCATATCGTAGCACACGGAGTATTGGAAGTGAGCTGCAAATTTCTCACACTGTTGTTCATAGAACATTACGGGAACAATTGGTCTATCTATATCACATGCAGCGGGTTCAAGGGCTTTCAATTGATGATTTTCAACCAAGACTCAATTTCTGTCGTTGGTTCCTCAGAAAACATCGACAATTTCCTAATTTTGTGAACAATATTTTAACAACAGATGAAGCAAGTTTTAATAGGAATGGTATAATAAATTTTCATAATACGCATTCGTGGTCTGAGGTAAATCCGCACGAAATACGCCAGTCAGTATTTCAACACCAATTCTCAGCTAACGTGTGGGCTGGAATAGTTGGTGAATACTTGGTTGGGCTATTTATACTGCCTGCACGTTTGACAGGTGAGAATTACCTTTATTTTTTCAACAACACGCTACCAGATTTGTTACATGAAGTGAACCTACAAACACGTTCCAATATGTGGTACTAACATGACGGAGCACCTGCCCACGCAAGTCATCTAGTTGTCGACTTCTTAAATAGAACATTTCCCCGTCGTTGGATTGGTCGAAACGGACATATACGTTGGCCAGCAAGATCTCCTGATCTCAATCCTTTAGATTTCTACTTATGGGGACACATGAAAAGTAAGGTTTACACGACTCCAATTATTGACGAGAATGACCTTAGACAACGCATTTTTGACGCTGCTGACGAAATCCGAAATATTCCAGGAATTTTTTCTCGCATACGTGAAAATTGGATTAAACGGTGTCGTGCTTGTGTCGATAGTAATGGTGGGCATTTTGAACATTTGCTGTGAATAATCCGTTGTTTCAACTCAGTTCTATCATTATAATAAATTCGGTAAGTAGGATTACATATTTATTTGTCTAATATAAATAATATTCATTAAATCAGTAATAATGACACTTCGAATAATTTAACTGGTAAAAAACTACATATACAGATCTCTTGAGTTGAATATCATATGTATTTACCCAACTTTGTATAATTGCATAAAGGAAACCGCCAAATACAAATTCTAATTGCAATACCTTGTATTAAAAACGTAAATATTTTCAACAAAATATTTCATACATTTTTATTTAATTCTAAGGTCAATGTCATCTGTCAATACAAAAACACAGGTGTTTACGTTTTTGTCGGCGTAGTCATTCCTTTATTATTAGCGCTAAGAGTGAATCTGCTTCGAACGCGAGCGACGTTGCCGGATTGACAATAATTTACTTAATATGTTTTAGGGATTTTCTTGGTTATTAAGGCCTACTGACCATAGTGGTATAAGAGTTTTTTGTTTAATTTGGTGTATACTACCTCCACCTAAAATATATGCACTCAAACTATTTACACCCTGTATATGAAATGAAAGGACAAAAAGCAAATATATATTACGTGTGTTTTTAAAATAATTAGTTAAAAGTTATTAATTTAATGAAAATATTTATATAATATAGGGCTCACCCAAAGTTTATTGGTAAAATAAACTTAATTTTAGAAGGCAAATTAGAAAGTTAAACAAATATTTAAAAAATATATTAAGTGGCAAATCAGAAAATGAACTTAAAATTTTATCAAGTGCAGTGATTAATAAATGAAGATGCTGGCAATGAAAATGTAAATATATTTTGTACCTATTCTAAAATAGGATTTGCTACCTCCCTTTAATACCGAAACGACAGAAAGACACACTCACCGTTTACAGGAAGACCTAAATGAAAACGTCAAGTAAATTTTCAAGAGAAATGGAAAAGTTTTGTAATTTCTTTTGTGCCATTCCCAGCTTCAGGGAATGTTGTGGAGCTTGGTCACGATTCCACTACTGAGTCCAACGTCGTCGATGGTCGAGACTTTTCATCTCACCTCACAATCCGATAGAAGGATCATTTTGGTTGTGCATTTGTCTGGCATTAAGTTTTGTATAGCAACCAATATCTCGCAGATCGTAAAAAATAGCCCTGTTGTAACTCTTATGTCTTCTGCAGGCTCCAGAACTGTTGGTTGTTGTCAGCTTTCTAAGGTCGGCACTGCACACATCAACTTGAAATTTATCGTTGCTGCTGCACAATTTCTTAAACCACGAACTTGTTGTACGCTTGCTAATGGTTCCTGTATCAAACACTTCGATCACTTTATGAACTGCTTAGACAGAACTGCGGTCAAGGTTGAACTAACACACGAATAC
Source organism: Octodonta nipae (assembly GCA_034190945.1). NCBI lineage: Eukaryota > Metazoa > Arthropoda > Insecta > Coleoptera > Chrysomelidae > Octodonta > Octodonta nipae. Next base: position 139,707,828 of record CM067219.1, read on the forward strand.
AGTGCGAATTCACTTTTCGTCCATGGTGTATTTAAAGGCGTGAAGAAAGCTAATAATAAACTAATAATAAAGGCAAGTTTGTAAATCTATATTTTTGGAAAAAAACCTCATATGGGCAGGTGGCGACATGTTTTTTGAAAAAAGTAGTATTTCATCGGGAATCTAAAGTAATAGAGGCATAATAATTAAAAGGTTGATTCCTTTCTTTAAGTGAAGTACTACGTGATTCGCATTTTGCGTAATGGGAGAAATTCTATATCTCCAAAATCGAAAGGAATACTCGTGTAAATATCGATATATATAATCTTCTAAAATAAATAGCGGGTTTTATCATTTGTCGAAAAGTCAGTTATCCGATAGGAGTCAAGTCGGATATTTTTTAAAAAATTCACTACTTTTCGGGAACCGAAAATAATACAGGTATGAGAATTATGATATTTCAATAAATTCCGTGGGTTCAAAAATGAAATTTAACACAGATATTTACGTTCACTTTCGATTTCTTTATTTACACAAAAATAATCCACTATTTATTTTCTACAGCTAAACCACACGAAATGTACAACGTCGTTTTATAATTAGCATGCAATTCTACCGTATTTTCGATGGTTATTTCCTTGTTGGCGTAGGGTTTTGCTAGAATCTTGTCGAAATTTCCAGTCGACCTTGTTTTGGATCCCCTTTTTTATTACTTCAGCCGGTTTTAATTTTTTCATTATTTTTGTCGGGATGATTAGATTTAGAAGCTTTCTTAATATTTCTATTGGCGGCGTACAAATGAATTTTCTAACAATATTAACTCTTTAAATTAATAGAGATTTGGATGAAGTTTTACAAAAATTCTATTACCTAATTGAGGGAGGGGTTTCAGTATTTTTTACGTAACAAAAAATGATGGAGACGTATAGAATTATAAACCTCGAATAAAAAAAGGATGTTCAATTCACCAAATTACTCAAATCAGAACCTAAATTGAGAAAAATCTGTAAAATGTTCAAAACGTGAAAAATGCAAATACTAACAGAAATGAGTAAAAATGTGAACGTATATGTGAAAAAATCAGAACTGTCAAAAACACCAACAATACCAAAAATGTCAAAAATCTCAAAAATTGTCGAAACTTCAAAAATGTCCAAAAATGTGATAAAAAGTGAAAAATGTTAAAAATTTCAAAACTGTCAAAAATGTCAAAGATATCAAAAATGCCAACAAGGTCAATAATGTTAAAAATGGCAATGACAACACATGTCAAAAACAATCAAATGGAAAATTTAAACTCAACAATTTCAAACGTCAAAAATCTCAAACCCGTCAAATTAGCTCTGTGAAGACATGTCTTTTATAAAAAAAAATGTAAAAACTTTCTGAACTCCTATAATAAAAACTATTTTTTTCCAAACTTATGTAATTAACTTATGTGGCTTAAAATACAAGCCGACAAAATTAGTTTCGGGACCTTTATGACAGCCATTTCGACTGTTTTTAGCAAACACCTCAGACCCTTGGCCCGGGATGTTTTTTTTTTCGATAACTAATGAACAAAAACCCACACCGCACCCAGCTCAAGCCGATACATAACTGCACAGTAATTCGATAAGATCTTTTTTAATTATCAGTTTAATTAAAGTAGGCTTCTCCGGGTAATTTAGTGCTGTCTCTGGTCCAATTTCCATCTCATTACATTACAATTTGAATTTTAAGTGTTCTTCGTTTATTTACGTGTCACGTTGGGTTCGTTGTTGCATTTGCAAAACCTTATACACACCGATAGGAATCTGTATTTTCATTTATGATTATCTAGGTCAGATACTTCATATCTTTGTTACTATTTTCAACTAGGTGATTGAGCTATCACATAACAACCGAGTGCTTTTAAAAATAATTGTAATACATGATTTTTTTCCTAATGTTATATCAAAGTTTACCACAAAAGCAACATTTTTTTGAAGAAGTATTCTCGTGGAACGCTTGACCCTAAGGAATGCCTCTACAGACGAAGCAATATTAATCTTACACTTGCAGAATGCCGAAAGGAAATAAATCATCTTCGGTACCTTACAAATTCTATAGAACTTTCAGCTTAAGGTCACTTGGGCTGAAGGAGGTAATCAAAGGGCCTCTCCGGCATTCAGGCCTTTTAGAAGGTCAAAATCTTAGTGTCAACGGGCAAACCGACCTTAAAAATTTCACCCCAGTATACATTTGTCTAATTAAAGACACCATACACCTCAGAATAAAAATGTACAGTTCACTCTACTTGCAGAAATATAATGAGGTGCATCAGGAGTAGATCTATGGAGAAGATCCCCTACCTCTCAACAACTTCCAAATAAAGGAGTTTACAACGAAAACGGGAAGATCTTAAGCCCAGAAGCCTGGAAAAAAGTAAATTTCAGTAGTTTATATAGCGACTTCCGTATATATGACCCTGGCGAGATTGACCCCTGGCGCGTTCCTGTTCACAAAGCAAATTACTGGATAATTGAAATTTAAATACGCAGGACATCTGTCAAGAGATAAAGAGAAAAATCGACAAAAGAATCCTGAGATGGCACTGCATGGTAATTTCGATTAAAGGTTACTTCTTGAAAGGGTCTGAAAAACTTAAGTTTAATAATATTACTCACTGTAGAATCTGACAATCTATTCGGATATTCATGATGTCTTGAGTAATACAACTGATTACAATTACACTTTATTTTAAAATTGTGACAATTGTTTCGCGTCCAATGGAGCTTATTCATACAATGGTAGTACCTTAAGAAAGCATTTCAAAAACATAGAGTGGCCCCAGAACTGGTAGGTTGTGTATCGACAAAGTATTCACTCTTCGACTGGTCATTGCTGTATACACAGTATGTCTTCATGTCTTCATTGAGTTAATTAGTGTTTACCGTAGTGTGTCCTTAGAGAAATTGCCATAAGAAAGTAGAGAGAGTGGGAATTTATCTAAAAAAAACATTGTACCGAAAGGCTTTAAACTACAGTGAACAGAAGTCTCGAGAAGATGGCGAAAATAATGCAGCAATATGGCGAACCCCTTGAAAAAACAGAACACCATGTAGTGGGACAAACTGGACGAACATTAAACCATAATGACAAAGTTGCGGCCATCGTATCAGCCCCCATCAGGTTGATTGACCTAATTCACGTAGGTATCCGCAGCCGGAGCGCTGGTATATGGTCGCAGTTCGGCCGTTATCGGTTTGTCCCATTAGCGACTCTTGTCATTGGGCCTTGGCGCTCAGTAAAGCCACGTTGCAGATTGATCAAATCCAGCCGACTTGCTATAGAACCGGGCCAGGTCGGCTCGGTGTTTAATAGAATTTTCCATGAATTCGATTCGTTCTGACTTTCATTGTGTGCCTTTAGACTGTGACATCTTTTCGTGATCTCAATTATCCTCTTTACTGTCCCGTTTTATGGTGTTCTATATTTGCCAGTAAATTCGTATTTTCAAAGTCTATTCGGTGTTACGTCGTGGTAGCATGTTCTTCAATCGATGTTTTTTTCATTCTTTGCTATGGCGTTCTCGTGTTTATCGCTTCTGACTTGAATTCTTTAGTTAGTTTGCCCCAAACAGGTTTTGTGGGAGTCTGCACGTGAGATCTCATCACTCCTTGTTGTTGTAAAGGGATCCTTATCATCGATCCCGGAAGGGATCAAAATTATCAACAACGTGGATAAATTCTTGGAAACCACATGATAAATACACATAAATGTATAAATTTTATGGTATGGAATGGTAGGAAGAAGGTGGGTGCCTACTATTCCTAGGTGCAAAGTGTCAAAGGACTAGGACCGGAATCCAAACAACAGTCTACAGGAAGGATATCCATACAGGACTGTATCTACATTATAATTCTAACCACCCATCAACAACGAAAACTGGCATCATCAAAACTGTAATTCATACAGCCAAAAATATCTGTAGTACGCCAGAAGTCCTCAAAGAAGAACAAGTGAAACTTAGAGAAGACCATTTGGCGAATGGATACTCGGAAACCATCATTAACAAGGCGTTTGAAGAACTGGACAAACCACGGAGAGGAAACCACGATAGCAACACTATTATTACCGTATATTAAAGGCTTGTCGGAGAAACTTACACACAGATATGGAATCAGAATGATCTTCAAAAGCAGCAACACTCTAAGGAGCATGATTACAAGAACGAGGCCGGACACTCCAGCAATACCAAATAACTGTATATACAGTATACCTTGTGAATGTGGCAATCTTTACATTGGAGAGACAAAGCGACCGCTGGACACCAGGCTTAACGAACACCGCACAGCTACTCAAGGGCAGAGCTAACGAAGTCTGTGCTAGCTAACCATGCGTGGACCGAACACCACAACATCAACTGGGACCAGGCCAGGGTCAATCACAAGGAGGAGCATTGGTATAAAAGAAAATATATAGAGACGACATGTATAATCTCGAACGAGAATATAATTAGCGAGCCCAGCGTCCAAATTAAAAACATTTGAAAACCCCTTCTTCAGCCACTGTCGCTACGCATCACCGACAACCAACCGCCAGATACGCCAACGCTGATTGGACCGGATGATATCCAATGACCATGACCGGCGACGCATGACCGATTAAAGGTATAAATACCAGGGATAAACTGAATTTCCCATCAATCACCTGATGACGATAGCAGATACAAAGTTATTGAAAGTTGTGAGATCAACCTTTTCAAGACGATGTAAGTCCAAGTTAACTTCGAGGAAATAATGGATAAATATTAGGAAGATTTTCTGTAAAATACAAACAGAAATCCGGTAAATTTTTCCAAAATGTCCAGCTTTACTGAGTAACAAATTTGAAACACTTATTTGTACTAGAAAAAGTGTAAGACGATAAAATTTAAAAAAAAGAATCAGATAAATGCGTATTTGATGGTGACAATAATTCCAGATTTCATATATCATCGAGACGATACATTGCTCCGTTACTGCCCTTGTTCGGTTCGACAGAAACCTTCCCAACGACATCACGCTTCATTATATCATAGTGCATTCCTGCATCAGATGCAACTCGGAGCATCGGTTCGGACCGTCTGCAATCGGTGGTCAAATACGAATTAATGCACCTCGACTTGTGTTAGCTAATATTAAATTAATTATGTTGCAGGGTTAATTTGCTTTATGTGTATGTGTACCGGCTGAAATTCCTCTCCATTAAATGTTGAATGCTTTCCAGCTTAATTAATGACGTATGTTTCGAATCTGAATCGGTACGGTATGGACGGAGTCGCTCCTAATAGGGAGATGTGTCGATTAACAGATTTGTGCTGTGAACATAGCTATCCTTGTACTCACTTTCACTTAGTATCTAATGGTGTTCCGTCCATAATATTTTTTGGTAATTTTTTTTTCCAATAAAATCTTACCAAAGCTAGGGTATGTTTATTCCAAAGTTTTAAAAAATTGTATGTGAATAGTCGAACACTGCACATCATGTATTAATCTCCAAATACTATAAAACAAAGTCGCTATATATGTATGTCTTTCAATTAATAACAGTATCTTCGGATAGGTTCGTGTGATTAATACATGCATATAATCGCTGATTCTCCTTTTTCCAGATTTGGAACTGATAATGTGTGAAAAATACTATCAGGATACCAACTGTGCCATCACATTAACAATTGAAGCAAGAAAATTACGTTTTTTTCTTAGCATGTTTATAAAATCAAAAATAATAAACTCATCTCAATGGTGTCAACAGGTCAATTGTAAAGCATAAAAATACCAATGAAAAGAGCCCAGGCTCGATCCGATGGGATCATTAGTAACAGGGAAAAACAAAAAAAACTGAAAAATGTAGCATTTAAAAAAAAATCGTATCTTCGTTACTTTAAAAGCTGTATAACTGGGCTTGTAGGAACTGATAGTAATTTACATCTATTTTATGCATGCCAAAATCAGACGCTACCGGTTTATTAGTTTTTGAACAATTGCGATATAAATTTTCTGTACACTATATTTGCATTGTGTCCCTATGCGTCTTGGGTAATTAAATTTCAATTCTGAAAAAAGTTGTTGAAAGTAGAGGTGTCATTCTACAAAGCCTCTATTCTTATTTTTCACTAAATGTCTGTGAAATTTCTGAAAAATGTTAGCAAACATAACAAAAAATGGGCGAGCTTTTGAATGTATCCAAGGAGTGGGGGAAACACGGTTGTTGAGGGGAAGCATATAGTAATATATAGTAGAGGCACATACATAGATCATTTTAATATTTAAAATCCCCACAAGTAAGAATTTTTCTAATGACCGCTCTCTTTCGATGTTCCGTAAACCCAAAATCTACAAATTAAAGCAAAAACGAGAAACCATTTACATATAAATATATTCATAAACAAACAGTTCTCCTTTGATATACTAAAATCGAACAAATCACTCTGTACAGAAGTTTCTTTTGCGATTAGATTCTTTCACCATCTGTCAGAGTGACAGTTACTATCGATAATAATTATTGTTAGCAGTTCCCCTCAACAACCGTGTTCCCCCACTACTCGAACACATTCATACACTCACCGAATTTTGGTCATTTTTGCTAACATTTTTCGTATATTTCACAGACATTTAATGACAAATTAAAATAGAGGCGTTGTAGAATGAAACCTCTACTTTCAACATCTCTATTCTGAATTGATATTTGACGATCCATGTCGCATGGAGACCCACTGCAAGAATAGTGGACTAAAAACTTCAGATCGCAATTATTCAAAAACTAATAAACAGATAGCGCCTGGTTTAGTCACGCATAAGGTAGATATCAATTACTATCAGTTCCCACAAGCCCAGTTCTACAATTTCGATAGTGACGGAGTTATAATAATATAAAGAAAAGCCGCTAAATTTTCCAGTATTTTTTGTTTTTCCCTGTTACTAAAGATCTTATCGGATCAATCCTGAGCTCATTTCATAGGTATTTCCATGCTTTACAATTCACCTGTTGACACCATTGAGATTAGTTTATTATTTTTCATTTTATAAACATGCAACGAAAATAAACGCAATTTTGTTGTTTCAATTGTTTATAATAAAGTAAAAAACCATAGTTGCGAGTGGAAAAGGTAGCAAAATATCACTACAAATCATTCTTAATGTGATGGCACAGGCAGTATCCTGATAGTATTTTTTGCACGAAAAAATCTCTATTGATTGGTCTATTAATTTATTTATATACCTAAACGGGCATATAAACAAAGTTTTCCGATGTTTCGACCACACTTATAAGGGGCTTTTTCAAGGATGGGAAAAACAAAACAAATGTTACTTACCTTGCCGCGACTCCATACATTTAGTCTTTTTTTTCTCACAAACACACTTTGAAACTTCACTTTTATTAAACACTGACAGCACAACGTTATCTACAGTAAGTCGACTCATGGATCCCATATGTCAAACAAATAAATAAATAAATGAATATATTTATTTCCTCTTTGACAGTTATAAACCATATGGAAAAAGTCTTTTTTTTTACATGGATACATGAAAATAAAAGTACATACATTTGTGTAAAATTGTAAATATATAAATAAAATAAAGATATAAAACAGGAAACAGTGATTTTAATGCAGACTCATATGTTAATAAAGTCACTTATTTTATAAAAGCACTTTTCAGTTAAAAATAATTTCAACTTGCGTTTAAATAAATGTCTAGTAGGAATCATTTTTAGTTCCACGGGAAGAGCATTATACATTCTAGGAGCCATGTGTATTTGTAAACATAATTATAATATGAGTAATGAAAAAAATATTAACACTCTTAGTTTCTTGAAAATGTCTCTACAAGAATCAAATTTTGAAAGACCTTTCATTGATCTTAAAACTCGTTTTTGGGCTATAAAAACATCATTAGCTGACGACGATAATCCCCAGAAAATGACACCGTATCGGAGTCTGCTCTCAACCTGTGCATAATAAAGCTGCTGCAACTGATCAGTCTCTAGTACATGTCCTATCAGGTAAGAAATCGAATTTAATTTTGAAATCAAATATTTACAGTGTGATTTGCAATTTAGATTGTGATCTATATGCCATCCAAGAAAGATAGTTTCATCTAAATTAGTTGAAATTATTAGAGATTATTAACTTGAAATCACAACACATTAAATTCCCGTTGATTGTGAAATCTCAAAGCTTGTGTTTTTGAAGGGTTAAGATATAAATGATTAGCTGAAAATCATTCATTTAAAAAAAATAACTATTCATTACATTTATCCTGTAATAACATGTCTGATGTATCAGATACGACTAATGATGTATCATCAGCATACATCGTGAAGCTTGCCGATATCGGAAGTAGATCTAAGTCGTTGATGTAGATTAAAAATAAAATTGGTCCTAATAGTGACCCTTGAGGAACTCCTATATATATTTCAGCTGTCTGACAGTAATGATTATTAATGTCAACAAATTGGGTTCTCTTAATCAGAAAAGATTGTATCCACGATAGTGGATAGCCTCGTATTCCATAGGTATACAATTTATCCGCAAGTATGTCATGATTGACACAGTCGAAAGCCTTGCTAAGATCACAAAAGATCCCAACAGGGCACTCACCTGCTTCCTAATACTCAATTATTTTCTTGCAGTATGAAAATACAGCACTATTTGTGGGTGTGCGGTTTAAATAACCGTGTTGATTTTTTGAAAATAAATTAGTTTTCTGAGCGAATCATCAACCTATTTAAGAAACAATACTTAAATATTTTAATGCTTTTTATAAATAGGTTTAACTTTCCTGCATTTTAATATATCTGGCAGCAAGATAATGCTCGGCCTCATGTTGTTCGAGTTAGTTTACACTTTTTCGAAGAGTCTCATGTGAATCTATTGCCATGGCCACCCAGATCTCCGCCTATAGAACATATTTGGGATATGATGGGTACAAAGTTCGGAAATTTATCACAGCCCCCACGGAGTTTGCAGGTTCTAAGACATAGCTTGGTATAGGATTCCTAAAGAAGCAATAGACCACCTTATTGAATCAGTTCCAAGACGTGTTGGGGAGTTTATAGATAACCGTGATGGGCAAACAATTATTAACAAACTTAATTTTAAAAATTTATAGTCCTTGGTATTTTTAATCAAAAATGTTGCAATTTTTTTGTCGCTGAATATATATTTTGATTAAATTCTAATGTATTTTTAATTAATCTTGTCCTAAATTTTTGATCTTTTAATACTGCCGGATGTGCCATATGCTATGATTTTTTCTATTATCTGCAAAACGGACCAATCCATGTCTGACAAAAATATGGGAGCAATCTGGAAGTCTACTACAACCAAATTGGGAACCTCCTCCTTTGTTGAAGTCGGTTAAAAAGATGGCATAACTATTCTTCTGAAAACAAATCAGGAGCAATTAACATAAGTTGACAATAAAACAGAAAACAAACTAAACTATCTAAAGAAATGAATTTTACCCAATAATTTCACTGTGCTTTATACATAATCGATTTATTAAATCTGTTTATCATCCTTCACAAAATTCTTTCCAATAGACACGACGAGTGTATCTCGTTAAGTAATTTATTAAATCAATTTACCAGTAATCGAAAATATGACTTCCAATTCCATAAATTGGTGTCCCAACTTCGCCAGATAGCCGAGACCCAATCAAATCAGCGCGCTTCCAGGACAGGGCCGCTCAACCGAAATAAGTCTGGCTGCGACAAGTGAGATCTGTAGCGCGCGGGGCTCAGGAAGCCGGTGGCGGCGTTTAGCAATTATGCCGCTGCGTAGGTACACACTGCTTTAATTAAATCGGCAATTGTAATTCGGTCGCTGGAATAATCTGGTATTGTGATCGCGCTTCCACTCAGATACTCTCCAGTTTATCAATTTGCGTTCCGACTAGCAAACATTCACCATCACTAAATGAGAAGTCGAACGCAGGGACGGACTTGCTCAACGGATTATTTTAGTTTGAGCGTTTTCTAGGATATTCAACATTTTGACTTACTAAGAACACTATTGTTTTTTGTCCTTTGTACTGGAATGGTGTTTTAATAAGAGCACAAGATTTTAAGGATAAATAATACATGATTTTCTGTAGCAATAATTGAAATTTAATACTATAATACGAGCAATGTTTGTATATATATATATATATATATATATATATATATATATTTTTTTTTTTTTTTTTTTTTTTTTTTTTTTATCCGAAGAGGGGGGAAATACATTGCGTACTTAGCTAGCACGTGCTAGCCGTCGTGCGGGACTCCCGATGCAATGACTTCAAAGCAAGAGTAAATCGTTGCAATTGAAACCAGTATACCGTATACCCGCTAAAACCCTAACCTCTTTCTCCTATAACCATGGTCCCTTGCGGCACTCTTACTCAATACTACTTCGCAAGGGTGGTTCATTGCAGATGTTTACTGCTCTTACATTGAAAGCTTCTAAAGCCTACTCCTCGAACGTATCGCGGAGTTCTTTGAGGATAGTCTCCGCATAATCTGATACCAAGTTCCAGGCTTGGGGGCCCTTCAGCATGGCTTCTACTAATTGTTCTGGGACGATATTAGTCTCCAGAATCCTCTCCACTTCAGCACGTTGATCCTGAAACCGGGGCAGGAGAAGAACACGTGTTCTGCGTCCTCTATCACGTCCGTACAGTGTGGGCAGTTTGGGGAGTTTGCCCTCCTGAACCTGTGCAGGTATGCTCGAAAGCATCCATGTCCAGTCAGGAGTTGAGTGATGTAGAACCCAACCTCCCCATGCTGGCGGTTGACCCAACGACTGATGTTAGGTATCAATCGATATGTCCACCTGCCTTTAGTAGAGCTGTCCCACCTCTCCTGCCATTGCCCTAGACTTATGGCTCTTTCATCGCTGTTTCCTGTCGGCTGGTCTTTTTCTAACTTTCTGCGATAAAGCCGTCCCCTTTCTGCAGCCAGGATGTCGATTGGCAGGGTAGAGGCAATCACACTCACCGCCTCGTAAGACACAGTGCGGTAGGATGATGCCACTCGAATCGCTGAGAGCCGCTGGACTGATTTCATTTTCCGGCGGTACGATGGTTGCTCGAGCGATTTCTCCCATACCGTGCCCCGTACAACAAAACAGAAGTAGTTACTGTTGCCAGTAGCTGTCTTCTTATCTGTCTAGGGCCTCCGACATTCGGCATTATTCTAGATAATGCCCCCTGTACCCCAGCTGCTTTCTTGCTGGCCGCGATTATGTGCTCTTTGAAGTTGAGCCTTGTGTCCAGGAGCACCCCCAAATAGCTGATGAAGGGCTGCGACTGTATGTAGGTGTCGCCTATTTTGAGGGTGATGGTTTCCCTTGCCTTCCGACTGCTAACAAGAAGTGTTTCGGTCTTTTGCTCTGCTAAACTCAAGTCCGCTGCGAGCATCCAATTCTGAATTGTGGCTATAGCGAATGAGAAGGTTGTTTGTATCTCCTCTATGTGCTTGCGCACTATGATCAATGCCACATCATCGGCGAATGCCACTAGCCTGACGCCCTCAGGCAGACCGAGCAGGAGTAGGTCGTTGTACATTACGTTCCATAAGAGGGGGCCAAGAACAGAGCCCTGAGGTACACCTCCTGTGATCTTATAGTCTACTTGCCCATTTTCAGTTTGGTACAATAAGATGCGGTCCTTGAAATACGCTGAGACCATTCTCCGCAAGTACTGAGGAACTTCCATCCTGGCAAGAGCCTCCAAAATGCGGTCCCAGCGGGCCGAGTTAAAGGCGTTCTTGATATCCAGGGTGGCTATTAGACAGTACTTTTTTCCACCTCTTCTCCATCTCTTTCCCGAGATAGCCTCTCTGGCGATGTTGGTAACGAGTGTCACGGCATCGATGGTTGATCTCCCCTTTCTGAACCCAAATTGGTTGGTGGAAAGTTTTGGCTCAACGTAGGGCTCCAGCCTATCTGCTATTATTCTTTCAAGGAGTTTTCCCGCAGAGTCCAACATACAGAGGGGACGATATGATGACGGTTCGTCTGGAGGTTTCTTTCCCCCTTTAGGTAGGAGCACAAGCCTCTGCTTTTTCCACTTAGTCGGGAAAACCCCCTGCTTTAGGCAGGTCTCATACATGTGTAGAAACATGTCAGGCCTATTGGCTATGGCGCATTTTAGCGCGATGTTAGGTATGCCATCTGGACCGGGAGCCTTACCGTTTTGGAGCCGGTTGCACGCGCCCATCAGCTCACTCATAGTCACTGGTGGTATATCTTCGTCCCTCACCTGCCACGAAGGATAAGCGGGTAGCTCAGGCTTCGCAGGAAACAAGTGAGTGACAATGCGGTGCAATGATTCGGGCAGTTCGTTGATGTCATGGGAGGGGCCTTAATTTTATGCATAACGATTTTATACGGTTTTCCCCATGGATCTTGATTAACTTCGTCACACAACTCCTTCCAGTAGGATCTCTTGCTTGAGAGAATGGCTCTTCGTAGTTGTTGTCTTTTGATCTCATAGTCGAGCCTTAGTTCTTCTGTTGTGACCCTGTCGCGTCTCCGTGCTCGTTGATGCAGCCTTCGTGCTTTGAGACACTCTCGTCGGTGTTGTGAGATCGTGTCATTCCACCAGTAAACTGGTGGGCGGCTGTTGTTCTGCCGTCTCCTTGGCATGGATGCATCGCAGGACTTGACAACGCTTGTCATTACCTCTTTGGCAGTGACTTCTGCGCTTGTTGCTATTGACAATGGTTCCTGCTCCATAACCAAGGCGAATGAATCAGCATCGAAAGCATTTTTGTTCCAACCGACTGGCTGTGACCTCGCACGACTGACACACAATCTTCGTTTGGGAGTGGTGTTGATTTCCCATATAATAGCTTGGTGGTCGCTATTAGTAAACTCCTCATCGACCCGCCATTCACAGCCCCCTTTAATTAGGTTGCTGCTAACGAAAGTCACATCAATAATGGCTCTAACGATTTCGATGAAACTTTCCCATTTGGAAGTTTCGATGGATAAAAAATGATTGGCGAGGTAAAAATCGTTTTACAGAGAAATTAAATTATTAAAATAATTATTGACAGTTTGTCAATCAAGGTGGCTGCTTTGTAATTTCAAGGCGTTCAATACAGGGTAATTTGGTAACCTATGTAAGAGTGACTCCTGTTGTAAAAATTCTTTTAATTTTTTGGTGACCTATTTGAGAGTGAAACTTTTTTTAAACATTCTTTGAATAAAAATTGTGTTCATGATGATTTGAGTAATACACTTATTACAAACTTACACTTTATTTAAAAAATTGTGACAATTGTTTCGCGTCCGATGGAGCTTAATCATAGAATGATGATAGTATGATTAAGCTCCATCGGACGCGAAACAATTGTCACAATTTTTTAAATAAAGTGTAAGTTTATAATAAGTTTATTACTCAAATCATCATGAATTTCAACTTCCACCAAGTATCAGTATGTTCCGAACATGCAACTATTTTATGCCTCCGTCATGTTTTCCTAGCATTATATTTTTATAGCTAGACATTTCAAATTGTGAAAAAATTAGCACGGTAGGCAAAATCGAAAATCCTTCATTGCGTACTTATCTACTACTTTATCAAACTTGATTGTTGCTTGGCACCGACTTCAAAAATATACTAGATTGGTAGGTAATTAATTTGTACAGAATGAGCACCTTTTAATGTTTACATTTTTTACTTCCTGGGTAGGTACCTGACAACATTGATTGTGTTATTTATTTGCTATTGTATTTTGTTATAATTATTTTTAGCTTTTTAGTTATAGGATGAAGTCGGTTATATATTTTTTTAAAAATGTTTTATTTTCAACTTTTTAGTTTATTTGAACTCAGGTAGTTTTCATTCTTTATTTTTTATTTTGTATGTATAACCTAAATAGGTAGGACTCGGTAACATCGATAGCCTCAACATTACACAATGATACATTTTCATTTAAGTTGACAGGTAAATGTTTACGATAAAAATTTACTAGTACGCGTTGACTTAATAAGCCCAAAATATATTTAAGCCTTATGGACCACGCCATGTCACCTTTCTTAAACTTTTTTTGACAACTCTGTATACCTATAGATAATTCCAGTCGACCCTATGTACTAACCATCCTGTACATACGACTGTCCACGGACAAGCATAAATTTGTTAGCTGCCTTCTGTAAACTATAAGACGGAGGAGAATCCATCCCATGTTTATGGAGTCAAATCCGTCCTATATTTCAACCATTGTATATAACTCCTTGTGAGCTACCTCATAAATTAGTTCATTTTTAATATTTTATATTATCGCCCTGTGTAACATTAATTCCTCTCCACACTTTAAGCAACTTCTTATGGGCTATAAAATAAATATTTTTTTAATCACATTGTATAAATATAATTCAATTCCAGCATATATTTCAACTATCCTGTATATGATTTGTTTACGTCCACATCATATAACAGTTTTTTAATCAGCCTATATAATTTTAATTTCACATTTTTCCAACATTTTTATACCACCAAACGTCCACTCCACCCTATATTCCAACCATCCTGTATATACTACTGTCTATGGACCACTCCGTCTTATATTTCAGTCATCATATAAATGCAACTCCTTCTATCACTTTACTTTGTGATTTTGTTTGCCATAACTAAACACCCTGTGTATAAACGCACCAAATAGCAGTTTTTAGAGTTTTACATGTGTTGTCACAGAATTTTCTATTAGACCGGGAGAATGTAACTTCCAAAAGCACCGTCTTCGCAAAATGGCAAAATTTTCATTTAAATAGGTATTTGCCTGGTACACAAACAAAACGAGCTTGGTACTCACTGATTTAAGGAGCCGAAAATACTATGCTTTACTACCTATATGCTTGAGATTTACATAGAAAAATTTCAGATTCGCAGTTAAAACTTCCAGTGCCTAAAATTCCCGCACTATTACGTTGTAATTAAAATATTTATGAGGAAATGTCCCTATGTCATTTAGATGAAATTTTTTATAAGAATTTTGGAATTTTCGGCGATTTTCTGCAAAACTACAAGTTGCACGTCGCAGAAAAGTTTATGAGATCACCTAGGGATATTCCTTAATAGATTAAACGCTAA